>OX359277.1:30086363-30698863 GCA_947179155.2 Hedera helix | reverse complement strand
TAAATGAGACACTAGGCATTAAAGAAACTTTTGCATAGTTAACACTTGATTCTCCTATAGTTTAGAATATGATCTTGTGTTTGGTTTTGCCTAAGCTGATTTTTCATCCACGCCACTATCATTTCACAAGCAGAGCATATAGTATCATGAAGCCCAAATGATTTGTCACTATTCTCACCAACTACACTCTCGATGCCCAATACTAACACCACGAGTTCCATCGAAGGTGCACAATTCAATTTGGGGGCATATCTTCTTTGGTTGTGCCTCTATCAAAAGCAAATCCATAATTGTTTGCCCATATTGTTCCACCACGACCTTGCATTCCTGACTAACAATATCAGCTGCCCCAATGGTATGATTTATCATCGTGATCACAGTCGTTGGACCTGCTAAAAAAGAAGTTCCAGAATATGCAATTGCAGGGCAACCTTTATCATAGTAACTAGTTTTTTTCCCATCAATGAGAACGTCACCCATATTGAATTGCCAATAGCCTTTTTGTATTATAGGAACATAAGTGTGTTCACCCTTGTAATCATCTGGATCTACCCCACTAAACACAATTTCACCCCCTTCTTCTTCCTGCATGTTTTGGTTGAGCCAAAATGAAAAGATTGGCTCGTTAACAAGACCTTGATTCATTATGTTGTACCAAACATAGACTACATGTCCTACAAAGATCTCGCATGACAAATTATGCAAGACACCTTAGCCATCGATGTAACGCCCCCAAAATCCCCGCGCTTTCCACGCGGCGGACCTTGTGCATTAACTTCGTACCTCTATCGACTTAACCAATGATCCCATAATCATATTGGTTGAATTAGTCTTATTTTAGACTATACATTAAAAATTTCTCTTAACTTTGTCCCTGGATCTTAACTTAATCTCAGTCTCATAAGTATACAAGTATCAACTTGTATTTCATCCGTATAAATGGATAAAACCATATATAACAGTTTAATTTTAACCTTAGGATTTAAATATTCTATATACGTCCACTTGTAACGGTCTCATTCGTACTACAAGTATCAATATACAAAGATATCTCTTCATATCAATAATCCTATTTATATGGTATTCAGAATAGTAATAACGAGTTATACCTGGGTCCGAGGAACCTTAACGATGGATTTGACCAGTCAACATCGCTTAGTTCTGTCTCAGATGTACAGCACTCACAAGTTATTTACCGATCCTCATCCAGATAAATAGATCATTATCAACATTGTTTTAATTTTAACAATTCTACATTATATCAAATTTAAAGACATAACAACATTCTGATGATAATAATTTATATCATTCATTCAATATTCGGTTACATGTTTGTTTGTTCGTATTACAACAGTCATTATGACTTATACAAATACAAGTAATAAACATGAAAACCTAATCTACGCTTCATCTTTACGTTCAAGATCTTCTTAACGTTCATCTTTAATCTGCAAATAAGGTTTTATTCGCAAGAATGAGCACGACGGCTCAACAAGTCTAACATATTATCACATACACAGTTTATGCTTTCATATAAACTTTAACATGCTTTGACTGAACATACATCTCAGTTAATAATCATATTAATTTATGCTTTAACAATAAACATATTTTATACATACTCATATGCATCATCAAATATCAATTAACATTTAACAGTTAATCAATAACTAACACTTAATCATTTAATCACATAAGATCTTCATTCATGTACTTTCACATATAAACTATCACATAATAACATGAACAATCTTAGAACATACTAATAACACATAAAAGTTTAGAACTTGCCTCAAATTGAAACTAGGGTTTTCCGGCGGAGCGTTAAACCCTACACAATCATTTAGTGCATAAGCGGTTAGATTCATCGTATTATATAACTTCATAAGTCTTATATTAACTTATTTAAACTCTTTCAATAGGTGGAATTATTTGGAAAATTGGCTAACTCAAAAACTCATTTTTAAGCCAAAATTTCGGATTTGGGCAGATTGTTGGACTGCCAGACCCCGGCTCAGTTAAACGGCCATAACTTCTTCGTTTTAAAACATTTTTTAGTCGTTCAAAATTCCACGCGTTCGTAACTTCCGTCTCTACAACTTTCATTCAGAAAAAAGTTCGAGATTCCTGACAGATTTGTACAGATTTCGGCCTAAAGGTGACTGCTCTAAAACTGATTCATATTTCTGACCTCTTTTATAGTAACAGCCATAACTTTGTCATACGAAAACATTTTTGAGTGATTATTGAGTCTAAATTGCTTAGAATTTCATGATCTACAACTTTCATTTAGATTTCTAAGGCATATTAAGACTTTAAATTTTCAGAAATTTGCAAAAATATTCTGCGACGATATTAAACTTAACTTTCTTTGATCCGATTGCTAAAACATGATACCTCAAGCATTAATTTGCTAAGATAACATGTTCTAACACTTCGTATCACTTCATAACATAAAAATAGCAAAATCATAAACCTACTTATAAGGAAATTTATGACTTTCACTCAAGAACACGAAGAACACGAAGAACGATAAGAAAAATCGAACATCGTAACGGCTTGTGTTTTGAGCTTTTTAACTAAATACTTGAAATGAAATGGACAGTATAACTACTTATAATTTATATTCCACTACTCTAGACATAAAATAAATCGAGCATTATAGCTATTCACATATACTCTACGAATTGAAAAATTACATAATAGCAACTAGAGATTACCTCTTGGAGTGCAAGCTTTGACAACAATTTGTGCAAGGCTTCAATACTCAACAACAAGATTAATCTATCAATATATCTCTCTAGCTTTGTTGCTCTAATTTACTTGGTGAATTGGTAAGGATTATGAAGAGTGAAGACTCCTATTTATAGGATTTTCCAAGTTAGGGTAAAATGGTAAAAATGACAATTAAGCTTTGGCTCCAAGTTTGGCTTGGCTTTAACTTTGGCTCCAAGTTTGGCTTATACTTTGGCTCCAAGTTTGGCTTGGCTCCAACTTTGGCTTCAAGTTTGGTTTATTCTTTGGCTCCAAGTTTTGGCTTGACTTTGGCTTGGCTTAGGCTTTAACTTTATCTACTAACTAGAGTTAACAACTAACTCAACATTAGTTAATTCTCTACTAACTTGTATACTTGACTTTTACTATTCACGTTTGACTTTTTCGTATTTATACCGTATAATTTTCGTATTATTCTCGTATTATTTTCGTATTCTACCCGTATAATTTTCGTATTATACGCGTATATGTGAATAGTGATTAGGGTTAGGTTATAACCCTTAGGGTTTCTAGGTTTAGGGTTTAGGTTTTAACCTTTTCTAAGTTTAACCAAACCCTAGTTTAGGTTTTCTAAACCTAGAGTTAGGTTTTTAGGTTTTAACCTTTAAATAACTTTTCGATTTTAATAAGTGTTAAGGTTAATTACTTGAACCGAAACACGAATTCCTACACATAGATAAACTACATAACACATTTAAAGGTTAATACAAGCTTTATAAATCACATAACACATAGTTTAGGTTAAAAGTTTAACCTCTAATCGTAAACAAATCGTAGTTTCGAGTCGTTTTTAATCTTTAATATAGCTCAATGTATTGTTGAGCAATCGTTTTTAGGCTTCTAAATTAACAACCTTTATCATATCTTGACAGATCATTTTTAAAATATTTGGGATATTACATTCAACCCAACTTACAAGAATTTCGTCCTCGAAATTAACTTACAATTCACTTTACTCATTTAATATCATATTTATAAGTGCTATAAATATTCAAGATATTACATTCTCTCCTTCTTATCAGAATTTCGTCCTCGAAATTAACTTTACAATTACTTTAGTCATTTAATATCATATTTATAAGTGCTATAAATATTCAGGATATTACATTCTCTCCTTCTTATCAGAATTTCGTCCTCAAAATTATAATATAATCATCTCCAATTTACTCTTCAATATGAATTTTCTAAATTCATCTTTTACTCACATTAAACTTCCAATACTTTGATTAGGTCTGAACAATGTTCACTTATCTCTACACATTTCCTTTTATCAAACTTGACGTTCAGTCTCACTCTTCCTTTATTTAGGATTCTTCGAACTTATACTGCTGTCAATCAAGACCTTGACCTTTTTTTAAATACTATGGATGCTAGATGACCCACAAGTTTAACAATCACTTGGATTGACAAACACTATTCTTGTGTAGCAATCAAATAAGATTGAGAACACTCATGACAGTACATTAGGTGATCAGCCTGTCGTACCATATTATCTCTTAAAGACGCGGTATGTTGCATCAACCGGAATCATATGTCCGTTTACTTATCATAACCAGAAATGTCTAGACAAAACAATTGGCATTGACTCATATTTAAACCATTCAAACTTTTGAAAAGCAATTTTATGACTGTATACCGCACCTTGCAATGTGCGTTGATAACACATCATGTATCATCTTCACACCAGGTTAAATGGGGTGTTGATGAATAAATCATTTTTGTCCTTCACATTAAATCCGCCTAGCCAAAACAATTAGCATAGACATAAGAATAACATAGCCAAAAATTTTCCATTTTTGAAAATCAATTTTATGATTTTTATCACACCCACATCCCTATAACTGTGCATTGATGATCTTCGATCATAACCACAACATTTGACCATGTGTTCATGATAAAATTCATTAAATTTAACTCTATCTAGCTTGAAAAATTAGCATAGATGTAGTTAACAAAAATTTTCAGTTCAACTAGTGAACAATTCTTTTCAAAGGCACTCAAGTGCGAATATAACAATAAAGATCTAGCATAGCTAGAAGATTTTTGAAATACCCTCAATCCTCTATCTTTTCCATTATTCTCTAACCATAACACAAGTTTTGCAAATATATAGTAATATAGTAAACTGGTTGGTTGTTTTAACCACAAGAACAAATATATCAGTTCCCCTTCTTATCAACACGGGATTGAAAATGTCTCAGTTCATATCAGTCTGTTCCAATATTCTTACCGAAATGACATTCGTAGCCGTATCTCATAGTCGGTTCGACTGACATATCATAGCCCCCGCCCATACAAGGGTTCGTTCACTCAGTAACTAACATACAAATATCTTTTAAAACCATTAGTTTTGACGTAACAACTAATAACTAATCAATATACATATGAGTGAAGAATTAACTTCTCAGAATATATACAAAGAAGAGTTGAGACAAGATTTTAATTTACTTATCAATATAGCAAACTGAGTTATTCCTCCACCCAAGAACTAATGAATCAGTTCCCCGTCTCATCAACACTATCCTCAAATGATATCATTCAGTGTGTAACCCGCTTTGAGAACACTGACCATGAATCATTCATACCAACAGTGTAGTTAGATCGGTTCTCTGAAGCATATTAAACTCTTTCCCATACAAGAGAGTCGTTCTACTCAGTTTTACTAATATGAGTTTTCAATTGCAATCTCTAATTGTTCTCTATAACTATCTTATGAATTCCCTGAATTCATTCATGTATCATTTACAACTCATTATAAGCTTAATTCTTACAATCTCCAAATAAAGTATCTCCAAATGAATTTCTTATTAACGTATCTCTATGAGTTTACTCATCTCTTATCTTAGGTATAATTACACAACATACCAAACATACCATTTCATTTTTATGAAACAGTTTCACACAAAAACCAATAAGATTATTTTATCTTATTGCTTGCTTTGAGAACTCTTTATGAGTCTATTTAACTTCAAATATTCTCGTAAAGAGTTTATCTTTATTCAATATATTACATTCACATAATAATTTTTATGTATTAAGATTTAATAAGATTTATGCGTATCTTTTAATTATATACGGACTCTTCACAAGTCCATTTCTTTTTTTTTTTAATCCATCAGATTATACTCCAAGGTACTTGTTACCTCGAAACTATAATCCACTGCCCTGATACCAACTGTAACGCCCCCAAAATCCCCGCGCTTTCCACGCGGCGGACCTTGTGCATTAACTTCGTACCTCTATCGACTTAACCAATGATCCCATAATCATATTGGTTGAATTAGTCTTATTTTAGACTATACATTAAAAATTTCTCTTAACTTTGTCCCTGGATCTTAACTTAATCTCAGTCTCATAAGTATACAAGTATCAACTTGTATTTCATCCGTATAAATGGATAAAACCATATATAACAGTTTAATTTTAACCTTAGGATTTAAATATTCTATATACGTCCACTTGTAACGGTCTCATTCGTACTACAAGTATCAATATACAAAGATATCTCTTCATATCAATAATCCTATTTATATGGTATTCAGAATAGTAATAACGAGTTATACCTGGGTCCGAGGAACCTTAACGATGGATTTGACCAGTCAACATCGCTTAGTTCTGTCTCAGATGTACAGCACTCACAAGTTATTTACCGATCCTCATCCAGATAAATAGATCATTATCAACATTGTTTTAATTTTAACAATTCTACATTATATCAAATTTAAAGACATAACAACATTCTGATGATAATAATTTATATCATTCATTCAATATTCGGTTACATGTTTGTTTGTTCGTATTACAACAGTCATTATGACTTATACAAATACAAGTAATAAACATGAAAACCTAATCTACGCTTCATCTTTACGTTCAAGATCTTCTTAACGTTCATCTTTAATCTGCAAATAAGGTTTTATTCGCAAGAATGAGCACGACGGCTCAACAAGTCTAACATATTATCACATACACAGTTTATGCTTTCATATAAACTTTAACATGCTTTGACTGAACATACATCTCAGTTAATAATCATATTAATTTATGCTTTAACAATAAACATATTTTATACATACTCATATGCATCATCAAATATCAATTAACATTTAACAGTTAATCAATAACTAACACTTAATCATTTAATCACATAAGATCTTCATTCATGTACTTTCACATATAAACTATCACATAATAACATGAACAATCTTAGAACATACTAATAACACATAAAAGTTTAGAACTTGCCTCAAATTGAAACTAGGGTTTTCCGGCGGAGCGTTAAACCCTACACAATCATTTAGTGCATAAGCGGTTAGATTCATCGTATTATATAACTTCATAAGTCTTATATTAACTTATTTAAACTCTTTCAATAGGTGGAATTATTTGGAAAATTGGCTAACTCAAAAACTCATTTTTAAGCCAAAATTTCGGATTTGGGCAGATTGTTGGACTGCCAGACCCCGGCTCAGTTAAACGGCCATAACTTCTTCGTTTTAAAACATTTTTTAGTCGTTCAAAATTCCACGCGTTCGTAACTTCCGTCTCTACAACTTTCATTCAGAAAAAAGTTCGAGATTCCTGACAGATTTGTACAGATTTCGGCCTAAAGGTGACTGCTCTAAAACTGATTCATATTTCTGACCTCTTTTATAGTAACAGCCATAACTTTGTCATACGAAAACATTTTTGAGTGATTATTGAGTCTAAATTGCTTAGAATTTCATGATCTACAACTTTCATTTAGATTTCTAAGGCATATTAAGACTTTAAATTTTCAGAAATTTGCAAAAATATTCTGCGACGATATTAAACTTAACTTTCTTTGATCCGATTGCTAAAACATGATACCTCAAGCATTAATTTGCTAAGATAACATGTTCTAACACTTCGTATCACTTCATAACATAAAAATAGCAAAATCATAAACCTACTTATAAGGAAATTTATGACTTTCACTCAAGAACACGAAGAACACGAAGAACGATAAGAAAAATCGAACATCGTAACGGCTTGTGTTTTGAGCTTTTTAACTAAATACTTGAAATGAAATGGACAGTATAACTACTTATAATTTATATTCCACTACTCTAGACATAAAATAAATCGAGCATTATAGCTATTCACATATACTCTACGAATTGAAAAATTACATAATAGCAACTAGAGATTACCTCTTGGAGTGCAAGCTTTGACAACAATTTGTGCAAGGCTTCAATACTCAACAACAAGATTAATCTATCAATATATCTCTCTAGCTTTGTTGCTCTAATTTACTTGGTGAATTGGTAAGGATTATGAAGAGTGAAGACTCCTATTTATAGGATTTTCCAAGTTAGGGTAAAATGGTAAAAATGACAATTAAGCTTTGGCTCCAAGTTTGGCTTGGCTTTAACTTTGGCTCCAAGTTTGGCTTATACTTTGGCTCCAAGTTTGGCTTGGCTCCAACTTTGGCTTCAAGTTTGGTTTATTCTTTGGCTCCAAGTTTTGGCTTGACTTTGGCTTGGCTTAGGCTTTAACTTTATCTACTAACTAGAGTTAACAACTAACTCAACATTAGTTAATTCTCTACTAACTTGTATACTTGACTTTTACTATTCACGTTTGACTTTTTCGTATTTATACCGTATAATTTTCGTATTATTCTCGTATTATTTTCGTATTCTACCCGTATAATTTTCGTATTATACGCGTATATGTGAATAGTGATTAGGGTTAGGTTATAACCCTTAGGGTTTCTAGGTTTAGGGTTTAGGTTTTAACCTTTTCTAAGTTTAACCAAACCCTAGTTTAGGTTTTCTAAACCTAGAGTTAGGTTTTTAGGTTTTAACCTTTAAATAACTTTTCGATTTTAATAAGTGTTAAGGTTAATTACTTGAACCGAAACACGAATTCCTACACATAGATAAACTACATAACACATTTAAAGGTTAATACAAGCTTTATAAATCACATAACACATAGTTTAGGTTAAAAGTTTAACCTCTAATCGTAAACAAATCGTAGTTTCGAGTCGTTTTTAATCTTTAATATAGCTCAATGTATTGTTGAGCAATCGTTTTTAGGCTTCTAAATTAACAACCTTTATCATATCTTGACAGATCATTTTTAAAATATTTGGGATATTACAATCGATGTGAAGTCATGACCTATTTTAACTTGGCTACTAGATCCATCATACGTAACAATACTCCGTCCTTCAAAATTCACATTGTCCTCAAGGTGACATTTAAGAGTGCTTTTGTATTCTTCAGTAATGGGTAGCAATATTATTCCCCCTGGATCAAATTCCCCTTCAAAATCTAGCAAGCCATTGATCAAGTCTGATACATCTTTAAAGCTCATCGTTTCCTTTTCATCATCATACATTGTAGATGATTATATGATGATGGTGTGCATCAAAATGATCTTGTCAACATGCCCTTCAACCATACACATGCAATATGTATTGATTGTAGTTACAATGTGCTTCTCAACATATGCACCTCAATGGTAATCCATAGTCAAGGTCTCAGCCTTTTTCAATTTCACAGCTGATGCATCTTCCTCTAGACTTCCATTTGCAAAGCCTAATTCCTTGGTTTTTTTGCTCGACTTGATACTCCATGTTGTACTTATGCAGGTTCGAAACACTCTCTCTTCTTTTCTCAAGACACAAGAAGGATGGTGGTCTTGGGCGCCACATGAACTGAAGGAAATGATCTCTTAAGATTTGACAGAGTAGTTTCCCAAGGTCAAATATAAATATCAGAAACCTCTCTGTAGCATCATACAAATTGGGCCGAGTGAATGTATTGTATTTTCCACCAACTGGATTTGCTTTTATAAGTATCCCAGGTCTGTGAGCAGTGCTAAATTGAGCAGCCAAAATTTCATCCTCGCACATTGTTCCTGTATTAACAAATGTAACGTGTACAATTTGAGAATTTTTGCTCATCCCAAACCACATGAAAGCAGGTCTCCTTGTCTTTAAGTGATGGGTCTCTTCAATAAAATTCATGGAAGGCCACTCCTTTACAATATCATAAAATCGCCTGACTTTAGTTCCCATTATCAACACACCATGAACATCTCTGTGAAATGTCTTTGTAGCTTCGTCAAGGAAAATTGCCTCCACATACGAAGAAAACAAGTGCATGAAGAAATTCCGAGTTAGCAGCCCCCAAGATTTATCAATGACTTCGTTATACTTTCCTCCACTAGTTTCATGATTATTTTTCAAATTTTAAGCAACTTCCAAGTTTCTTTTATCCTCATCTTCTGTATACAACAAGGCTACCCATCCACCATTATTCAACAAATATGGTACCAACATAATGCTCATAAACTTCCCTTTTTCACCCCAGTACTAGATATTTTCCTTCAAATCAAATTTCCATGAATTATCATCCTTCTTGGTTATTTCATTAAACTTATTATTAAACAAGTGCAAGAAGTTTGTGCCATCCTCTATCAGTTCCTCCAGTTTCCCCACTAAAATCACCAAATTCGAATAGCCACCATAGTATTTCGTATTACCATAATATGCTTTGTCAGAGTCATTTAGGAATTCAACCCCTTCATTACTAATTATGTTTAATCTGAACATACACTTGTCAACTTGAGTGTCATAATGATCTGAAGGTTTTGGTTCAAGAGCAGTATTTATCACATTTAGAATTATCCATTTGTGCTAGATATTTAGTAGCTAAAGAAAATGAGGAATTGAAAAACTTTTTGTAAACTAAGGAAATATCATTTCCTTTCATAGAAACATTACCGGAAAGGAAGGCTTTGACCACCTTTTTCACTATTATTAGTATTACTTCAGGAGCATCATGATTTATAGCTGAGGATAAATTGGAATTGGTTGTCTGATTTGACTGAGAGCTTTTTATCAAAAACCATAGTTGCATGACATAACTCTTGTTGTTTTGCCAACTCAATTGCTCTTATCAAGGAATTTGGGGAGCATCACTCTATATAATTTCTGATTTCTTCCCTTAATCCCCTAACAAAGACGCTCATAACCCAATCTTCGATAAAAATTTCTTCGCTCCAAGTCTCTACCCAGCATTTCAATTGCAAGAATGAGGTCTCATATTCCTTAATAGAGTTGGATTGTTGATGAACATGAAGTAATTCATAAGATATTCGTTGTGCTCCAGCTCTATCCCTTGAATCTCCACAACAGTTAGAGCTTGCCACTTTTTGTTTTCAATTTTTTGCAATTGATCCACGAAACTGATGTCTTCTTCCACTTGTTTTCTAGTTGATTCCACCATGTCATCTCTCAATGAAAGCACCATTGTTACCGATTTATAGTCTCGGGTAGACTTTGAGAAGAGAATTAGAGAGAGAGAAGAAAGAAGTAGGTTGGAGAAATATGATAATATTTATTCATATCCCGCTCATTACAATAATAGGTATATATATAATAGTGAAAAGGCTAAATTTAATCCTAGTCGTTGATTGAAAATAAATCCTAGCCTTCCGTTATACTCAATACATATCCTAATGAATTAATTCGTAACATAATGATTATCTATTTAATATGTCAACGGTAAATAAGTAGTTGCACACTTGACAAAAATATATGATATGGGACATGTGATGAGATGGAAAATGGGACGAAAGATTTAGATTTAGCATTTACTCATTTGATTCCAAATACTACCAATATGCATCCGCAAACTTACTATGTTTCAATTTATTATTTCGTTTTTAGCTCATCATACTATATCTTGTGTCTTTCTTGGGGGAAAAATACTAGAATGAAGCGAATCTTATTCAAGCAACTTGAATGTTGAGGAGCACCCAATTGGAATAGATTATCGGGCTATGCATTCAAAATCATTACTTAGCATTGGGACAGATGATGTCCGTATCATAGGGATATCATTTTGGGATGGGTGGAGTCGGTAAAACAACTGTTGCCAAAGTTGTATATAATCTTATTTTCCATCTCTTTAAAGGTAGATCCTTTGTTGCTAATGTCAGAAAAGTTTCAAAACAAATTGATGGTACAGTTCGCTTACAAGGGCTGCTTCTTTCAGAAATCCTTAAAAACAAAGTTAAGGTTGCCAATATTGTTGATGAAGGAATCAATTTAATAATACAAAGGCTTCATTCTAAAAGGGTTCTCATCGTTTCTGATGATATGGACAATTGTTTAAGCCAAGTAAAGCAGGATATCAAAACTGGTTTGGTTCAGGAAGTAGAATCATCATACATCTATTGAATAAAGTATAGGTAGATGCAAGGTACGAGGTGGAGAGGTTGAACTATAATGAGTCTATGGAGCTTTTAAGTTGGCATGCATTTAGAATCTAAATATTTCCCATTGCTAGATTATATGAACCTTTCAAAAGAGATTGTAAGTTTTGTTAATGGGCTATCATTAGCTGTTATGTTACGTTTAGATTAGAGGAATGAATGTATAAATAAAATTACTCAATCTTATAGAATGAAAAAAATTGAGTTTAGTTGCTCCATTGGAATAGAATGGACCATTTTCATCTTTTCCAAATTTACGAACTTTATTTCTCGAAGAATGGAATAGAATGACCTAGTTTAGCTGAAATACAATGAATCATTCAACTCTTTATTCCATTCTTTTTTTCTATTTCATTTTCACCCATTTATTCATTCAATCCAAGCATAATATTAAGATTATAAGTTCGCAAAGAACCAAAATTGAATGGAGAATTAAGTGCCATAGAGAAATTGAGACATTCCCCACGAGGAGAATTGGGGAGAACTTAAAATAAGTTTTGATGGACTAGATGATTCACAAAAGGCCACCTCACTTTAATTTATCTATATAACTTTAAAACAATAATTTATCTATATAACTTTAAAACAATAATTAAAATGGAACGGAATGAGTATTAGTTATCAAGTCAAGCAAAATTCATACTTGAAGTCCTCCAGAAAAGTTGCACTATGAAAAGCTGCCACACCACCAATCACCAGAGCCTCAGAGTTTGGTAGTCTGCTTAATCATGCACAACAGGTCGGACCTTTGACTTTTGGCCTACAGATCAGGTCAGGCTGGGCTTGACACTTGAAAAGGGGGCTTGCTGAGGCCTGCAGGCCAGACCTTGGGTCAAGCCAAGCCAGGTCGGTCCGATCTGGTTCATTCAATTTTTTTTTTAGTAATTTAAAATATTATTAAAACAGCAATTAAAATTTTAAACTTAATTGATGTGTTAATTAAAAGTAATATGTTACAACTTAATTACAAATTACAATAATTAAAAAAAATATTGTACAATTTTAAAGATATTGTATTATTTTATACTTTCATTAATAAAAAAAATTTTATTTATTAAAAGTATATTTATTATTATTATTATTATTATTATTATTATTATTATTATTATTATTATTATTATTATTATTATTATTATTATTATTATTATTATTTTACAAATGGCTTTCTAATTTTTATGCTAAGTATTTATTAAAATGAAGATGCAATGAGAGGTTTACAAAGAGTATAGATTGCTAGCTAGGCAAGGAAAATCCTTATATATTACACTACCCAATGTATTTTCATAGATTTCTTTATTCGTATATAAACAAACATATATGAATGAACATATTGAAAGACACCAATTTTATTTGGTTTATTGAATGAGTTGTCACAAAGAGCACATTTTCGTCTGCAGTGGGAGAATAGAAGTAGCAAAGAAAGAAAATTGGCAGGCGGGGGTTTGGGTGAATCGGCTAGGCCTTAGGCCAGGCCGGGTTTGTTGGCAGGCAAGGCCGGATCTGAGCCAAAAAAATGTGACCTGTATGTGGCTTCTAGGTCGGGCCGAGCCGGGTTAGGCTTTGACCTGGCCGGTCTTTGACCACGCCGGGCCCAAACCGTAGGCCACAGACCATTTGTGCACCACTAAGTCAACATAGCAAAAGGGAGTGATCATTAATATATATATATATATATATATATATATATATATATATATATATACACTCGAGTCAACTTCAATTCAATTTCAGATAAGTTTGACTCAAAACTTTCAATAAAATAATGAATCTTATGAACACTCTGTATTTACTACATCAATCATTAATTTTATTCTCTTTTTTAATATGTACAAAAAATTAATCAAGACTTTTATATTGGGACAGATGAAGTAATAGAAACCACAGCCTCTTCATGGTATGTACGTACATGATAATTTAAAATATAATTTTCTAAAATAAATAATAGTTATTAATATTATTAGAGTAAAAATAATGCCGTAATTTTTTTTAATTAATGACATTTTTAAAATTATTTTAAAGGCACTTGATACTTTAAATGGCACTCATTACTTTAACAATATTATTTCTTTCTTTGGTAATATTAGCCGCCAAAAAATTTTGTCCATGACAAATAATTTTCAGACAAATACTGAGCTTATATTATCCCTACAGCCTACTAGAGGTGTATTTATTGTGGGAATTGATATTTTCACAAGCTCTCTCTCACATTAATAGTAAATGGGCCCTTGCACACTCATGTGAGATGAGAGTTTATGAAACTATCATTTTTACTTGTGAAAATATCAATTCTCTTTATTATCGCATGCATATTTAAAGGGACTGTAATTTAAAGGAAAAAGCATATAAAGCAATTTAATCTTTTTCATAAGTTTTTCGAAATTGTTAGTGGAAATATATGTTGTATATATGATATATTATAAAGCTTCTTGATTTGTGATTTAAAAGTGAATTTTATTTGAGTCTCACAATTTTATTAAGGGTCTATTTGGATACACCGATTCAATGCTTTAGTATTAGTATTGAGGTCCCAAACACCAAATCAATTGTTTGGATAATAATTTAAAGTTTAGTATTATTATTGTATTATATCACTAAATAAGTCAATACCATAATTTAAAAACCAAAGTGAAGGATAAGTTTTAAAATGATAAAACCGATCATTTTCATCGACTTCACACATTAACTCACCTTAGAAACACACACATCTCTCACCTCTCTCTCCGCCAATCTAGCCGCTTCGTCTCTTCGATATTCTCTCTCATCTCCGCTTTGTCTCTCTCGTCTCCATCTTCCTCTGGAATTTTTGAAGGTACCACTTTAATTGCATTGCCCGATTCCTATTTAGCTCTTTGTTCAATCAAAAACACACTGAACTTTGTAATTCTTGTTGGTGAATTGTAAAATTAGGTTTAAAAGGTTTGTTTTTGGGGCTTTTCGAGACGGATTGTAATTGAAATTTTAGGGCATTCAATTTGGTGGTTTTCATTATTTTTAAGGTTTTTCTAGATCGATTCATGTGTATTAGTTATTATGTTAGTTGGTGCTGTATATCTTGAGGTCTTTTGTGTATCTCTTTACAAAAATCCAATTCAAGCCTATGTTCATAGTATGTACCATTATTTCCGTCGATGGATTAGCTTGAAATATTATCACAATATTTAAATCTGCAATATCAATTTATCGGTTTACAATTACAAAATGCAGATCAACAGGGCACCTCCCCCCCCCCCCCCCCCCATCGACTTCACACACTAACTCACCTTAGAAACACACACATCTCTCACCTCTCTCAACGCCAATCTAGCCGCTTCGCCTCTTCGATACTCTCTCTCATCTCCGCTTTGTCTCTCTCGTCTCCATCTTCCTCTGGAATTTTTGCAGGTACCACTTTAATTGCATTGCCCGATTCCTATTTAGCTCTTTGTTCAATCAAAAACACAATGAACTTTGTAATTCTTGTTGGTGAATTGTAAAATTAGGTTTAAAAGGTTTGTTTTCGGGGCTTTTCGAGACGGATTGTAATTGAAATTTTAGGGCATTCAATTTGGTGGTTTTCATTATTTTTAGGGTTTTTCTAGATCGATTCAGGGGTATTAGTTATTATGTTAGTTGGTGCTGTATATCTTGAGGTCTTTTGTGTATCTCTTTACAGAAATCCAATTCAAGCCTATGTTCATAGTATGCACCGTTATTTCCGTCGGTGGATTAGCTTGAAAATATTATCACAATATTTAAATCTGCAATATCAATTTATCGGTTCACAATTACAAAATGCAGATCAACAGGGCACTTCCCCCCGAAATTAGCTTGTGAATATATATAATTTAGAGCAACCATACCTAGAATAGAAAGAGAGTCTAAAAACAATCGTACAGCTGAAATATAAGGCAAAACTTTTTGTAACCAAGTTAAAAGAAGCATAAATATTGGTTAGTATTAAGTATATATGGGCACTGTTAAAAAGTCATTCTTGTGTTTAGCTAATAAACTTATTCATGAATTTTTCAAAGTTGATAATGAGACAAGTCGAAAATATGTGGCCACTGATTTTATTGACCAATTGAAAATGGTCAGATATAAATTTATTAGATTTTAGTGTCATGGGAAGAAAAAAACAGAATTAATGATTAACAAATAGAGTACATGACTGTTTTTCTTTGTGGGACTTGATGCAGTGAGATTTTGCAGCAGCGAGTGAAGATGAAGAAGATTAATACCTTCTTTATGGCTCACTTTGCTCTCTTTTCATTGTTCTTTCGACTTCTCTCAGCTCTATTTTAGCTCTCTCTTCGTACCCAAACAGTGAATCTATCAAGTTCATCTTAGGTTTGTCACATGCATTACTTCTCTTATTTACAATCTTATTTTTGTTGAATTTTGGCAAGTGTAGAATTGTATTCTGCATTTCTTTTTGATTCATTCAGTAAATCGAGTTATTATTCTAATCTATATGCGAATTTTTGTAAGACGAGAATTAGATTGTAATTGATACACAAAAGACCTCAAGATAAAGACCCGGGTTAGGTGACGACCATGTCAACTCATTGAGTGTGCACGTATTACACACTATCATTCATACATACATACATTCCCGGTTCCGTTTCTTTTGGTGCAAGGAGATGTGAATAGCTAATTATCCTGTATGGTAGAAAGTCTCTTTGTTCTACTCTTCCAAAGAAATGTTCTTTTTGACGATTAGGAAGGGATTTCCGACTTTTGGCTGCTAAACTCAGCTTGTTAGATTGAGCATATTGTGTTTGATTGATGGTGGAGATTGGAATTATATGACGCTTGCGATATTTGACATATATATATATATATATATATATATATATATATATATATATATATATATATTTCTAAGTACCTATTTGGAAGTCCTTTTAAACTTTTTGATGACGTTGGAATTATGTGATTGCCAATGCCTTGTTTCTTTTGGTGCAAGGAGATGTGAATAGCTAATTATCCTGTATAGTATGGTATGGATTGAGATAATAACCAGGAAACAGGTAGAAGAGAGTGCTTACAGCAAAGCTCACACTTGCTAAATTGTGTTCAATCCATTTTGGATTGTAGTTTACACATACATATTTTATTATTTTTATACCTATATTTATTTTAAGATTATGTAGACGTGTTATGTATTGTAGGCCTTAAATAATAATCAAAAAAATTTGTATCAGTCCAAATTTGTATTAAAATATGAAAATTATTCTTATTTACACGTCTTGTTTACATGTCCACAAGACTACAATTGTGATATTAATTTATTATAATTTCTGATAATTTTGCACTTTCATATACACTTCTGTCTTCATTATTGGAGTACATTTGAGGCAATTCCCCTATAAAAATTTGATATAGTTTGTATAGATTATATAAAACCGTGTCTAAATCTCTCTCGTGTTCTTAAGGAGGGAAGTTATATATCTATGTATGGTCTATGTATGTTAATACATGGAGATATCATTCATTATGTGAACATAATACTTTATTACTTTTAATTCAAATTCTTCTTTGTGAAGTTATATCATCTTGACTTAACTGTTGTAAACTAAATTTGCAGCTCGATTCATTTGAAAAAATGGATGGTAATTTGTCAGGTTCTCACAACGTGATTTCAAATGAAAAAGAAGAACAAGTAAAAAAGCGTAAATTTGTAGTGGGGTATTATGTGGTTGTTTCGACAATAGTTGGTGCGTGGTGGAATGAGCGATACATGGTAAAAGGGCCATTTCAAGATTTAAGAAGTGCGAGAGAGTTTTATTTAAGGTAACTATATTATGGAAATGATCGAGTTTGTAAAGAACAACTACGTCTTAGTAAAGACGCTTTTAATAGTTTGTGTAAAAAATTATCTGAAATTGGAGGGTTGCGTGAGACACGTCGTGTTATGATTAAAGAAGCTGTGGTGATGTTCTTATATATCCTTGACCATAATTTGAAGAATCGTGTAGTGAGTTTTTAATTTATGCGCTCGGGGGAGACTGTTAGTTGACAATTTAATGCAGTTTTAAAGGCTGTTATCAAATTAGAAAAATATTATTTGGTCCAATCTGATAAAGAAAATGAAGGTTTCGAAGATGAGAAATAGGATTGGTTTGAGGTAATTAAATACAGTTTAATATTTTAAACTATTTAAGGATATTTTATATTGATACTAACAATTACTTTATTTTTTTTAGGGTTGTCTATGAGCGTTAGATGGGACTTACGTTCCTATAACTGTCCCCGTCCAAGATCAAGGAATATACTGAAATAGGAAAAAAATTAATTATATCAACTAATGTTTTGGGAGTTTGTTCTCGTAACTTGAAGTTCACCTACATTTTACCTTGTTGGGAAGGATCGGCTGCCGATGGTAGAATTCTAAGAGATGCAATGATAAGACACGACCCCTTGATTGTACCCAATGGTGCGTATGCTTATTTTGTTTTAGTAATACACAAAGACTATATCTTTTGAGAAAAACTAACACATTATCTTTTGTAGAAAAATACTCTATAGTTGATCTGCGTATACGAATGGGCTTGGTTTTTTAGCTCCATATAGAGATACTCATTATCATCTTAACGAGTGGGCAGCTAGAGGCAACAATCCATAAACATATAAGGAATTATTTAATATTCGTCATTCAACTGCAAGAAATGTAATAGAAAGAACTTTTGGATTATTAAAGAAATGACGGGCTATCCTCAGATCTGCTTCATTTTTTTATGTGAAGACTCAAATTAATATTGTAAGTGCGTGTGCCATCCTCCACAATTATGTACGAGATGAGTAACTAGATGATCCGTTGTTAGATGAAGTGGAAACTGAATTACGTGTTGAATAACCCGAATAAATAATTGAAGATCAAATGGATGATGATGGTGAAGACAATGGATTAGTGACTAATAATGATGCAACTACTCTGACAAATGCAAATAGAATTAGGATAGTGCGAGCGACCAATGAGTGGACACAAATAAGGGATGCACTAGCCCAAGCAATGTTTGTAGATTAACAAAATAGACGAGGCCAAATATAATATTTATTTTTTAGTACTTTTTATATTTTCCTAATGAAATTTGGGATTAAATGACTTGTAAATAAATGGAAAGAATATGTTTGTCTGGATATTTATTTTTTAATACTTTTTACCCTAAGAAATATGATTATACTTTACTCAAATATGGAACTTAGGAAATAGATTGAATTAAGTTGACTTTTTTTTTTATAATGTGTATTGATCAAGTAGTGGTACTATATACAACATATGATATTAGTTTTTATGTGATGTTGTGTTGTTAATTCAATTATCTTGTATCTGTTTTGTTTAAAAATGACTTAACAGCAATTATTTCTTTTTATAATTCATTTTTGTGTGTTTCTTTATGATGAATACTAGTTTTGTTTTATTTTATATAAATATATTTAATTATGTTGAATTTTTTATATTGAAAACAATACAAAAATAATAACTATCCAAACAATAGTTTTTAAATTTTAACACAAATACAACATGAATTCAATATGCTAACCAAATAATAGAATTGTGTATTTTTTATTTTGTAAATCAATGAATTGTAACTCTACAGAGTTACAAGTCAAATTGAATTCCAAAACAAATTATCCAAACGGACCCTATCTTGAAATGGGTTAATCGTATTGTGTTCTATTATGTAGAATTATGGGCTAGGGAAAAAAGTAGGCTCGTTAGAACATAAGATGAATAGCTAACAAGTATTCATAAAAAAATATAAAAGAATAAGTTTTGCGACACAAAATTCAAAAAAAAAACTAAATATTATATTCATCATAACCATTAAAAAGTGAAGTATGACAAGAATTTTAATGTCATGCCTCACTTTTTAATGGTTAAGATAGATGTAATATTTGAATGTTGTGCACTTATACTTATTCAAAATAAAATGGATTGTTGGGCTGGGCTCACCCATAATCTTATCCGTAGTTTGTTATCTAATTCAGCGAAGAACCATTTTCTGGTAATCTATCTCAATTCTTACATTAATTGATTAATATTTAAAAGAGTTAAATATTCACCAGACCTCACACTAGTCCAATCACCATCTTAAAGTCTCTAGAATATCATTCAAGACTTTTCGACCAATTTTTCAAAATTTCTGGATTATCCGACAATTTCTGTAATTATTTTTATATATAAAACTATTATTTAATAGCTTTTAAAATATAAATAATCACTCAACATGCTTTTGTATCACCCAAACACCATCAATATTTATCTTATATTATTATAAAATTTTCCACCAAGTTTCATAATTTTTCAATGTTCATAGATTTTTTCATGAATTTTCACTTATTTTTACATTAACTTTAAATAGCCATAAAATAAATTAAATACCCATGCTCCACAATAATTTACCAAATTTTTTAGAAAAAACAGAAATTATATTAAAATATTTCTGTCCATAAATGATTTCAACACAAAAATATTTTTAATAATTAATTTTTAATTTTTAATGCACTAAAACTTCCGAAATTCATAGAAATTAGCTCGTTTATTAGAAAATTAAGAACCTTAAGTCCATTCTACACGAAATTTAATTCTCTACAACTTTGTAGAAGGAAAAAGTTTCATATTCGGCACCGAAATGGACAAGATCTGAACAGATCTGGTTTTACCGCACTGAATATTTCAAAATTCATAGTAATTAGCACGTTTATCTGAAAATTACGAATCTTAAGTCCATTCCACACGAAATTTAATTCTCTACAACTTTATAAAAAGAAAAAATTTCAGATTCTGCGCCAAACAACACAAATCTAAAATTTTCCACAACCTGTCCAAGAAGTTTCAGTCACACCAAATGAATTTTTTCAAAAATTATAAACTCCATAAAATGGTAAAATATTTTGGATACTTCTAGATAACTTCCACATCTACAACTTTGTAGTTTATACCAACTTCAAATTCCAAACACATGATTTTATATAAATTTTACAAACTCAAAATTCGTAGCAGATTCTGGGCAGACAGTATTTCGATCCGACCCAGCCTGATTCAAACGATCACTACACACAAACCACAAGGAATTTCTGTGATCTAAAATTTTATACGTGTAGCTTACTTCCATACTTTTAATTTGATATATTACCCACTCTCTAACTCCAAAAACTCAATTTTATAAAAATCTCAAACCAACAGCAACAAAACATCAAGTTTTTCCGCGAATTGTGTTCTTCATTTAATAAATTCATGAATCATCTATTAGATTCATGAAATCCATGATTATACCATTAAACACAAGATTACACATGATCTACTACCATTAATTTTAATAAAAGCTAATATTTACCCAATAAAACCAAAGATTATTAAAGGGTTTAGAAAAAAATATACCTTCAAAGCTTTATTTTCTTCTTGGCTTTCTCTTCTTCCTCTCTTTCTTCTCATCCGTGAGCACTCTTTCTTCTACTCTCAATATGTTTGTTGATTTCTTTGTTGCTCACCAATGTTGGTTTAGTCATATATTAAATAATATAATCCAAACTAGAGATAAGATAAAAGAGGATATGATTTGTTGAACTTAGATTTCCTTTGGATAAGACATGAGTTGGCTAAATTAAATAATCACCATAAAAATCTAAGATTTTTAGCTGGCTTTCATTAAAAATCTGTAGAGTTTAATTTATCTTTTGGCTCCCATTTTTAATTATCTGACCCGCTCTTTGACTGTTTAACCCGAAAATCAAAAAAATTTATATTATAGTTGATTCTTACTAATTTGGACGTTTCCGACGTCATGGTAAGATCCGTTTCTTCAAATTCACTTCCGAATTTTAAGTTTGACCTTTTTTCTCCAAAAAAGTCAAACGCTCAATTTTGACCAAAAAGTCAACCGAAACGCATATCGTGTTTATAGTCTATACTTACTAAATTCGACGTTCCCGTCGCAATGGTGAAGTCCGTTTCTCAAAATTCTTCTCCAAACTCAAACTTTGAATTTCACCTTTCAAAGTCAAACGGTTGACTTTGACCAAAAAGTCAACGCCACACCAAATTGTGTTTACTATCTCTCCTTGTCAAATTCGACGTTCTGAACTCAACGGTGCAGTCCGCGTCTCCAAATTCTCTTCCGAACTCTAAATTGAGATTTTAACTTGACTTTTTTCTATTTTCTTTGGGCAAACTTTGACTATTTGACCATTTTGGTCATTTCTTGACATTCCGATTTGCTACCTTGTCTTCACATATATAATTATACTCATGTTATCATATATACATTTACCTCATTCTTTTCCCACCGCTATTTCAAGTAATTACAATTGCACATGGTTCATCCTTAATTTAAGACTGCCACCTTAATAATTTGGCCACACATACAAGTCTTACACATATTAAATGTTTAGGCTTGTTCACTATATTCATATGACTTGCCTTACACATCAATTTGACTCGCCATAAACTTAATCCATTTTGGACTATTCTTTAATTTCTAACACTTGGCCACTAGGTTGGGTTTAAACTTAATTACCACCACAATACCCAGCTTATCGCTTCTCAATTTACTAATTTGGGCTATCTTAAATTACCACTCAAGGTTTAAATTTTCAAAAGCTTGTTTAATTAATATATCAAGCTTTACATTGTTCTTGATGATTAATTTCGTTAATCATTTACCATGATCGGCTAAAAATATAACTAGTGCACCTCTAAGTGTATATATATCTATACATATACACATTCACATTACCTTAAAAATATCTCTCCAATTGAAATTTATTTCCTTAATAAATTTTCACATACATCATATTATAACTTATTACATAAACTCTTTTAGTCAAATATAATCATCGAGCTTTAAAGGTATTATATTACCTTATTATTAACATATCTCCAAGTATACGTAATAATCAAATTTTAGGTTTTAAAATTTTAAAAAAAACTTATAATCACTCACATTTAAATCCTAACACAAAGGTTAGGGTAAAATGTTTACTCAAGTTCTACAACTTTTACTTCTCCAAATCTAGGGTTTAACTTCAACCTTTGTTTCATCATCAAGACCTTATTTAAAAATCTTGTGAAATATCCGGGATATTACATTCACCCCTCCTTATAAGAATTTCGTCCTTGAAATTTACAACATATTTATTTCTGTTCATTCTGTCCATTAGGTTCTCGATCTAACCTATCAAATTTCCCATTCTATGAGGATTCTTTATTGATCATTTAATTCTCTGACCAATCTCCTCTAAAATTTACATATCTATCCATTCAATTTCCAGAATATTAGATATTTCTCAGAAGTTTTCACTAATTGTTCAATAATTGTGAAGGAGCTTGAATAACTAGGAAGTAGAAAAAATTCCTTTAAAATAAATTCATATCTTACTGAGAGGTCATAAAGACCATGAACTATAAACTTCCAATGGAATCAATAGCTGGTTGACCCTTTGGTTACTAGCTCAAGATACGTACTGGAGGAAATCACCCTCTTGTACGCTATGTGTATGCATAACATTTAGCTCTGACTGCATCGGATAACCGATACTTAAAATACGTCAATTGTACTTGAGGGGATCAACCTTTCGTACACTATGTATACGCATAACATTTAACCCTGCACGTATCGGATAATCGATACTTAAATTTTCCCCTATTCAGGGTTGTTCTCTCAGTCTAAGAATCCATACCAATAACAGGTTTGGATAATTTTTTTAATGTCTAGCATGCAAACGTCTAGCCGAAACAATTAGCATAGACCTACAATAATAGTTCGGATATCAATCGAAACTTTAAAACTCTTCAAGAGGACACACGTGCAATTAAAATTTCAAAGTTTATCACTTTCGATTAAAAGTTGTCTAGCCGAATCAAATGGCCTAGACCACCATAATTAAATTGTTCATGAGCCATGAACTCTAGAACTTTTTAAAACTATTTTAAGTGAAAATGAAAAATTATTTTATGACTTCATGATACCGCATCTTTGGCACAGTATGTTGAGGTTTCTATCAATAGTAATTTTGACACCATCTTTATGGTGCAATTTACTTTATGATATCATGATACCGTACCTTCACAGAAAATACGTTGAGGATTCAGTCATTGTCATATCCACACCACATGGCGTGTTGACGCTTTTAAAAATACATTTTAATGTCTTCAAATCATTATGGTCTAGCCGAAACAAGTAGCATAGACTCTTATTTAAACGTTTCAAAATCATTTGAAATTTATTTTAGGTTTTATCATACTACCACAGGTAACGATGAATTGTTTTCACAATTCAGGTTACTGCGATTTATTGATAAAACAAAATTTTAAATGTCCTTTTCAAAGGCACACAAGTGCGAATTTGGCACGATTTTAAGAATTCAAAGTCTAGCATAGCTAGACGATTTAGAATATCCTAAAACCTCAAATAAATACCAATTTTACTCCTCATCTTTTCCAGCTTAATAACTATATCTATTATAGCTTTAATCTTGCTACTTAACTTTACCCACACTCACTGTTCATCAAAACTTGCCACGTATTTAGGCTCAGGAACTTACCACAATCATATGGTTTGAGGGGCTTGTCCTAGTCAAGCCAAAGTCGCCCATTCGCTAAGGGGCTCCACCATATGACTATGAGTCACGAATTTACCATACGTGTCGGTTCTCAGAACACAAACTTATCTTAACATCCTCTACCTATCCGTTATACACACGAGAAAAGAATCACCTTCTCAACATACATATAGTGAATAGCGCGGCACCAGGTTTCAATTGATTATCACTATAGGCAGCCAAATGGTCGTCAAACCAAACACAATCTCCTGCCTATACAAGAAATTGGTCAACTCAGCCACTAATCAATATAGGAAGTTAAGCGGTTGTTAAACCAAGAACAAATCCCATGCCCATACAAAGGATTGTTTAACTCAACCACTATATCAATATAGGAAGTTAAGCGGTTTTAAAACCAAGCACAAATTCTTCGCCCATACAAGGAATTGTACAACTCAGCCACTAACACGAGTCCCCAATTAAAAACCCACAAACCTCTAACTTTTCTTAACTTGATATAAATTTTCTCAATTCATACCTTATGATATACAACACTTTACGAGTTCACTTCTTACTATTCCACATTATCTTCCTTTTTATAGCATCGTGCTATCTACACATCCTTTTAATCATTTAACACTGATCACCGTGTGATCTTATTTTATAATTAAATTCACTGTACGATTTCTCGTTTATTCTAGGATCATTTAACTCTACGATCATCTCACTCATCTTAGTTCATTTTACTGTACAATTATTCTTTTTAAATTTTCGACGGTACTACGGAGGGACAATAACGTATCTAATACGAGTGGGAAAAAATCTTTATCTTTTTCTTGAATTAGGTCTAAAATTGGGGATGAAACAATACTTTCTTCATAATCAGATGAAAGGAAGCCATTGTTGGAATCTAGCTCTGGCCCTCGTCTTAAATCATTCTCAATTCTTGAAATTCCAGAGTGGCGAGCTGTTGTTTGGAATTGTTGATGGAGAAGGCGTTCCTCAAAAAAGAGTGTTTGGCATTTTTCTTGAGCTTCATCTCTGCTTCTAATGGCTTTATTTAGCATATCTTTGAGCTGAATTAATTGTTCATCTCTCATTTTTATCTCCTGATCTTGAGCTCTAACTTTTGTTGTTTCTAGCTCAAGAGTAGTTACTAAAAGGGATTCTGTCAGCTCCTCCATACTCTGCACGTTTTAACCAAAAATTGACCAAACCCCATTTATATATTAATTAGTTCTCAATTTTCAAAAAAATGGAACCCCGTTTTATAAAACTAACTAGAAAAGAACTTGAAGAAAACACCCTCTAAAATAGAGGATTTGGAACAATTTTCATATTTTATAAATAAGAAAACAAGAAGGAATAGAAAAATCTAATGGGTTGCGTTGATTGACCATGTTCCTGTAATGGATGCCGAGAGAGATACCATTCCTGCAAACATGTGAAGGTCGAGGTTGCTGATTTTAGCTTTGTATATCTTAATTTTATGTTGTATATAAAAAACATGTCATCTGCAGTTTAATATTACGGAGCCCGAAAAACTTGAAATTATCATCAGCAATTTAATACTGCAGAACCTAGAAAATTGTTTTCTCAACTCTAATGTCTGCAGTTTAATTATGCGAACGGAGGAGGGGTTATTGAGACAATTACTCCCATCCGCAGGATTAAACTGCAAATTTCTCCATATTAAACTGCGAACGGGAATAATACTAACCATTTGATCTAAGGATTGACGGTTGAGATCTATTGTAAGAATAGTCTTTTTTTTACAACGTTGTGAATGAATCATCAGTCATAATATATATATATATACGCCCCGAGAATCCCCGTGCTGGCCACGGGCGACCCCCGGTCGTTACGCACGACCTTCACTGAATAACCACAACATTTAATAATTTAATGCTGCTAAAACTCAATATATTAATTGATAAACTAGTTTATTTAAAAACTATTAAAATCTTCTTTATTTCCCCTGAATTGAAATCTTTACATTAATTTCCTTGACCTCAAGATCATATATATCATGATCAGTTTACCATAATGATTGTGAGTACACAAAAACTCACACTCCAACAATAAGCCATTATAATAATACCTTGACTTTTACTATCCGATCGAGTCCAATAGTATTAGTACTCGTCTATCGTAGGTTCATCCTTTATTTCAAGAACATGGTCTCCAATCAAGAATATTACCACAACATATCTATCCTAAAACTTTACATCTAAGGGATTCAAATCAAACTTGATATCCATTATCAATCCCAATGGCAAAATTATTACCAAATTATAACTTCAATCCTGCTAGGTCATTAAGCATTTCTTGTTCCTTGGTCTTTACTATAAACCTCGAATGCTAACATTTAACTCCATGAATATAACTTAAGGACATTAAGTAATTAAACTTATTACAAACTATCCTTACATAAATCAAGTGTATTAACCTTTATAGGAATACAACAAATCTATCTCAAAGGTTAATAACCATTGATAACTACACAGCTTATTAACTTGCAACATCAATTCGTTTCAGAATTTTAAATCTTTACATCTTCTCTTAACTCACAAGATCATATATATTATGATTCAATATTTAATCTTTACTTCTATAAGTTATTCTATATAATCCGGTAAGCTAAATACATGATTCAGCAAACTAGATTACCAAACAGCAAACTGTTTACCAAAACAACATGCTGGACAACTAAAACAACAAACTGTTTACCAAAACAGCAAGCTGGAAACCAAAACAGCAAGCTGGAAAACCAAAATAGCAAACTGTTTTCCTATTTCAGCATCCTGAATTTCCAATTCAGCATGTCATATATCCAAAATAGCATCCTGCATTCCCAATTCAGCATCTTAAATTCATTATTTTAGCATACCGAAAACTTGGCATATGCTAATTTACTTAAAGTATTTCATTTGTATAAGTTTACATTAATAAAATGTAAAGTATACAACTTATTTTCATAATGAATATCCTTTATTCATTTTCTCAAAATTTATTTCAACTTAATTTATTTTCTTTGCAACAATATGAGTAATTCTAGCTCACAATTTAACTTCATAATTTGTGCAATAAATTCCTATTTACTTGCTCGTTCAGAACTCGTAACATTTACAGATTGTTTATCATAGCTAAAAACTTTACTAACTGAATAACGACAAGTTCAAATATCAAGATAATTACATTGAATGTCATTTTAACAACCTTGCAATATCCATCTTCCATAATTTAGTGTCTTCCGAATTTTCTTCAGTTACTTCGCTGAAAATATTAATTTAAAGCAAGGATAAGCACGACGGCTCAGCAAGTTTAACAGTTATCATATAGCACATATTTCACATTTTATACATGCTTCACAATTTATATCAAAGCATGCTTCATATTTGGTACATACTTCACATGTAATCGTAATTCATGCTTTGCACATTCTTCACATATAATCATATTACAATGATTTCACATAACACAAATAACATAGATATATCTTCATATCCACAGTTTAAATATGACATGTAGCATAACATTGCACATAGCAACAAATCCTAAAAAACTTGCCTTGCTTGCGTTATTCCCTTTATGCTTATCAAACCTCCAAATTTGGTTAACTTGTGACTTTATCGTTCCATGTAATACCTATATAACGTAATTCAAGTTATCACAAAGCTATTACATATAATGTATTTACACATTTCCATTCAAATATTCATTCATTTATAGGTTAAATTATTTAATCCTCAATCATTAACCAACTTTATATCTTTAAGATCTTAAGTTCTTAAAATTCCATCTTGTTTTAGATTAGTTAACTAATCTTTAATCTGTTTCCAAATTGATTTTATTACGTTGCTGCATTACGTTGTTGCTAAATCGCAACGTCAATGCCACGCATTTTATTTAAAGCTTAGTTAATTCACAACTTCTTCGTCCCAAACTGGAATTAGCTCAACTTTGGACCATGATCTATCCATAACATGTTCTAGCTACTTCCATAGGTGTCTTAAACCCCAAATTGCTTGAACTTAAAAAAAATTCCAAAACAGCCCACTCAAAACAGTGAATAGCAGTGCACTTTTGTCTCAAACCTATTTCACAGTAAAATTCATATAAAATAATCTATAAGGAATTTTAGTGTTGTTCCTTCTTGACATATCTTCATAACTTCGAGATATACAACTTTTGTTTAGGTTTGAAAACCTAATTCGGTACACACTAGGCTGTACACCTCAAAGAATAGCTATGTTAAAAATTGTCCCGAGAACAAAGTGGCAGTCAGACACTAGTTCACAAAAAAATTTCATAACTTCTTCGTTACATGTCCGTTTTTGATCAACTTTATATCAAATGAAACCTTATGAAATCTACTTTAAATCTCGTTTATACCTTTACCTCATCCAATGTACCAAACAACACATATCTAAGAGTTTACCCAACCTGTCCAGACAGCTTCAGTCACTGGACAGGCGCACAAATTTAATTATTTCAAAAATACACCAGTCCATAAAATGGTTCAATATTTTGGGTACTTCTAGTTAACTTCCATAGCTACAACTTTGTAGTTTACATCAACACCAAATTCCAAATATATGATTTTCTACCATTTTTACAAGGTTAAAATTCGTTGCAGTTCACTGGGCAGACTAATTTCGGTCCGACCCAACCTGCTTCTTTCAGTCACTACGCACAACCACAAAGAATTTCTGAGATCTAAAAATTTCGGCTTGTAGCTTACCTCCATAGCTTTAATTTGATATATCACCCACTCTCTAACTCCAAATATTCAATTTTATAAAAATCACACAATAACAGCAACACTACACACCAATTTCTACGAAATTTGTTCAACTTTTCATTTATATTAATTTAATTCGTGAATCACCTACTAGATTCATGATAATCTATGGTTAGATCATTACCCACAAGGTTAATCATGAACTATAACCATTAATCTCAATAAAACCCAACATATACCCAATAAAATTAAAGATTATTAAAGGTTTAGAAAGCTTTACCTTCATAGCTTTCATTTTCCTTCTTCACTCAAACTTTTCTTTCACTTGTTCCTTCTTCTCCTCTTCTTTCCTTTCTAGCCCATGAGCTCTCAAAATCTCTCTAAATGCTGAGAATACTCTTCTCCTAAGTTGGTTTGATCAATTAAAAGATATATATCAAGATAAGAAATTTGGTAGGATTTGATTGGTTGAGAGAGATTACATTAGGATAAGATAAGCTATGATTGGCTCACAATAATCCACCTCATAAAAAAAATCTGAGCATATCCAGCTGGCCCACTTCAAAAATATGAGATTTAATTTATCTTTTGGGCCCCACTTTTAATTATCTGACCCACTTTTTGACTGTTTAACCCGAAAATCAAAATTTTCAATATTACAGTCGAATCCTATTAATTTGGACGTTCCCGTCGTCATGGTGAGATCCGTTTCTTCAAATTCACTTCCAAACTTCAAATTTGACCTTTTATCCTAAAAAGTCAAATGGTCAACTTTGACCAAAAAGTCAACCGAAACACATATCGTGTTTACAGTTCATACTTACTAAATTCGACGTTCCCGTCACAACGGTGAAGTTCGTTTATCAAAATTCTTCTTCAAACTCAAATGTTGACTTTTCACCTTTACAAGTCGAACAGTTGACTTGACCCAAAAGTCAACCCCGACACCAAAATGTGTTTACCATCTCTTCTAGCTAAATTTGACATTCCGGACTCAACGATGCAGTCCACGTCTTCAAATTCCATTCCGAACTCAAATTTGGGTTGTTAACTTCCTTTAGTCGATCTTTGACTATTTGACCATTTTGCCCTTTCTTAGTCACGGACGTTTTGAATATTTCTTCTCCTCTATAACACCAAGGTTATTAATCAACTTGTCAAGGGTAGCTTGGTCATTTTCCAATTTCTTCTAACTTTTCATTTATGGTAAGTTTTGCTCTCATCCCATTGGTCTATTCCAATTCACGAGGATTCCATACGAACCATCTTGGTTACATATTCTCATTAATTAATAACCACATTAATTAATTTACTCCTCCAATTTAACTCGTTATTTAACAAGTGTTAAATCATCACATAGCTCATTTACCACATCAACTTTGATATTAAACAACATAGGTTGATCCATTAATTTAATCAACCCATTAACTGAACCTTCCTTTAATTCCTTTAATTATATCAACATATAATTAAATACCTAAGTCATCATACACTGATTTAATTAATCGCCAAGAAATTTACAATTACTGTCAATAATTTTATTTCTTTATATTAAAATATTCTGGGTCGCTACAATATATATATATATATATTATTAGTTGACTAGTCTGATTTATGCTTTTGGTACGGAACGGAGAACATAAACTTTTTAAATTGGAGAGGTTTGCTTCAAAAATGCATGCACATGAGGAATGCAATTGTAATTTTGACTTGGTATCTTCTAATTTCCCTTGTCAAAGTTTACTCATGCGTAATTAAGAGCTTTTGTACGCTAAGTCTAATGGTGGTAGCTGTATGCTTACTCTTTATGGTTATAAATTCAAGTCTATGTTTAAACTTAAAATTGCATAATTTAAAATATTGAGTTTAATCCTGTTTTTTATTTCATTTAATTCGTACAAAAAAAAACACAAAAAAAAAAAAAAAAAACTCAATATTGATACCACTGTTGAAAAAAATGAACTTAAAAATAATTTCAATTTTAAGAATTATTTTTTTTCTCTGTGTAATTAAATAAGAAATCAACAAATCTAATTATGAAAATAACAAATAACCATCAACAAACAAGACACAATATTTAAGGTGAAAAATCATCGGGAAAAAAAAAATCACATGTCGAACTCTAAATCTTCACTATATTAACAATAATTGACTTACAATAAATCTCTTAAGTTTTACGTCCTAAACTTGGAGATTACACAACAAATAAAAAGAATACAAAATTACTTCTTCTAAATTAAAAACTCTAATCTTAAGTATATTAATTTAAAAAGATTATTGAATTTGCATGACACTAAAGTATCAAATTCACGTATTCTCCCCGTCTGCACCACGTCTCCTACTTTATTGTTGTCGGGATGTCTCTATCCTTTTGGCTGCACAAACTCGTTAATAAACGTTGCAGCACATACCTTCTAACTTAGGCTATATGCCTTCTATAACTAATCAACCTCAAATCTAATTCCTAATTGGATTCATTAAAGCCATGTGATTATGTATAAACAATTTTAATAACTAAGAAAAACCTTCCAAATACTAATTGGATTAATAATCCAATTCTAATTTGAATTCTGCCTCATGAGTGAGGACTCATATACCCAACACCCACTTCACAACGCCTAGATATAAATTTCATACAAATATGCAATAAAAATATTCAGTAGTATATCCATTGTTGAGCTCAGGAATAAGTATCGACAATGGGATGACGAGGACGGTTGGTCATGGAAAAAGGAATAAAAGAGTCTCCTCCAGTAAAATCTCTTCTTCTGTGGGGCCGGTGCCAGTGCTGCGTAATCTGCCCGAAATAATTGTTTTGAAAATACTGTCATGGCAACCGGTGAAATCTCTGCTTTCTGTTTGCAAACCCTGGTTTTCCCTCATCTCAAGCCCTAATATAATCGCCAAAGCCGAACATAATTGCGAAGTCAATAACAACGAAATCTCTTCTGCTGTGTCGATGCCGGATTATCTACCGGAAGTCAATAACAACGAAATCTCTTCTTCTGATGTGCCGGTGCCTGGTTATCTGCCGGAAGAACTTTTATTCGACTTACTCTCACAGCTGCCGGTGAAATCTCTGCTTAAGTTAAGATCTGTTTGCAAATCCTGGCATTCCCTAATCTCAAGCCCTAATTTTGTCAAAACCCAATACGAAAACCAGCCCTCATCAGTCATTGTCTTCGACGAGGAATGGTCGACGGTTGAGAAATCCATCTCTCTTGTACGCCTCGATTCTGTCAAAAAATGTTATAATGTTACCGTTCTCAAGCCACCAAAACCCAAGCCACCACAGGGTTGTTTAATGAGTATTGTTGGTTGCTATGATGGAATTGTTTGTATCCAATCACTTGGATCCTTTTGCCTATGGAACCCTACAACCAAAAAAGTCAAGCGCTTCCCGGTTTTCGTTTCTCTTTCCCTTTCGCCGCATTGTAGAGGGTTGGGTTTCGATCCTCTCTCTGGTGATTACAAGGTTGTTATGATTTTCTTTGGGGAAAGATTTGTGAGATATGTATGTTGACACAAGTATTTAGGACTCTTATACATAGTTGTACAAAGCTGTTAGGACTGTTGTATTTCACATCTCTAGGACTTATCTCTGTTATGTGTAACAATCTACTGTAACAAACATTATCTCCAAATATGTATAAAGTCACTGCAGCAGCCCTGGGCTGATTAAGAGAGCATTACGGAATATTAATTCTAGCTAAAATCTTAACTTGGTATCAAAGCTACAAAGACAAAAATGTCGATCTCTTCCTTTTCCTCAGCTGAAATTAATCCTTCCATTCCTTCACCCGTGACTTTCAATAACCCCAGCCATTTTATCCGCATCCAACTTGGTCCCGACAACTATCTAGCTTGGAAAACCCAAATAATGCCGATGTTACGAGGGCATCGTCTTCTCCGTTTTGTTGATGGTTCATACCCACCACCACCTGAAACATTACCTGCTATTGGAAGTACCCTTGTTGTCCATAATCCTGATTTTGATCTATGGTATCAACAGGATCAGAATCTCCTAAGCCTCCTAATTTCATCCCTTAAAGAAGAACTTATCCCTTTAATGATTGATGCCCAGTCCTCCAAGCAGTTATGGGAGATGTTAGAAACTGCGTTTGTTGCCCCCTCTACGAGTCGTATTGTTAATCTCCACTTTGATCTACAAGAATGCAAGCAAAATGATGATAGTGTGTCCAAGTATTTATACTGAGCGAAAGCTATTTGGGATCAACTTGCGGCTTCTGGTAGTCCTATGTCAATGAAAGAATTCATTGTGAATGTTTTCAAGGGCATCCGCCCTGAATATCATCCGGTTATGGCAACTATTGATGCCCGTCCAGACACTGTCACTTTTTCCACTCTCCTTGGTCTTCTATTAAATCAGGAATTGCTGTATCAGAAAACTACTAGCCAAATTAGTGCCGTGGTTCCTTCTCACAGAACTGTTGTCGACTCCACTGTTTCCCCTTTAGCAAACTTAGCACAGAAAAATACACCCACTGGGTCACGCCAATTCCATGGCAATTTCAAGCAGAATTTTCGCAACAGTAGTACTAACAGGGGACGCACCTTCAATCATACTCAGAACAGCAATTATCGTGGGAGAAATTTCAACAATCCTCCGTCTGGTAATTAAGGAATCCGTGCCGATCGCGGTCCTAAGTGTCAAATCTGTTTTCGGTTTAATCACACTGCTGCCAACTGTGATCAACGATATAACCATGCTCAATTGTCAAGTGTTAATGTTGCCTCCTTTTATCCATCTGATCAGTCTCCTATGCATCACTGGCTTCCGGACACAGGTGCAACACATCATGCAACTCCAGATATTGCATCCTTGACCCGTGCAACGTCCTACCATGGTAATGATACCTTTCAAGTTGGCAACGGTAATGGTCTACCTATTCAACATGTTGGCTCTACTTCATTCATTTCCAATAATTCCAAACTTGCTCACTGATATCCTTCATGTTCCATCTCTCACCAAGTCCTTACTTTCTGTCCATAAATTTACTACTGACAATGATGCATTTTTTGAATTTCACCCAACTTATTTTATTGTGAAGGATCACAAGTCGGGGAGAACACTACTTTCAGGCCCGAGTAATCATGGCTTGTATCAGTTTCCAACCTCTATCTTTTCCTCACCTCCATCTCATTCTGCATTTCTTTCAGCAAAAGCATCGTCCGACCGCTGGCACAATCGTCTTGGTCACCCACACAATCGTGTTCTTCATCAAATTCTCATAAATTATAAGTTGCCAGTGTCTGTTAATAACATGACTTTATGTAATGCTTGTCAATTAGGAAAAGCTTCCCGAATTCATTTGCCTTTAACTAATACGCATGTTACATCTGTTTTAGAACTTTTGTTTAGTGATGTGTGGGGACCTTCCCCTTATCTTTCTATGGAAGGACACAAATATTTTGTGATCTTTATTGATGCTTATTCTAAGTTCATTTGGTTTTATCCCATGCAAAACAAATCTGATGTATTTCCAATCTTTAAAAAATTCCAATTACTTGTTGAACGTCAATTTGCTTGCAAAATCAAATCAGTACAAACAGATTGGGGTGGGGAATATAGGAAACTAAGCTCATTTTTTGAATCTGTAGGGATTTCCCATCGTTTAGCATGCCCACACACACATGAACAAAATGGAATGGTTGAGCGACGCAATCGTCATATAGTTGAAACGGGAATCACTCTACTTGCCAATTCTTGCTTGCCATTTAAATATTGGCATTTTGCTTTTGATACTGCTGTTTTCCTAATTAATCGCATGCCTTCTACTGTCTCTCACAATAAATCTCCTTTTGAGTGTCTGTATGCAAAGCCTCCTGACTACTTTTTTTTAAAGGTTTTTGGGTGTCTTTGTTACCCATTTCTTCGCCCATATAATTCTCATAAGGTTGATTTTCGCTCTCGTCCTTGTCTTTTCTTGGGTTACAGTTCTTCCCATATGGGTTATCGCTGTCTTGATTTAAAGACTAATCGTTTTTATATTGCCAGACATGTTCGATTTAATGAAGATTATTTTCCTTAATCTCAGCTTCATCATCAGTTAACTAGTTCCGCTGTGTCGCCCTCTCCTTCTGCACCTTGGGGATTCGTCACCACACCACCCAAACCACCACCTTCTACATCCACGAACTCCCGACCTACAGACCTTACATCCACTCCAGACCCTCTTTCGTCCAACCCCCTGCCCTTCCTCTCCGCTACTGTCTTCCAGCTCCGTCCCAGATCCGACCCTACCCTCTACTCCTACTCCCTCTAAAATTCGGGACCTCATTGACGTTTATAATCGATATGCACTTCTGATTTCACCTCACTCCTTCCCACATTCCCCTATTGCCTCACTCACTCCTGCCTCTCCTGCTTCGCCTCCAACTACGTCCCCTGCTCCTCCATCCCATACACATGTTCTCACTCGTGCTATGGCTAAGCGACAAGGTCCTTTCCAACCTCTTTCTCTGCTCGCCACTATTAATGATCTAACTGAACCAACTTGTTACTCCAAAGCTAAATTGCATCCGCAATGGCGTGATGCCATGTCTGCTGAGATTCATGCCTTGCTATCTAATGGAACTTGGTCCTTAGTTCCCAAATCTGCTGCTATGAACATTGTTGGGTGTAAATGGGTCTACAAAATAAAAACGAAGGCTAACGGGCAAATTGAACGCTATAAGGCGCGGTTAGTTGCAAAGGGTTTTCACCAAGAAGAAGGTGTTGATTTTAATGAGACTTTTAGCCCGGTGGTAAAACCAACTACAATCCGTGTAGTTCTTTCTCTGGCTGTTTCGTATTCTTGGGTGATTCGCCAGTTAGATGTTAACAATGCGTTTCTCCATGGCACACTCTCTGAAACGGTTTACATGCTTCAGCCACTTGGGTATGAGGATCCTTTGCATCCTGATTATGTTTGTCATCTTCATCGTTCTTTATATGGCTTAAAACAGGCTCCACGTGCATGGTATCATCGTATGTCCACATTCTTACTGCAACTTGGTTTCATTGCATCTTTATCTGATACATCGTTGTTTATGTATGGTTCTGCTAATCTCAAACTACTTGTGCTGGTCTATGTCGATGACATAGTCGTTACTGGTAACTCCTCTGTGGCTGTTGATCAGTTAGTTGCTACCTTGGGCCAAGAGTTTTCAATTAAAGATTTGGGCAAACTTAATTATTTTTTAGGTATTGAGGTTCTCTATCAACCTACCAGTATTATCTTATCTCAGCGCAAATATATCTTGGATATCTTATGTTGGGCGAACATGCATACTTGTAAGCCATTGACCACTCAAAGCTGTTAGGACTGTTGTATTTCACATCTCTAGGACTTATCTCTGTTATGTGTAACAATCTACTGTAACAAACATTATCTCCTAATATGTATAAACTCACTGCAGCAGCCCTGGACTGATTAAGAGAGCATTACGGAATATTAATTCTAGCTAAAATCTTAACTATGTACATTTGTATTCGGCAAATTCCTGCTCTTGGAGGGAGATTCTGGTTGAGAAGCTGATCATTTGGGAATCCCAGATTCTATTAAAAAAACACTGTGAAGCTGATGCTTGCGTGAGAGGAGTTTTGTATTGGAAACTTTCTCGTGGGATGGAGCTTGTGTCATTTGATTTGCATTACGAGGAGGTTCGGCTAATTCCTATGCCTAGCTATGTGAAGCACAATAGGACTTGTTCAGTGGTGAACTTTAAGGATTGTGTATTCTCGTACTAAGGCCGCTGTTAGTTTGTGGATTTTGGACGATGGTTTTGGCGAGATAGGGATATCCTGGACGAACAAGTTTACTTTTGAGGTAGTCCCACCAATAGGCCGGTTACATGGGTATTTGAAGTCGGGCGAGATTGTAGCATCTGACGATACAGGGTTGTTTCTGTACGACCCTAAAAACAAAGAGAGTAAGTATCTTAGAATTTCTTATCGTGTTCTTGGTGCTTTTGAGTACACTGATAGCCTTGTTTCAATTAAGGGATCCAAACAGTTATTTGAAAGGCCGAAGAACAACTATAGATGTTAGCTAATCGACAAAGAAAGAGCAGGTAGTTGCAATGTGATGGTTTATTAAATGTAATGCACACTAGGTTTTGATTTCCAGCTTTTATCCATGAATTAATGTGCTATGTAGCTGTTATTAGCCATGCTTTTGATATATAGAGAATGGATCAGTTTTTTAGACTTTCAATTGGATATCTGCTTTCTAATTCTATAGGTTTTGGTTGGAGTGTACTCTATTTAATTAGCTGCTTAATTGTTGATCTTGAGTTATAATATAATGTTGCTATGTAACACCTAATTAAGCTAACGTAAAGGTTTCCTTAATTTACAGCGTATATCTTTCCATCCAACTTTTTATTATTAAAAAAGGTGCTTAAACTTATGTTGTGTATATTTGTTTATATTTAGTAACAGGCTTCGATCATTACTAATAATTTGTATGCCCTCCTCTTTTGTCTCGGTCCCAGAGGATAAGAGCTTTGACACAACCGGACACCAACCAAGATGGTCATAATGCTATAACAATTATGTGCGTTATCTATATACCATCCAGCCCTTTGGGGTGGTGGGGATGGATCTTAAATTTATTTATACTCCACACGCTATTACTGCATGCAAAGGGACATCACTCAACTAAACCCCTCAAGAAAGCTAATTAACTTGTACAAGCAAAGTTTATTATGATCTAAAGTTGAGGTTTATTGCACAATGCTAATGACAGTAATTTTTGTTGTATGGAGTATTTATATTTCGCGTGGATTTTTATCCTTTAGCGTTGGTTTCTAAAAATATTGAAAACATAGTCTTAAAGTTGTACCTACCCTTCACTTGGTTCAGTAAGGATGGTTCTAAGCATCTGTCCATGATTTTGGGCATCTGGTGGGAACAAGGATAGTTAGATTTTGGGGAGGTCGTGTCTTTTGAGATTTCATCGGCTTGTCGGATAGAGCAGAATGCTACTATCTTTGTTTCCTCTCTCTGCTTCTTTCTAAGAAAATCTCCTTTAATCTAAAAAAAGTTAAATTTTTTTGTATTACGTTGGATAAATATATTCCCCGATTAGAAATTTTCAAGTTTCTTCTTATTTTCTTTTCAAAAAAAAAAATTAATATAAAATTGACTTAATATGTTGGCTTTTGTTGCCCTCTTTCCTTTTGTGAGGGCATATGGTATTGACTTCTATGATAAGATTGTCATCCATGCAGAGTTGTATTTGCTGATTTCCATGTCCAGATTGTAATTTTAAGTCCTTCATATAATTTTAGTTTTATTTGATGTGTTCTTTTAAGTTCTTGCCTACTTTTCTTTAAAGCCTTTGTCTTTTACTTGCTATTCTGAATGTTGGCAAGGGTAGTTGTGTTCTATCAAATCAAGAACTATATATGCGGACGCAAATGTACGAGGGGTACGTTCCAAAATCCACGGTTTGATATAAAATTGTGTGAATTTAATATCCCAATAGCCCTTTTACACATGATAGGTATGGATTTGATGAGTATAGTAAAATTAATGTAGTTTCAATTTATGTAATATTCGACATGTACCTGTTTTTTTATTTAAATATGATAAATAAGTTTATCAATTTTTATTTTGTAATATGTACATATTTAATATTTAAAATATATATTAATCGCAACCGAAGTCACTGTTGGTTTGTGAGTCTAAACCCATTAGATGTACTAATTTTAATTGATAACCTAGCCTATATTAAATTGAGTTCTAAGTTTGTTGGTCACGTGAGCCGTGACAAGAAAATTAAAGCATGTCACTGACTTGCATTATTCTTTTTTAAAAAAAAATTATTAGATATTTCTGGGATACTTATTATGTAATATTTTATATTATTTATGTGTTGTTATTTCAGTATTTAAAATAAAATGATCCACTTTAAGTATTGAAATAGCGGCACATGAATAGTATGAGACACCACGTGGCAAGTGCCACAGGACCACTGAATAATTTCACTTTCCTAAACCAAGTCAGGTTATGAAATATATATACTATTATATACTCCCTCATTTTCATTATATAAATCGTTTAAGACATAATCACACATACTAAGAAGTCTCATTAATATTAATGTTATGTAATTAATGTTGGCTTGAAATTTCATTACTGCTCATGCACTAATTAATTATTCATCATCCTTTTTCTCTCTCAATTACTCCATCTTTAAGGGTAGAGTAAAAAATAATTAAAAAAAATTCTCTTAGATATATGTAAAATGTTTTATATTTTGAAAAAAAAATCTTCTAAAACAACCTATATAATAAAAATGAGAGAGTTTATGTGACGACCCCAAATCCGGGTTCCTTTAATCTCGGATCTGGTTCAACACTAATACTACATTTTCTTTATTGTTCATGAATTACAACAATATTATAATTGCTAAATAATCATTTATTTACAATTTTACATCATCTCTTTCTATTTCAGAATCGCAATCTTTATACATTCCTAGTCTGTCTTAATATCATACATGATACGACATTCTATTACAATCAATTTGAGTATTTAATACTCATATAACATAACAACTAAATCTTATACTACACAATCATTTACCTGTCCAATTCAGACTGATATCTACAACAGACATTTAGATCTTCAGTGAAAGTAATATGCTTTCCTACTCCTTAATCTTTTTCGAGAACTTCAAATAATTTACACTATCTGAAAATGTTGGTTTAAGCAAGAGTGAGCACGACGACTCAGCAAGTTCAACAGTTACACATAACACATTACATGCTTCACATATTATACATACTCTGCATATTATTCCTACATCTTGCATTTCATGCATTTCATTTTATGAATGTTTCATACTTCTTATGCATCACATATAATAATCAACTAACCTCTAGCAAATCATGCTTCATGTTTGTACATATTTCACATGTAATCATACCTCATGCTTATCACATATCACAATTATCATCAATATGTCTTCATGTCAATAATTTGATAACACATTGTAACATATTAATACACATAGGAGCAAGTTCTGAAAAACTTGTCTGATTCGCTTCTACCATTTACGCTTATTTGCGTCTTTCGCTCAACCTACAATTTATATAACAAATTGACATAATCATTAGTTATAATGACTATTAATTAGTCTTAACTTAAGACATTAACTTTAAATTATTAATTCTTTAGTTGTCTAACAAATGAACTTTTAAGTTCCGGACAAAAACACTATACGATCTTCGTACAACCCGCTTTTAATAAGTTGACTAAATTAGTCAAAAATGACTATTTACATTGGTTTAATTCAATTAAACTTTCTTCTTAATGATTTGGACATTTAATAATGTACCAAACACATCAAAATATTATCTACCTTTGATAATATATAACTACATTCAAATATTATTAACCATTTAATAATATTTTAATCTCTTATTAATATTATTAACCATTTAATAATATTAATAATCTCTTACTAATATTATTCACCATTTGATAATATTTTAATCTATTATTAATATTATTAACCATTTAATAATATTTTAATCACTTATTAATATTATTAACCATTTAATATCATTTTCATCATATACTAATGTTAGTACTCATTTCATAACATTTTAGTTATTTACATATTTTTCTTTTAACAATATTTTAACAATCCTCAAATCTTTTAATGATTATTTAAATAATAATCTCTTAATTAATTAACCCCATTTATTATTTAATATTCATTAAATAACAAATGATCATTTTATTCACTTCATCTCCCTTTAATTATTATTTAATATCCTTTAAATAATAATTAACTAATTATCCTTATTTATTAAAATAATAAATAATTACCTTACTAACTTCATCTTTCTTTAATTACCATTTAATATCCTTTAAATAATAATTAATTAGCTATTTATTATTTAATATTAATTAAATATTTATTATTCAATATTAATTAAATAATAAATAATTATTTTATTAACTTCATATACTTCTTTATTTATTATATAATAATAAATAATTAGTTATTGTATTTATTTACTTTAATTATTATTTACTATCAATTAAATAATAATTAATTATAATAATAGCTTTTATTTACTATATTTATTATTTATTATAAATAATAATTAATTATTAAACTTGGGTCCCAAATTAATTATATTAATTTTTAAGCATTTTTATTCATTTTGGACTTAAATGACCCGAACCGACTCGACCCGACCCGAATGGCCCGACCCGACCCGGAATAGAAAAGCGCGCTGCCTGTGAACAGTTTTAAGGGCCCCGGCCTTCCTTTATAGTGCAAAACAAGGGCCAACCCTTGTGTTGCAGAATCTGCCAAAATGTCATTTTCAGATTTTTCAACTTTTGCTCATTTGATTAAAACTTGCATAACTTCTTCATTTTAAAATATTTTGGGGTGATTCTTGAGTCCATTCTCATGAGAATTTCTCCCTCTACAATTTCTCTTTAGATCACAAATCCAAGTTCCAAACGGATGGATCTATGCTTAAAATCGCTCACAATGCAACCTAGGATTTTAAAATCAACATGCTTTGAGGAAAAATCCATAACTTCTTTATTTTTCCACATTTTTGAAAGATTCAAGTTGAGTTTTCTTAAAAACTCATAGAGGTAAATTTTTAGCCATAGAAATCCAATTTCCAACTTGTACATTTCAAATTACAACATTAAATAGTGCCTAGCTACCTAGGTTTTTACCGGTAAAGCTTAATATAGACATTTCTTGCATTTTTATGCATACGGCTCATACCAAAATATGATTTAACTATATCAAACCATGATTTTACTAATATAACATAGCTTAAGACTTTTATAGCATCAAAATAACTTTTGATCGGTTAAAAATACATTTTAACCGTTCAAATCATATTTAAACTATAAAAATGAACTAAAGAGAGTTTAGAACACTTTTTAACCTCATATACATGGATGATCTCCTTCCTCTTGACGTGATCTTGGCTTATGACTTCCTCTTGTCCATTCTCTAGCAAATTTCCTTGGTGGAACATCCATCTCCCAAAACTTGCTTACTTTTCTCTAGAACTCTCTCTATTTTCTCTCCTGGAGTTCTTGAAAAATGACTAACCGACATAACAAGAGTGTGATGGATGCTATATATAGACCCACCCTAATCACCATCAACCTTCACTAATCAACTAGTGTTGGTGAATTTAGGTACTAATTATGCTTACTATAGCATGGAATGACCACATGAGTGACCTTTTGAATGACCACTTGAAAGACTAGGGTTGGTGGGGAGTTGTTGAGCAACTTTGCACTCCAAAATCACCAACAAGTAACCTTTTTGACCATGTGAGCCCCAAAATTCGGGATTTACATTTATATTACACCAATTTGGCTTTATTTTTATATCATATATCATTATATAAGTATCCATATATATTTACACCATTGTATATATATTGACTACAACTTTGACTACCATTTAGGCTTTACATTGGACTCTATGATTTAATATATTGGGCTCATCCAATTAATTGGTTTGGGCTTAATTTAATTATTACATTGGGCTAACATTAAATACCATTTGTTACATTTAATTAAATCAAGCATTGAGCTTGATTAATTACTACATAGATCAATGTTTAAATTTAATTACATGGACTACAAGGTTAATTAATTTGACCTAGATTAATACCTCATTTGGATTTAAAATATAATCCAATTAGACTTGCTTTAATTAATTCTACCACATTGGGTTATTTAATTAACTCATCCATAGTTAATTCTCATCATCAAACTCACTTTCCTAGCAATTAACCAACGATTGGTTAATTCTTATTATTGTCTACCAACGAGGGTTATTCAATTAACCCTACATTAGTTAATTCTCTTTACTAAATAATATTTTTTTAACACTTTGACCAACATTGGACTTTTAAATGTTTGGGCTACATAGTTTACCTTCCATTGAGCTCTCCTATTTAATTACCCACCTTCATGTAAATATTCCCATATTGGGCTAACACATATAATCCTTTTGGGCTAATCCACTAGTAGTAATTAAATTACTTAGACTCTATACCACAACTTAATAATTAAGTTAATTACTTAATCAATTAACTTCTTAATATTGTCATTCTAGACAAACTTTCTAGTTTTTATATAACTTTAACTCATAACTAATATAATTAATTATATTAATTATATTTCATGACTTTCCTTCTTACTTCATATTTAAACTAATTAATTTATTAGTTTTATTGAGTATTAATTTACTCATCTTCTTGTTTGGCTAACAAACACCACTCTAGGAATATATAACTATGTATATATATATCCTTATAACCGTCTTCACTTCTCAAATGAATTTATTTCCTTAATAAATTCTCTATATGCATCATTACAATATTCTCACATTTAATTTCTAACAAATAAATTATGTTAAAAAAAAATATTTACCCAAATTCTACACATCTCACTTCTCAAACTCTAGGTTTTAAACCATAACCTTTAATTGATTATTTCAAATCTTATTTACAATTCTTGTAAATATTTGGGATATTACAATTTATTATATGAAGTTTTGTTTGGCACTTTGGCCAAAAAGGAAAAGGATCACGGGAGGCTGGTAGGGGTGTTCATTAGGTTCGAACTGGACCGAACTGAACCAAATCAGTACCAAAATTATCCAAATTCTCATACCGGTACTAGAACCGATTAGGCCGGTTTAGTATACAGCCAAACCGGTTCAGTTATGGTTTACCGTAAATTATTATTATTATTATTATTATTATTATTATTATTATTATTATTATTATTATTATTATTATTATTATTATTTAATAATAATAATAATAAGAAAATAAGAAAATCGATACATCTAATACATACCGAACCTTAAAATGGCGAACCAGAACCAGTACCCAACCTATATCGAATTGGAACCGAACCGACCCATTTTATATCGAACCGATCGGTTCGGACCAGTCCGATTAACTAAAAAACTTTGGAAAAAAAAATGGACAGCCTTAGAGGCTGGTAACTCCCAAATACACACACACACACACACCGCATCTCTTATTCTTCAATGCAAAATTTAAAGGGTGGGATTATTAGGGATTAAAGTTTTTCTGCTATTAAAGGTAACGGCAGACAAAACTCTTCCACCACTCTTAATAGAGGTAGACACAAAAAATGAAAACCCTATCGTAACTCTTAGTAGTTATATGGAGAAATGTCTTAAATATCTATACTAATGTTAAATTTACATAGTTTTAATGTATTTATTTGTATAAATAATTTATTAAGTAATAAAATTTAACATTGTCAACTAGCTTCAATATATTTATTTTTATAAATAAATTTTTAAATAATAAAATTTAAAATTGTCAATTATATTCAATGTATTTATTTATATAAATAATTTTTTAAATAATTAAATTTAACATTGTCAACTATTCAACGTATTTATTTGTATAAATGATTTCTTACGTAATAAAATTTAATGTTATCAATTATTGTGATAATTTAATTATTTAAAATTTAAACTCCATATTGTAATAAAATTTGATTAATTAATATAAATTATATTACAAATAAATATATTGAAACTATTTAAATATAATATTAGTGGGAGTATTTAAGAGATTTCTCCATACAACTACTAAGAATAGCAACAGAGTTTTAATTAATTTTTTTTTGTCGTTACTAAGAGTAGCGAAAGGGTTTTAATCCTTATTATTCTCGCTCGTTAGAATTTTAATCCCTGTTAATCTCACTCATTAGATCCCGTATTGGACAGTGAGAGATGTATTTGTTGAAATAATGTTCATAACAATCGGTTGCCGAGAGTATTGTTTCAACAACCAAAACATAGGCAATTTCTTTGTAAAATTTACTTGCCGCAACAGCTTGTTGCGGCAGGGCCTTTTATAAAAAAAATCGATTGCTATACAACAGTTGGTTGCTTTGGATTAGCTTATATATATGTATGGGATGGGGGATGGGGGATGGGGGATGGGGGGGGGGGTAGATATGGCATGAAGACTAAGAGGAATTAAAAAATGCAGTTCATATAATTCTGTTTATTTGGCAAAAAAGAAGCACATAACAATAATGAGTAATTTTCAGTAAAGCAATAATCGAGAGGTTATACTATAGAACGAGGTGAAAATTGAGAGTTGCTCGTGAAGGTTTATTCGTGGGTGTCGTCATTTTTTTGGATCAATTAATTGCTCGAAAATTTTAATTAATTTGGAGAATTTGACTTTTCACTCAAATTAAGGTCTTTTTATACTCTCTCAATTCTATAATATTTTAAACTTTTGGTGTTAAAACTTAGAAGAAATAATTGCACTCACAATAGGTTATAACAAAATATTTCAGAGTTCATCCTATAATTTTTACCTCATAATTTTAGAGAGTTTTCTACGTAATATATATACCAAGTTGAATAGAAATCAGAAATAGTATACCCCAATAAGTTTGATGAATATTATTAAATTTATTATGATACTGCATTAGTATAGTATCATAATATTATAATATTAATACAATTATATGTTACTAGCATTGTTATTAAATTTGGACCAGACCAAAGGTCCGATCAGTTAAAAACTGAATCGGTAGATACACTGATACAGTTTGACCCAAAAAATCAATTTTTAAGTGAACTGATCAAAACCCGGATTGAACCAGTTGATCACCGATCGAATCGGTGGTTCAACTAGTATTTTTTTAGTACACAAATATTTTTAGTTTTAAAATTAGATACTTTTAGTAATATTGTAACATAATTTCACTATATTTTAGTTTACAAAAAAATAGATTTTAAATTTTTATTAATTATTAATCATATATTTTTTATGTATTTATGATGTTACCGTTTGAACCATTGATCCATTTAACCAATACCATTAATTGCAATAAAAGATCAACATCCCTTAGAACTGAATAAAAAAAACTAGCCTAACTTGTTTCCTTGAATCTACTCTACTCTTACTCTATTATGTGTTAATCTATGATAAAACTATGTTAGCCTCTCTTAAATATGAGTTTTGACATATATTTATAGGTTACATATCAAATCCCTAGCTTTAGAAGGAAACTCAATCCAATTTGGAGTCAAAAACATCACAAACGCGTCAAAAAATCAAGTCTGGCCCGACACTAGCGCCCCGACCATGTTTAGAGCACCCCCAACGCTATTTGGTTTTGCTAACAAGGGCCCCAACCCTCTTTTTAAACTGTGAAAGAGGACCCCGTCCCTCTTTTTTTTTCCAGTACTGACATCCTTTAGAAATATAGTCATAATTTCTTCCTACTCTGATTGAGGTGATTCAAGATGTTCTAGAAAGTTGAGAAGTAGATCTACAATTTTATGTTTTAAAATTTACAAATTCTGCTCATAGAAAGGTCAAAATAAGGCCTGAAGTGATTGCTGCGTAATTGACAAGCTGAAAATCCAAGCATATCAACTCCAAACTTCAATCCACCAAGCTTTTACTCCAATTCCTAGAAAATAATATCAAAACACTTAAGAACTCACAAATTATTAAGGTAAAAGATAATCAAAATATAGTTATAAAACTCACTTATCACCTTGGTTGAGTGGTGGTACAATACACACTATCATAGTGGTCCGAAAGTTACACCATTTGAGGCTTTATATGACTACAAACCTCCACATCTCAACTTTCATCAATATGGTAGAGTTCAGGACCTTACTACTAAACAATTTTGTCAAGATAAGAATAGCTTTATGTAGTTACTCAAAAAGAATCTAACAGCTACCCAGTCTAGAATGAAATAATATGCTAACAGGGCCAAGAGTGAGAGGTATTTTGTGGTAGAGGACTTGGTCTATCTTAGAATTAAGTCTTACAAATAGACCACAGTGACACAAACTAGGTTTGGAAAGTTAGCCCCCAAGTATTTTGGTCCTTTTATCATAGAACAGAAAATTGGTAATGCAGCCTATAGGCTCATGCTTCCTATGGACTCTAAGGTTCATCCTGTGTTTCATGTCTCTTTACTTGAGAAAAAAATAGGACTTAACTGTCCTAGTTCCATAAATTTGCCTCAGGTGGAAGAGCAGGGTCAATTTTTGGTAGAACAATGGCTGTTTTGGATAAGAGAATGGTTAAGAAGCATAATGCTGCAGTAGTTGAGGTGCTAATTTAGTGGTCCAACACTTTGCCTTCTGAGGCAACTTGGGAAAGCTAGGAGCAGATTCACAAAATGTTTCCTCATTTCCAACCTTGAGGACAAGGTTGGTTTGATGGAGGGTTGATTGTAAGAACTGGAAATGTAATAAAAGTAGTTAGTTAGTATTGATGCAGAAGTTCGTTAATAAGGGATATAATTATCTTTTATTCAGTAGTTAGTAGCAGAGGGTTATAATTGTCTTTTTGTATTTCAAATTCTGTTGGGCGGAAGGCTGGTCTCATAAATGATGTAACTGAATGTATTAGGAGCCATGTGAAATGTGATTGAATTTTGCTTCTCCTTCAAATTCTTTGATCTCTCTATATCTTCTTATCTCTCTATCCCACTCCATCTTATTCTTCTTCCCTGATTTTCTACTTCTAGACTCCAATTCTACTTAAATCTAGTCCATAGCCGAGCTTAGGTGAGGAATTGTCTTTATAATTCCTTATAGATTTGACCTGAATTCCAATGATTACAAGGTTGTTAGGATTACGAGTTATGTGGAAGTATATTGGGCAAATACTGATTCTTGGAAGGAAATTGAGGAGGTTGATCTAAGCAATATAGAATTCCAAGTGTTTACTTGTGATAAAAGTGTGAAAGGAGTTTTGTATTGGAGTGCATTTTCTGGGCTACATCTAGTGCCATCTGATTTGCACAATGAGGTGTTTAAGTAAATTCCTATTCTGAGGTGTGTGTACTCTGGTCAAGCTAGAGAGCAAATTGTGAACTTTAAGGATTCTGCTACTTTGATTGTGTATTCTTGTTGTGGTGAGGTTAGTTTATGGACAATGGATGATAGGAAAATATCTTAGTTGAAAAAGTTAAAAGTTTGGGCGGTTCCATAGGTGAGTTCGCCATTTAGTTATTTCAAGAGTGGTAAGTTCACTTCTAGACTAATAAGGTGCTGACACGCAAATAGAGAGAACACTCATCAGCCTGCGTGTTAACACCTTATTGGTCTAGAAGTGAACTTACTATGAAGTTCACTTCATAGTAACTGGATCCAGTGAAATTATAGCAAATGAAAAGGTTATGTTATTTATAAACGACTCTTTAACATCTAAAGGAGGGAGTCTGTTCAAATTCTTGATGATGTTTTGAATGCTTATTTTTTTTGTGCTAAATTTAAATTATATAAGAAGGAACCAAACTATAAAGTTAAAGGGGCATATCCCAGAGCAAAACAATAGTTGAAACCAAAGTAACAAAACTTAGCAATAGAAGACCTAAAGCAGAACTTAGTCTAAAAATTATCGAGAATATTACAATGACTAAGAGAGCTCACAATGGGTCAAAGAGAGCCCACAATGGGTCAAAGAGCACGAGGCAGACTCAAAACATTGACTAACAAATGCTATCTTCCATCTTTGAGCAAACTAAAATAGTAGCACCTAGAACTTAGTCAACCACAACAGCAGCAAAAGAACAGAACAAGCAGCAATAGAGCAGAACAGTCACAAGTAGCAACGGAAAGAGCAAAACAGCCTCAAGCAGCAGGAGCATTCAACCAAGCCCCCGAATAGAGCAGTCACAAATAGTAGTAGAATAGAAAAGAAGATGAAATAAAGGCTGCTAACAACTAGCACTATATGAGCAGACAACAAATCTTAGAAGAAAAAGCATGTCATAAGCTAATTACAAATCAAGGTGTCACATTCCGTATTTTGACTATATTGAGAGTCTTGTTTCATTCAAGGGACCGGTACAAGTTCAGGCTGAAGAAGATGCTAATCAAGAAAGAAAGAAAGAATAAACGAACAGGTTAGTCATACTGTAATGGTTTAATTTGTGTTACATGATCTTGGTTCAAAAAAATAGGAACCGGGATTGTTACTTTGTGTGGGACATAATTTGATGGATAATGAGGATGACATGTCAAATATTAAGAGTCGGAAGAAATTCTTATTTATTTTATGTATGTATTGTTATGTTTAATTAGAGGAAAATTTAAGTTAATTATTAATTTATTTATTAATAGGAATGTAGTACATTTAGTAGTGATTTGGAATTTTTAATATTTAAAAAAATATTTTATATAGTAGTAGTTTCGTACTTTTGCTATTCACCAAATATTATTCCCGCTAAAAGAAGATTATTATTCTAGAGAATATATTATTGATTATTGAATAAAAGTATGAGATCGATATTGTCTCTTGCATGCGGTTGAGAAATTTTTGAGTTAGTGGTATGCCGAGTTTCATCAAAATAAAATATTCTTGGCTACCAAGTAAAAGATCATTGGAATAGTGAAAAGTAGAGTCTCACCCGAACTACTTTTTCTTGTTTTTATCTACGGTTTATCTCCAAAAGTTGACCTATATATAACAGGGATAAATATTTTGACATTAACTTATTTGCCTATTAGATATTCACATAATTGACTTGTTTTGATCAAAATTAGTAAGAGGAAACAATTTTGCAAAAATAATAAACATTGGCGCTATAACAATGCAATATTTAAAAGTTGAAACATTGCGTTTAATATTATAATTCAGCATCAACATGATGGAGCAGTTTTTTAATTAATTTACTCTAGATTTAAGACAATTATCTGAGAGGAAAACGGAGTAATATTGGGGAAGGGCCTGAAGTTCTTTTTTACAATCTTAGACATCTCTAGCTAGCTCTAATGGTGCTGTTTATTATACCTAAATGGTGCGAGTTTAATACCTGACAGTAGAGTTTAGGCTTTTTGCTGGGAATAAGGATGTTAAGATTTTGGGAAGCCATGCATCTCTTTTGCAATTTCATGGGGTCTTCATTCTAATAATTCTAAACGCAAGTTCTTGCATGCTTCGGATGATTATCATCTAAAGCGTGAACAATAGTCGACTATATCGATTAGATTACATTCCTTCAGTACTTTTGATTATTGACTGGTAGGGCCACTAATTTTCAATCCATAATTAAAAGGGAAGGCATAAGCAATGTCTCAGTCATTGTTTTTGTCTCTTTTATTTATTTAATTATTAATTTTGGTTTTCACATCTGATATATTACAGGAAAATAGTACTAAACTTATGCAGCAAATTAGTTCACATGTGATCTGGTTGCAAATCAACTGTGAGATCAAAGGTTGCGTGAGCTGGACAAGGCCTCTGTAATATCCCAAATTTTTTAGACTTGAAAATAAAGTCACAAGTAATACAATAAAGGTTAAAGTTTAAAACCTGAAAGTTGTGTAAGTTATGTGCTTTATGTGAAGTAGATGATGAAACCCTAAGCTTAAGTTTGTTAGAACAAAGGTAGTACACTATTGGGGTATATTCTTAAAACTAGAAATCATGATTTATGGAGAATCATGTATTATATGTTTGTAGTTTTGATGAAAACCTAGACTAGAAGGTTTATCATGAAGAAATCATGTGTGTGTTCATATTAAATAGTCTACAAGATGCTTTGAAGATGGAAAATTATGTGTTATAGATTTAAATAAACTCTGTTTTAAATAACTACAATATAGTTGTAGATTGTGATTGCGATTGTAATAGTTTTAAAATAAACTAGTTTCATTAATTATATTATTGAGGTATATTGTGGATTTAAGTACAAGGTTGTACGTCTAACGAGCGGGATTCGGCGTGGCCAACACGCGGATTTCCGGGTCGTTACAGTTGGTATCAGAGCTGATAGGTTATAGTTCTTAGGTAGCAGTACCTTAGGCTATAATCGTGAAAATATATTGGAGTGCAGTGAAAGGATAAACTCATATGGAGTTTAAGCAATAAAAGTTGAATATATGAAATTCATAAAGAAGAAAATAAGTGTATATTTGAGGAGATTTAAGAAGGATCTTCAAGGATATGATCAAAATAAATGGAAAAGAATCAGGGAACACTTGATTCAAGAATTTAAAGGGAAGGATCGTAAATTGAAAATGATCAAAGATAAGTGAGAAGATTGTGGAATTAAACGATCCTACGGTAAGTAAGAAATCATATAGTGAATTCAATTGTGAATTAAGATCACATGGTGATCATAGTAAAATCATGGAATGACAAATAGTATGTTAAATGATGAAGATGTTGTGTTGATAGCAGGGTGCTATATCAATGAAGATACTGTGGAATAGTAATAATTGAACTCGTAAAGTGTTGAATGTGATAAGGTATGAATTAAGAAAATTCATATCAAGTTAAGAAGAAGTTAAAGGTTGGTGGGATTTTCATTGAGGACTCATGGTAGTGGCTGAGTGTGCACTTCCTTGGTATGGGACGAGGATTTGTACTTACTTAGCTTCCTATCATGATAATCAGTGGAGATCCAGCGTCACGGTATCAGTTATGTATGTTGAGAAGGTAATTCTTTTCTTCTATATGTGCCTGATACGTAGGAAGAGAGAAAGAGTAAGATTAGTTGCGTGTTCTGAGAACTGACACGTATGGTAAGTTCGTGACTCATAGTCATGTGGTGGAGCCCCTCAGCGAATGGGCAACGTTAGCCTGACTAGGACACGCTCCTTAAACCATATGATTGTGGTAAGTTCCTGAGCCCAAATACATGGTAAGTTTGATGAACAGTGAGTGTGGGTAGTGTTAAGTAGCAAGATTTAAGCTATAATAGATATAGTTATTAAGCTGGAAAAGTTAAGAAGTAAAATTGGTGATTATTTTGAGGTTTTAGGATATTCCAAATCTTCTAGCTATGCTAGACCTTGAATTCTTAAAATCGTGCTTATGTGCTTTTAAAAATACAAAAGTTTTCTGGTTATCATTATCACAGTAATTTAAGGTGTGAAATGTCACATCTTTACTATTGTGGTGTGATAAAAAAAAAAGAAGTAATTTTTCAGATGTTTTGAAACGTTCAAAGGAAAATCTATGCTACTTGATTCAGCTAGACAAAAATTGATTTTAAAATATCAAAATGTATTTACAAAACCATCTTACGCCATTGAAGCCATGGTGTGGAGATGATGTATGACAGAATCCTCAACGTATCTTATGTGAAGGTGCGGTATCATGAAGTCATAGTAATGACGGAATCCTCAATGCACTGTGCCAAAGATGCGGTATCATGAAGTCATAAAATGATTTTTAATTTTCACTTAAAATAGTTTAAAAAAAAAGTTCTTGAGTTCATGGTGCATGAACGATTTAATTATAGTGGTCTAGGCCATTTGATTCGGCTAGACAACTTTTAATCTGAAGTCATGAACTTCAAAATTTTATTACACGAGTGTGCTCTTAAAAAGTTTTAAAGTTTCGATTGATATTCGAACTATTGTAAGTCTATGCCAATTGTTTCGGCTAGACATTTGCATGTTGAACATTTAAATGCTATGCCAAACCAAATTATTTTGTGTCGAATTTTGTAGTAAGTCTGAGGTGAACAACCCTATAATGGGGGATATGTCAGAGCCATGAATAAAGAACCCACGAGGGGGCGCCCAAGAGTGGTGGCAGGCTGATATAAACAAAATAGGGGTTGGTAAATCCAGAGAGTTCAACCCTAAGTGAAGTCGTTGTGCACAGCGCCAGCGTACGATAGATTGATCACCTAGCGTACAAAACAATTGTGGAATGTTTTCAGTCTTTGTGATTGATAAACATTCTCACAGATGTTCACGGTCTTTGTGACCCCTCAGCATAGTAAGAAAGTTTTAATGAATATTTTGATTTTCAATTTATTCTTTTGTAACATATTGATTTTTAAATTATTCTTCTGGGAAATAGAATGGGTAGAGGTGTAAATTTAAGAGGAGATTGGTCATAGAATTAAATGCTCAATGAAGAATCCCCAGAGACTGAAAAATTTGATAGGTTTGGTTGATAACCTAATGGATAAAATGAGCTGAGATAAGTATGCTGTAAATTTCGAGGACGAAATTCTTATAAGGAGGGGTGAATGTAATATCCCAAATTTTTTAGACTTGAAAATAAAGTCACAAGTAATACAATAAAGGTTAAAGTTTAAAACCTGAAAGTTGTGTAAGTTATGTGCTTTATGTGAAGTAGATGATGAAACCCTAAGCTTAAGTTTGTTAGAACAAAGGTAGTACACTATTGGGGTATATTCTTAAAACTAGAAATCATGATTTATGGAGAATCATGTATTATATGTTTGTAGTTTTGATGAAAACCTAGACTAGAAGGTTTATCATGAAGAAATCATGTGTGTGTTCATATTAAATAGTCTACAAGATGCTTTGAAGATGGAAAATTATGTGTTATAGATTTAAATAAACTCTGTTTTAAATAACTACAATATAGTTGTAGATTGTGATTGCGATTGTAATAGTTTTAAAATAAACTAGTTTCATTAATTATATTATTGAGGTATATTGTGGATTTAAGTACAAGGTTGTACGTCTAACGAGCGGGATTCGGCGTGGCCAACACGCGGATTTCCGGGTCGTTACAGCCTCCAAACAAACTTGTCTAGATAAGAGCCTCAGTTTAAGAATTAGAGTAAGTTTCGAAAACGAGGACTTTAAAAAAAAAGCATTATAAATTGACAAAAATGAAGGTAGGATACACAAAACGATATCATTTTGAATAATTGTATATATGAAAAACACATTTCCTCTCTTGTTGAGTAAGAATGGGTGTCTTATTTGTTTTTTGGGAGGGGGGATGAGGTGAAAGAAAAAGGGGGAAAGTATATAGAGTTCAAATTAACTTGAAGAACAACTATACTGGCAAATTGGAATGTGAACATTTGTTGAATATGTATTATAAATGTTTGAGACATGCAAAGTTGGCTAAACAAATGAAGCCCACGTAAAATTAAATTAAATTGCTTATAACAATGGAAGCAATTTTTCTCATGTCCAAAAAAAATAAAATATAAATATAACAATGGAAGCATGAACCCAGCAGATATGAAACAAAACATCGATATTAAAAGGAAATAAAAAGATTATAACCTGTAACTTTTAAGCACTATTTATGAATAAAATAAAACTATTCATATTATAACCAAACAGAATGATAAAAACCCAAGAAGGGTCTTGTATACAATATAATATCGCTTGCAAAGCCAGGATAATACTGGCAGACTCATGCAAGAACCCTAATTTAACTAGATATAGCATTGTAATAAGAAAATAGTATGATTATTTATTTTATTTTTTCATTTTCCTGTATATATATATACTAAGTGACATGAACTCCATATAATCTTAAAAATTCCTTTTTAATTATAAACAGCTATTAGGCTGAACTGAACCGGAAGATTTTCCTCCAGCATTAGCACACGATGCTTCCGCTGGTTTATTGTTGTATGTGAGCTTTACATCATCCAACTTTATCCTACTGCATGGATAATTCTTACTGCAATCCAATTTCACGCCAACTTCTGTCGTTGATGTTCCATGAATATCTTGATATGTCACACCGCTAATTTTTACACCCGAAACCTATAAGATTAAACTCAAATAAGTATAAAGTTTATATAATGACTCAGAGAAATAATTTTCGTTCTCAAAAGTTTTCATTTAGTGATTTTTTCCTTGTCACACCAAACACTAGAATACGTTTGATTAGAATAGTGTATTGCTAAAAAATTAAAATGCCATTAAAATAATAAAAATATCGTTAAATGTATATTTATTTTAACAACACCAACCTAACATAAGGATATATTAATATTCCAACGTGTAAATATTTTTACCTGGTTTGGGCAATTTTTTCCGTTGGGGCAGTAATTTTGGTCAATTATGACAGGATTTTTAACGTTCGCCATGACTAGATGCTGGAAAAGAATATCCTTAACAAATCCATTGCTAGGCCTAGCCCATGTCTTAATCCTCACACCATTTTGAGTACCAGTAAATGTAACCGATTTAACTGTCACATTTTGGACCCCGGGTTCTTGCAATACCCAGCCTAGACTTCCAGTGCTGTAAAAAATAATCACATGCAACCAAACATTTTTTTATTACTACATATTAAATAAATAGCGATCTTATTACATAATGGTAACAAACACATCAGATAACTATTTATTATTAGTAGCATTTATTTTATTTGTTACCTGATCCCGTGGCCAGGGCCGCAGGTGACGCTTTCGATCCACAAATTAGAGTTGCCGGGGCCTATTGAGACACAATCATCGCCAGTGGCAATGTGGGAGTTCAAGACAGTTACACCGGAAGATGATTGCACGTGAATTCCGTCGGTGTTGGGGCTGCTGCCGGAGGCCGAGATTTTCATAGCTAGTAGATTCACATTGTGGCAGCCGTCGATTACAATGTGGAACATCTGACTGTTTACTGAAGCTAATCTGTTGATGATGATTTTGTTGGAGTTGTAGAACGCCAGTGTCTGTAACACAAGAAATCAAAATAAACATATAATTTTACATTAATTTTTCGGTGAATTAAGCTTAAATGTGCATTGACCCTTTTTCAGTATTATACACTAAATATCCAAAAATACACTAAATATCCAAAAAAAAATGTGCCATAATATATTTTTTTTTATAATTGGGACTTTTGGGCAGTAAAAGAAGTTGAAAATGTGCTAAATGTATATAGCCTTTCTATAAAGAAACAAAAAAAAATGGTAATCAAGATTTGGGTAAAATTGGTGGCATAAACTGTTAGTAACTGTCAACCCACATTCACACACTGCTTAATCTAATCCGAAATTCACTGTCAAAGTCTAACTGATCAGGTTTTGTTTGGCTACCAAGAAATTAGAGAGGTAAGAGATTACAAAATAAGGAAAATTCTCACACAAGATTTCTGACCATTTGACGAGAACATATACTAGAGGGTGCTGACATAAAAGTTTTTTTTATTTTTTATAAAAAATAAATTATTTTTCTCAATGCATACCGTTGCTCCTTGAGGGCAACTCTTGCTGGAAGCTTTGCAAGCCCATAAACCGGTCCCTTGGCCGTCTAGGGTTCCACCATATATAGAAACTCCATTAACTCTCTCGAACTTAATCCAATTCCCGGAGTTTCCCAACACGTGATAATCCGATGGCGCCACGAGGGTGCCATCGATACGTATCGTGATGGCAGTGTTCTTGCAGTGTTCCCCGTAAAAGTACGCATTACGAAGCAAGAACCTTCCTAGCGGCACGTAGATGGTGGCTGGCTTACTTGAGGCACAAGCTGCCGCCCATGCACTAAGGAAGGGTTTTGATGAGTCTGTTTTCCCGCCAGATTGGGCTCCGAAATTAAGGACATTATAGGTATCTGTAGTCGCTGATGAGGAGTAGAAGGAGATGAAGAGAAGTAAGAGAGAAAGAAAATTCATTATGTTTGCCATTTTGAGGGATGGAGAGTGTGTGGGAGTTAAGATGGTGGGGGAGTTGAAGTGCTTTGAGAAGCATTTATAGGCTTTCAAGTTATGTTTGGGTAAAATTAAGAAAGTAAAATAATGAGAATTTGGTTGAGTATCTTACTAGTGTTTCATTTTTTGTGGACTTTGATTATCTTATTAGTCAAGGTCACTGTCATATGGAACCAAACAAAAACTGTTTTGGTAGTATCTCAATTTCTCACTCATACGTGGAGCAACTCATATAGAGTCAAACGTTTATGTTAAAAATAAAATATGTGGGGCCTCAGCATAAAAAATAAAAATAAAAAAATAAATTAACAATCCCATTTTGCAGGGTTGTAATATATATATATATATATATATATATATATAGATGGATAGATAGATAGATAGATGGTACACTAGCTTATATATACGAGATTTATATTTGAAAAATAATGTTAAAAAAAATATTAATACAACATATGAATATAAAATAATGTGACTTGATATGATTGCTTATGAGCATTGGCCACACTTACAAAAAAAAAAACATCATAACTCAATCATATTAAGACATTAGTTTATATTCACTTTTTTGAATCTATATTTTGTTACTAAAACATTTTTATATATGTATTTTGTCACTAATAAAATTTTTATATTTGACATAACTAAGTCACGTTCTATAAAAAAAATTGTTTCTAAAATCTGTTTATTAAAAATGAAATGGAAATCAAAGGGCCTAGCTATTATTGTTATTTAATTTTCCCAATGCAATCCTCAAGTATCCAATGAAAATTGCGTGGTCCTTCACATACATGAGTGATATATATATATATATATATATATAGTTGTAATCATCCAAGAGTTATTGAAGTATAATAAAATATGTTTTCAAATTTCAACACTAATAAAAAATTATTAATACTATATAGGAAAAATTATCTGGAGTTGCTAACGAAGTAAAAATAAAAGGATATAGGAGCACATGATTTGATTTGAGATAAAAAGCTTACGTAGTTGGTTTAGATGAGAAAAATAGGAATGTTAGTTGGCAAACATACATACTCCCCCCCTCCCCTCCATTTTAGCCTCCACTTTTTGTGGGTAATTACTTTGTTTTAATTGATTTACGTGAAGCTCTTTGCATGTATTTGTCTTCCTTCCTGTTGGTTGCTTCAAGCACAAGATTAATTCTCAACTCGATCTTCCCCTAATGCATCGCATCCATTGTATCAGGATTAATTTCTTACATTTTGGCAAAATAATTTTGCCGGTTACCGACACATATATTCATTTATATGTATTAATTTATATTAGTTCACAAGTTATTTTACTGTGTCTACTTGTAAAAAAATTGGTATATTTCTGTCGTAATGTACAAAAATACTAGTCATACTATGTCCTTCTCTGTTTTATACTATCTATATATATATCTATATATAAAGCGGCCGCGTTCTAGTGGGTCTCTTTGAGACACTCAACTTTTTCTCCAAAGTCAGCCTCTAAGTTTTAAAAAAAAATCATATTTTACCCTCTAAATTTATTTATATTTTTATTTTATCCTTTAAACTAAATTTATAATCTTTAAAATTAATTACATACAAAATATATAGACTACGTAAGTCGTCCAAATCTACTGTCCAAAATTATTATCTCATCTACTATATATATATATATATATATTTTATTGCAAAACTTAAATTATATAAGGAACCAAACTACAAAGGTAAAGGGGCATACCATAGAGCAAAATAATTGTTGAAACCAAAGCAACAAAACTTAGCAATAGAAGATCCAAAGCAGAACTTAGCCTAAAAATTACCCAGAATATTACAATGACTAATAGAGCCCATAATGGGTCAAAGAGCACGAACCAAGGCAGACTTAAAACATTAACTAACAAATGCTACCTTCCATCTTTCAGCAAACTAAAACAGCAACACCCATAACTTAGTCAACCACAATAACAACAAAAGAACAAGCAATAGAAAGTACAGAACAGCCCCAAGCAGTAGGAGCATTCAACCAAGCCCCCGGATAGAGCAACCACAAACAGTAGTAGTGTAAGACCCCGAATTTTAAGAAATGCAAAATTTTATTTTTCTTCATATATATTTCCTGAAACAGTAAGTGGTTAAATTGATAAAGTTAAAAGTTAAGGATGTTATGTGCAAATTTTATTTTGTCAGACAATATTCGTTTTGTCGGGGAATATTCGTTTTGTCAGGGAATATTCGGGTTGTACGACGGCGCCGAAATAACTAATCATTGGTGGACCCTACAACGGAATATTTGTCGGATATAGAAAATGACAGAAGTAACATTTTTAAATAAAAATAGTCAACGGTGTTATCACTTTTAACTGTTAAAATACCGGTGATAAAAGAATAGTAGCATACGGTATTTTATGGTATTTTACTGTAGCACACGGTATTCTACAGTAGCACACAGTACTGCATAGTGTCTTATATTATTGATCTAATAACTCCATCATTGCACAGTATTCATCAATAATTTTCATTACACAGTATTTTATATCATTGAACCAATAATTGTTATTGCACTGTATGTTAAAATTATTGAACCAAATAATTGTCACTGTAGCAAATATACAGTAATTTATATTATTAAATTAATAATAATCTGTAACGTGTTTCTTACATTATTGTTGTAGCATTATTTTATTTTATTATATATGTTGGACCCACAGGAAGAAATAAAAATAAATAATAATAAATAAATAAATAAATTATTATTATTTTGAATAGTAAACATGTGGGCCCTCTGTGGGGGCCACATGAGAGTTGGTATGGAATTTTGGTTGTTGAAGTTTGGTGAAAGCAGTCAGGCGGCTACTGCATTTCAGCACTGATGTGCCGCACGCCAGCTGCTCACCTACCGCATAGTAACTTCTTTTCTCCTATAAATAGCTTGCTTAGCTGAATAAAAAAATCACACCTAAAACATAAAAAAATTCTATAAGTATTTATGAGTTTTCTCTGAGAATAGTAAGGTTATCTTGAGTGTTTGAAAATCAAGAGGAGTGCAGGAATTTTTCAAGTAAGTGTTTTATTAAAGTGTAGTAATTGCATAAATACTTATTTCACACGGTATTCACAAATCTTCCTTTAGAAGACTCTTCTTTGAGAAGATTATTTTTAAAAAGGTTTCTTTGGAAGATTTATTTTGAAATATTATTTCAAAAATTATTTTTAAAGTTATTATTTTACACTACAAAAATTTATATTATATAAATAATTTTGATAGTTCATAATATATGAGTTATCATACACCTTGAAATTTATATGTGGTAATTACTAATTATATTATAAATATATAGGTTGATCAACCTCATTTTTATCAATATCCAGTCACGTGATAAGGTAAGGGGTATCATTCTTTTCAACATTATAAATATTATTATTTTCTTACTTGTAAGGAATATCATCTTTTTCATCTTCCATTATTCAAACTTACTACGGTAAGGGATATCATACTCTTAAACTGACTATGGTAAGTATTGTCCGGTAAAACTTATGAAATGATTATAATTTTCTTAACATTTGTGCTTCATTTAGTATCATTTCAATTGCTCATTCATATTTACGTGAACCTTTCTATTGAACTATAACCGTTATTCTGAACTATGGATCTTGAATATCATTTTTGAATTTCACTCCACATCATGTTGACAATTTGGATATTATTTGAATATGCACAAAGTAAAATTATAAACTTTCGATATTTATTGTTTACCCTGTTTCTTCTGTTCATTGTTAATATATCTGTTATTATTCTAATAATCAAGAATTAAATTATTGTGGATATCTGTGGCTTGGGGCACAGATTGAATTAAGGTGTTGATAGGTTAAAGGCGATATATTTGATGATGTGCCTTTAAAGGCACGTGGTGAATGTTCTCTTTGGCCTGGGGCAAAGATGAACTGTTGTTTGGTATGATTATAACCAAAGGTTGTAGACTGGTATAATCATGATCGGTGGTGCTATATTGAATATATTTGGCTCGAAGTGCAAAAGTGAATTGTTGACTTACATGATTATGACCAAGAACTGTGAAATTGTACTATCATGGTCAGTGGTGTTTCAGATGATAAAAGTTGATAATGTTTTTCTTAAAAAAAGACGCAAGTGGACATCATGGTCCATATGATTTTTCTAATGGTTGTTATTATGCTGCAGTTATTGATCTGAACCTTGTTTAAAAACTTAACTGCAGTTATTGAATTAAAACTTGTTGTTTAAATTATTCTATCAAAAACTCAACTGTTGAAGGCTAATGATAATTTATTTGTCGTTATCTTAGTCATGATATTCTTTACTTGGCTATTTGAGTTCACTCTTTCTTTTTGTTCCATTGTTTTTCAATATGAGATGATAGAGTAGTTGGGTTTAGTCGGGGGATGGAGTGATGGTCCGAGTTGTAGCTGTATTAGTCTTCATAAGTTATCAAATAGTGTGACAATAATAATGAAGACTTAGTTGTGTATTATTTGAATACTGTATTGTGATACGTTGTACGTTGTATTGTAATAGTTATTGTTTATTTTGACAACTCAAGTTTGGGCTGTGTGAGCCCAGATTTGGGGGTGTCACAAGTAGAATAGAAAAGAAGGAGAAATAAAGGCTGCTAACACCAGTACTATATGAACTGCAGACAAAAAATCTCAGAAGAAAAAGCATCTCAGAAGCTAATTACAAATCAAGGTGCCATATACCGTATTTAGTTTTAAATTTTTGAAATTTTTTGTACGAGTAAAGTTTGTATTTGATAATATTTAATATTTTCCTAACAAGAGTTTTGATTGTCATGGCTTGGTTATAATGAGTTATGGCATTCCTTTTATGCCAAATGAAGTAAACCACAACAGCAAAACCCAGTTTAAAAAGGTTATTACTTTGACGACCCCAAATTCGGGTTCCATAACCTCGAGTTTAGTTCTCCATTGTACAATACTTAATAACAATTAAATACATAAATTGTATTTAAACATCGCGAAATAATGCAAAAGGTTCCTTATAAAAAGGCTACACTTCCCAAGGTCGATTAACCTTAACATAAACATTACATATCTTAAGGGAATACAAAAGATTTACAAAAGAAATTACATAAAAAGTAATTTAACTAGCATGCATTAAGCTAATATAAGCTTTGGTTTTTTCCTTGCCTTTGTCTTGTTTAGATCATTCGAGCTTAGCTGAAAATAAGTCATGATATAGCAAGAATGAGCAACTAAATGGCTCAGTAAGTTTATAAACAATAACATACGATATATCATGATGAAAGAGAAATTAACGTCAAGGTTTTCAACAATAGATAACAATTGTGAAAGATATCAAGAATTAATTTTCAATAAAAGAATGGATTGACTATTTACTGCTGAGTGTTCTTTAATGACCATGAACTGCTACTAAGGTAGAACAGACATATATATATATATATATCTGACACCTCGAAAAATGTGATACGCGAGGGGATCAGCCTCTTGTACCCTATGTATATGCATAACATTCAGACATCTTAAACAAATTCGGTTTCCCGACAGATAAAAATCTCCCTTAATTAGGGTTGTTCACTCTCAGTCTTACTATAAGAATCTATACCAACCAATGGTTTGGATAAGCTTTTAAAATATTCAATTGATGAATTTAAACATGCATTGTCTAGCCGATACAATTAGCTTAAACATTCTTAAACAGTTCTTGAATTAATGAATTAAAATATTTACAAAAGCACTATGTACGAATACAATATCAGTAATGATGTGGAATAATTTTAGATAATTAACCCACTTAAAGTTCTGTTAAATATCTACGAGTGTAGGTACTTGCTCAACAATAATTGAATTGCTCAATGTAAATAAAGTTGAAGAAAACTTGCAACAATAAATACAAGTTAGGGTTAAGAGAAACTTGCCTCATGCGTAGTCTACTGCTAACCAATTCAATTAATTCTCTTTGAATAGACCTAACAATTAATCAGTTTGATCATAAATTAGTATCATATACACATTCATATGATAACATTTATAACACTTACTTAACCACATATTTATATAAACACTTAGGTAATATTATCACTACTTGATAATATTTCAATCACATAAAATTTATATTAATTATTTAATATAGATCACACTCCTATCTAATATTATTAACAATTTAATAATATTTTATTAACCTTGTAATATTATTAATCATTTAATAATATTTTATTCATACTCTAATATTATTAATCTTTTAATAATATTTTATTATATTATTAATATTATTAATCATTTAATAATATTTTATTCATTATCTAATATTATTAATCATTTAATAATATTTTATTCATCATCTAATATTATTACTTATTTAATAATATTTCATTGACTTATTAATATTATTACCAATGTAATAATATTGAATCATTTACAAATGTTATAATCATTTAATAATCTTTTAATCACTTATTAATATTATTAACCACTTAATACTATTCTATCATAAACAATCCAATAGTTAACTCTTTCATTGTGTTAATGTTAGCCTTTATTTTAAACATTTAGCTACCAATTAGTTACTAATAAACTCCATATATTGGTTTAATATCCACTCATTCATTTTACACTTATTTTAACTTAATTTATTAAAGAAAACTCGACCCGAACCGACCCGATCCGGACCATTAAAATCTACTAGGCAGATTGTTCTGGCACAACTGTGCCACACCGGGCGCAGGTGCGCCAGGCCAATCTGTCCGGAAGCAAATTTTTTTGACTACTCTACCCTCCGACGCTCTGACAGCCATAACTTCTTTATTTTAAAATATTTTGGGGTGATTCTTAAGTTCATTCTCATCATAATTTCCTCCTCTACAATTTCTATTTAGATTACAAATCCAAATTCCATACGTAACTAGACTCAAAACTGCTCACATGGATAAAGTGAAAACTAACTTCACAAATCCTTAGTTTTAATTGTTCAAACTTGACTAAAATAAAATCTATACATTTAAATGGCACCAACTTAGTGTTGTTGTCTTCCTAACTTCTTATTTTACAATATTCCATGATTCAATCACATTTTTGAAAACATTTTGACACGAAAATTAGAATTGAACCATCTAGGGTTTAAAAACGACCTACTTCGCGGTAAAATCCATAACTTCTTTGTTTTTTCATATTTTTGAAAGCTACAAGTTGGGTTTTCTTTAAAAATCATATATGTAACTTTATAGCCATAAAAATGCATTTTCCAACTTGTGCATTTTAAATTACAACATTAAATACCACACGCTCAACTAGAGTTTTACCAGTAAAGCTTAATATGGACATTTATACTATTTTTATGCATTCCACACATACCAAAATATGATATACACACATCAAACCATGAATATACATATATAACGTAGTTTAAGACTTCTAGACCATCAAAACAACTTTTAATCAGTTAAAAATATATTTTTGACCATAGAAAACATATATAGACAATAAATATGAACTAAGAAGAGTTGAGAGCACTTTTGAACCTCTTGGACTTGAATGCTCTCTTCCTCTTGGCTATGAACTTTGTTAGAGACTCCACCTTGATAAATCTCTAGCAATTTCTCACAACTCACAAGTGTTTCTCTCTTTTTTTCTCAAATGCTCTCACTTTCTTCTCTCTAGAATTCTAATAAATGAACTAACAAACATAGCTCATGAGTGGAGCATCCTATATATAGCCAAATGCTAATCATTCATTAACTCTCCTAATTTGCCAATGTTGGTGAATTTAGAGCTTAATTTAGTTTACTATTGCATGGATGGACAAGTTGATAGACATGGTGAAAGACTAGGGTTGGTGAGCTACTATAACATGGAGTAATTTAGAAGTAACTTTGCAAAACAAGTCATCCCAAGTGGGGCCCCTACAATCTCAGCAAAAATGAGATTTAATCACCCATTTTTGGTTTATTTTTAATGCTTTAATTATATATATATATATATATATATATATATATATATATGTATGTATATACACTCCTATATATATACATATATATATATAACAATGTTGATCAATTTTGACTTTCTTTTGGGCTCCACATTGGACTCTAGAGTATAATAAGTTGGGCTCATTCAATTAACTTGTTTGAGCTCAAATTAATTAATACATTGGGCTAACATTTAATAAACTATGATATCTTTAATTAAAATAAGCATTGGGCTAGATTAATTAATTACATAGACTACTAGGTAAATTTAATTAACCTAGTTTAACAACTCATTTGGATTTAAAATATAATCCAATTAGATTTGCTTTAGTTAATTATAATATCTTACTTCATTGCTTTAAATAAATATACACATACACAAGTATATTTATTCAATTATCTAATGCACAATTAATTAGTACAAAAAAATTTAATTCATTGCTAATTATTTAATAATCATAATTACAATGTCTAATGAAAATCGTGGTTATTACAATTACAAACTTTGGATTTAGGACATGTAGAGATAAAATTTACAAGGACGTCCCAATCTCTACTAAAGCCCCTCCACCCACATTGCCTCATAACTTGGATCACAACCTGAAATAAGTAGCAACATTGAAAGAAAAGATGTGGAAAAGTCTCCATGTTAGCATGACATAGAACACAGTTAGGGCTCAAATCAATACCATAGCCTAGCAATCTTTCCTTTGTACTCAAACCTTGATGATTGAAATAACAACAAAGATATAATGAACAGAAGAAATAGAATAAACAATAACATTAGAAGTTAGTAAATTTTACTTTCTCCATATTCAAATAATGTCCAAATTGTCAACATGATGTAGAGAAAAATGTGTTCAAGTCCAAGAATAATGTCCAAGATCCACAGGGAAGAAGTTCAACAGTAAGGTTTAAGGTACAAAGAATTAGTCCAAAATATTCACAGTTCAAATAAATGTCCACAGTTCAAAAGTTCAAGGTCCATAAGTTCACAGTTCAAATATGACAATGGAAATTTAGTAGGAATGTTCTTGTCAAAGGTATTAGATGAAGTGCAAACTATTAAGGGAATATTAATAAATTATTAATTCAAGAATTTTCACTGTTTAATAATATTAGAGGTTCAAATAAGATACTTTCTTACCGTAGTAAGTTTAACTGATAGAAGATGAAAAAGATGGTATCCCTTACAAGTAAGAAAGAAAATGATATCCCTTTATGATGAGGAAATAAATAATACCCCTTACCATAATAATTAAGTTTAAGAGTTTGAAAGAAAATGATATTTCTTACCTTATCTCATGACTAAATATAACTTTATGAGGTTGATTAACCTATATGTATATTCATAATTTAATTAATAAGTAACACATACCAATTTTATGTATATAAAATCATCAAAGTGACTATATAATATAAATATATTTCAAAATAGTTTTTAAAGAAAATAATTTTACAAAGTAAAATCTTTCAAAAAAAGTTTTTCAAAATAAATCTTCTAATAGAAGAGTCTTTTAAAGGAAGATCTATAAACTGATGTATGTGTGAGTGTTTATATAACTTTAAAAAAAAACTTACTTGAACAATACTCGTACCATTCCAGATCTTCAACGCTTAAGATAATTTTAATATACTCAGAGAGACACTTATACTAAGAAATATTTAAAGAGTGGAAAGAAGATTGAGTAAGGCATGTCTGAAACTCCTTATGCTAAGCCCCCTATTTATAGCCAGAGTCTAACTAACTTTTTCACACACACGTTACACATTTTGATCTCATATTTGAATCTAAACCATTCATCAACTAACACACGTTTCACACTTTAATCTGCACCGTTCGTTGACTAACACACGTTTCACGCTTACACGCGTTACACATTTACACGTGTTACATACTTACACGTGTTACACACTTACGCATTTTACACACTTACATATTATTTTATTGATTTAATATCTCAATTATTGAACATACAATGTTTTTCAAATAATAAATCTGTCTAACTGTTTAATACCCGTGACTACTACCATAACAATTATTGGCCCAATAATACAAGATGATGTGCATTATGACAATTATTGATTCAATAATATGGAACACTATGCAATTAATAATGTAAAATATTGTGTAATGACAATTATTGATTCAATAATGTAAAATATTGTGTAATGACAATTATTGATGAAATACTGTGCAATAGCCACTTTATCAGTTCAATAATTTAAACATTGTGTAATATCGTGTGCTGTTATAAAATACCATATGCTACTATACTTTTATTACTAGGTATTTTAACAGTTAAAAGTGATAATACCGTTAACCATCCGACAATATTTCGTTATGACGTCTACCCATAACTGAATATTTTGACGCCGTTGTACGAATATTCTAGGACAGAACGAATATTCCCCGACCAATCGAATATTGTCCGACATAAAAATTTTGTACATAACATCCTTAACTTTAATTTTTATTAATTTAACATTTTATTGTTAGGCATAAAATTATGAGAAAATTTTTAAATCTATTTATTAAAATTCGAGGTCTTATATCCTCCCTTCCTAATGAAATTTTATCCCCGAAATTTACGTACCTGGCATTTCAAAGAGATCAGGATACTTAGCTCTCATTTCAGATTCCAACTCCTAAGTCATTTTCTCAGTATCTTGGTTTTTCTATAAAATTTTAACTTGAGGTATAATCTTTAAACGTAGGATCTGCTCTTTCCTATCCAAGATCTTGACAAGTACCTCCCCATATATTAAATCTTTCGCAATCTCATCTGACTCCAACTCAATAATGTGATTTGGGTCCTTTACGTATTTACGTAAAATAGATATGTGAAAAACGTTATGAATGCAGGACATGTTTAGTGGTAGAGCTAATCTATAGGCCACAGTTCCTATTCGATCAAGGATTTCAAATGGGCCAATAAATCGAGAATTGAGCTTTCCTCTCTTTCCAAACCTTATAATTCCTTTCCATAGGAAAACATGTAAGAATATATGATCTCCAATGTTGAAACTTTCGTTCTTTCGATAAAGATCAACATAACTCTTTTGTCATTCTTATGTAGCTTGTATTCGTCGCCTGATCATTTTGATCTTTTATGTTGTCATGCGCACTAGCTTAGGTTCCAACAATTTTACTTATCCCACCTCATTCCAACATACTGGAGAACGACACTTTCGTCCATTCAAAGCCTCAAATGGAGCCATTCTTGTACTTGTTTGATAATTATTGTTGTAGGATAATTCAATCAATGATAAATACTTGTCACAACTTTTTTTGAAGTCTAGCAAACAAAGCCTCAATAAATCTTCAAAAGTCTAAATTGTCCTTTCCGATTGTCCATCTATTTGGGGATGATGAGCAGAACTAAATCGTAGTTCAGTGTCCATAGCTTTTTGTAGACTGGTCCAAAATTGTGAAGTGAATCTAGGGTCCCAATCAAAAACTATGGATACTGGCATGCCATGCATTCTTACAATCTCACTTATGTACATATTAGTTAGACGCTCAAGTGAATAGTTTTCTCGTATAGACAAAAAATGAGTAGACTTGGTCAATATATCTACAATGACCCAAATCACATCCGAGCCTTGAGAACTTTGGGATGACCCATCACAAAATCCATATTGATGTGTTCCCACTTCCATTTAGGAACCTCAAGTAGTTGCAATGGACCCTTAGGCACTTGATGCTTCATCTTGACACGTTGACACGTCAAACACCTCGAGACAAACTCATCGATCTCCTTCTTCATATTGCTCTACCAAAATGTATGTCGAAGGTCACAATACATTTTGGTACTTCCAGGATAAATTACAAACGACATATTGTGTGCCTCCATCATGATTCTATACTTTAATTCAGGGTCATTAGGAACACAAAATCGAGAGTTGACTCAAAATACCCATTTCTCATCGTTTCTTGCTTCTGGAATAACACATTCTCGTACTTTTTTCATCATATTCATCAGTTCTGGATCAATAGCTTGAGCACCTTTGACTTTATCGATTAAAGTTGGTTCTACTCGTACGTGTGCGATCCTCATATGGGTCTCTAGTGACTTTAGTTCTATCTCCATCTTTTGTAAATCGTACAAAATGCGCCTTTGTGTTGTTAGTATTGCATTCGTACTCGTATATGATCTTCTACTCAATACATCAACTACCACGTTCACCTTTCCTGGGTGGTACTGGATAGTGTGGTCATAATCCTTTAAAAGCTCAAGCCAACGTCACTGTCGTATGTTGAGTTCCTTCTGGGTGAATAAATACTTGAGACTTTTATGATCTGTAAAGATCTCCACCTTTTCCCCGTATGCTGTTGTAAAATACCATATGTTACTATACTTTTATTACTGGGTATTTTAACAGTTAAAAGTGATAATACCGTTGACCATTTTTATTTAGAAATGTTATTGCTATCGTTTTCTACATCCGACAATATTCTGTTATAGGGTCCACCCATAATTGAATATTTCGGTGCCGTCGTACGAATATTACTCGACAGAACGAATATTCCCCAACCAATCGAATATTATCCGACATAAAATTTTTGCATACAACATCCTTAACTTTAGTTTTTATTAATTTAACACCTTATTGTTAGGCATAAAATTATGAGAATTTTTTTAGTCTATTTATTAAAATTTGGGTTCTTACACTCTAGAAATGTTTATTTTTGAGGTTGAATATTTTGACCCATGCTGCCCACAGAGAAGAGGAATTTGGGCTAATAACATGCAAGAGTTTCATGATGATTTGGGCTTGGTTCCATTCTTCTAATCCCTTGATATTCAAACCTCCTTCATTATATGGCATTGTAACTTTACTCTAAGAGAATTTGTTGAATATCCATGGTCTTAAACCATTCTGCAACACTACTACTTTGTTGAATATCCATAGTCTTAAACCATTCTCAAATCTCTTGGCCTTGCATTCCTCCGTGTCTACCTGATGCGGAGCGAATCTGGCCAAATCGTTAAACTTTGCCCGTACTCGGGTACCGACATGTTCTCCTACTTCAACTCCAGAAATCTTACCTTCATCCTACTCTTCGCACTTTTCGAAAAATAATTCTCGTCGAATATTTCCTTAAACCTTGCCCAAGACACCACCCCTTCAACGACCCTATTCTGATTAACTTCCCATCAAAAATTGACTTTTCCTTTCATCATGTAAGTAGCAAAAATAGTATTTTACTCCTCCGCCACTCTCGAAATAACGAATGCCTTTTCTATTTTCTTTATCCAGGACTGAGCTTTTATCGAGCTGGTTGTCCCTCTAAACTCCGGCGGTCTGACTACTTTAAAGTCTTTGAAATTCGCCAACTAATCATGTGGTGGTGGCGGATTTACTACTACTGGGTTTCGGTTCTGCATTGCTTCAACTAGCATGTCGATGAAGTTCTGCATTGGGTCCACATTGCGCCCCCTCATCATTGTTAACCGATTCTTCTACTCCTTGGTTTCTCGGTGGTTGTCTATGTGACGATATTTTCTGTTATAAACAAAAATTTAAGTTATTATTTTTGTTTCATCTTTTTACTTTCTTTTTTAACTTAAGTAATTTAAACTAAAGTACAAATAATCGTCTCAACACATATAAACATAAATATAATTACATTTATATTCATATGCTAAAACCATAGTGCATAGCACTTTTACATCATAAGCATATTACTATAAATGCCTTTATCCCTGAAAGGCTACAAAAGATGGGATCTCTACTAAATATATCCTAAAACTTTCTAGAGTTGGGATTTACGGACATATTAACCCTCAAATAAAATAAAAGTTGGGTTCTACTGCATCTATATACATACAACATAAATAAAATAACCAATACTAATGATTGTGCATCTTCCGACGAACCGCATCATCGTACTCTTCATCCCCTATAGCCATTACCACGCTCCTGCTGATAATGTGCATGAACTGACCCTCCTCAGCTGGGTAGTAGTGTACCCTACTCTGAAACCTGCCAAAAGAAGAACGATAGAAAAAACTGAGCCTATCGATCTTCACCCTCCTCTCGCGGACCTCTTCCTCTAACTCTATCATCTGCCCATGCGTTGCATCTCTCTGGGTCTCCATCTCTATCCTATCCTCTATTACCTGCTGCCAATGGACTTTGATGGCGTTTTTCTTTGCCTGTACTTGCTGAACCTTCAGCTCAGCCTTCGCCAATTTAGCCTCCACTACTGCCATCTTCTCCTTCAGCTCCGTATTCTCGCCAGAGAACTGATAAGCTGTTATACTGATTCTCTATATGCTGGTGAGTCAGATTTTGCTCCTCTAAATGCTGGACCATTTCCTCCAACTCCTCGTTCCTCATAGTCAGCTCCTCGATGATGTCATTGGCAGTTGTGCCCATGCCATCAGCATACTCATCTAACTCTTCCTCCTCAGACTTTGACTCAGCCTCATCCTCACTGTAGGACCTCATCACTCCTCATCTGTCAGGCTCCTCACGGTCACCCTCCTCAAGATCAGACTCTGGATACTCTATCCATGCAGCCACCAGCGGTTGTGCAGTATCCATATGGATATCAATGAAATCCTCCCCAGCAACATGTCTAGACTGTCTAATCTCAGGCATCCTATATCATAAAAATAACACATGTCAGTACAGTAATAAAATATATTCATTGATGAAATGAAATGATATTTTATCATGTACATCTTGGCTCGATGGATTTTCTCAATCCACCTCCAAAAATACACAACATGATGAATCTCCCCGATTCATCTCCTTACGCACTCGATATGAGTTTAATACTAAGGTTATAAACTAGGTTTCGCAAATACTAATGTTTCTAACCTACAGCTCTGATACCAACCTGTGATGACCCCAAATCCTAGTTCCATAACATTGGGTTTGGTTCCTCACTGTACAATACTAAATACCATATAAAACATAAACTTTAATTAAATATCGCGGAATAATACATAAAGTTCCTTATAAAAAGGCTACAATCCTAAGGTCGACTAACCTTAATATAATAGTACATATCTTAAGGGATTACAAAAGATTTATAAAAGAAATTACATAACAAGTAATTAATCTAATATGCAATAAGCTAGTCTAAGCTTTGGATTTTCCCTTGCCTCTATCTGATTTAGAGCATTCAGGCTTAGCTGAAATATAAATCATGATATAGCAAAGATGAGCAATTAGCTTGCTCAGTAAGTTTAAGAACAGTTAAAATAAGATATATCATGATGGAATGAGAAATAATATCAATGGTTTCAATAATAGATAACAATTATGAAAGAACAAGAATCAATTTTCAATATAAAAGAAAGAATTGAATCTTTACTGTTGAGTGATCTTTAAGGACCATGAACTGCTGCTAAAGTTAAGACAGATATAGATCTGCCACCTTGATATTTTGGTACGCGAGGGGATCAGCCTTTTGTACCCTATGTATATGCATAACATTCAAACATCTTACGCAAGGGTCAGTTTTCCGACAAAATAATCCCCTTATATAGGGTTGTTCGTTCTCAGTCTTACTATAAGAATCTGCATCAACCAATGGTTTGGATAAACTTTTAAAATATTCAATTTGATGAATTTAAACATGCATTGTCTAGCTGAAACAATTAACTTAGACATTCTTAAACATTTATTGAATTAATGAACTATTATACTTGCAAGTGCACTATGTTCGAATACAATAACAATAATGATGTGGAATAACTTTAAATAATTAAACCACTTAAAGCTCTGGTAAATAAATACGAGTGTAGATACTTGCTCAACAATAATTGAATAGATTTAAAGGACTTGCTCAATATAAAATTTGAGTAAGGATAAAGAACTTGTCTCGTGTGTAGATTACTGCTAACCAATTCAATTTAATTCTCTCTAAATAGACCTAATAATTAATTAAGTTGATATTTAAATTAGTATCATATATACATTCATATGTTAACCTCTATAAATCTTACATCTTTAACACTTAACCAATTAATCATAGTTAAGGGTATATAAACACTTAAAAATATTATTATCACTTGATAATATTTTAATCACATAAAACATATATTAATTATTTTAATATAGTTTAAACTCTTATCTAATAATATTTTATTAGTCTTGTAATATTATTCATCATTTAATAATATTTTATTCATATTCTAATATTATTAATCATTTAATAACATTTTATTAACTTTATAATATTATTAATTATTTAATAATATTTTATTCATATTGTAATATTATTAATCATTTAATAATATTTTATTCATTTACTGATATTATTATCCATTTAATAATATTTTAATCTCTTACTGACATTATTAACCATGTAATAATATATAAATCATTTGCAAATGTTATTAATCATTTCACAACCTTTTAATCACATATTAATGTTATTCACCACTTAATAATATTTTATTTCAAACAATACCAATAGTTAACTTTTTAATTGTGTTAACTTTAGTCTTTATTTTAAACATTTAGCTACCATTTAGTTATTAATAAACTTCATATATTGGTTTATTATATAAATACATTCATTTTACACTTATTTCAACTTAAATTTCAAAGAAAACTCGACCCGGACAGACCAGACCCGACCCGGACAAACCCGACCCGACCCGACCCAGAACTTAAAAAAACTGCTAGGCAGTGGGCTCAGGGGCAGCTGCACCCACCACGAGCGCAGGTGCGCTCGACCCTTTTTTCAGAAAATCAAATTTTGGGCTGCACGACCCTCCGTCGCTCCGACAATCATAACTTCTTCATTTTTAAATATTTTGGGGTGATTCTTGAGTCCATTCTCATCAAAATTTCCTCCTCTACAATTTCTCTTTAGATCAAAAATACAACTTCCAAATATAACTGGTCTCAAAACTGCTCACAAGGACAAAGTGAAAACTAACTTCACAAATCATTGGTTTTATTGGTTCAAACTTAAATAAAATAAAATCTACACATTCAAATGACACCAAGTTAGTGTTGTTGTCTTACTAACTTCTTTTTTTTTACAACATTTCATGGTTTAATAACATTTTTGAAGACGTTTTGACACGAAAATTAAGATCGAACCATCTAGGGTTTTAAAATTACCTATTTTGTGGTAAAATCCATAACTTCTTTGTTTTTTCATATTTTTGAAAGATTTAAGTTGGTTTTTCTTCATAACTTATATATGTAACTTTATAGCCATAAAAATCTATTTTTCACCTTGTATATTTCAAACTACAACATTAAATAGCATATAGGCATCTAAGGTTTTACCGATAAAGTTCAATATAGACATTTCTTTCATTTTTATGCATTACACACATATCAAAACGTGATTTAAACATATCAAATCATAAATATACATATATAACATAGTTTAAGACTTCTAGACTATCAAAACAAATTTTGACAGGTTAAAAATATATTTTAACAGTTTAAAACATATCTAGACTACAAAAATGAACTTAGGAAGAGTTAGAGCACTTTTAAACCTTTTAAACTTGTGTGCTCTTCTTCTTCTCCTTCCAAAGTAGGTTATGAAGCTTTGTGTCATCCACCAATCTCCTCCTCTAGCACTATCTTCCACCCTCAAAGTGTTTTCTCTCTTTTTCTCTCTTGAAATGCTCTCTCTTTTCTCTTTTGTGCTCTGGCAAATGACTAACCAACATAAAGCATTGGTATAACACTCTATTTATAGCCCCTTACTAATCCTTCATCAACTCTCATAATCCACTAGTGTTGGTCAAATTAGAGCTAATTAGGATTACTATTTGATTGAATGACTAGGTGATGGACATTGTGAATGACTAGGGTTGGTGACTAACTAAAGCTTGGAGTGAATTATAAGCAACATGAGCAACAAGTCACCCCCTTGTGGGGCCCCAAAGTGCTGGCCAAATGGGCATTAAATTGCCCGTTTTTGCTTTATTTTTAATTGCTTTAATTACATATGTGTGTGTGTGTGTGTGTGTGTTTAAATGTTGACCAACAATTTGACTTCTTATTGGGCTCCACATTGGACTTAGGAATTAAATGAGTTGGGCTCATTCATTTAATTTGTTTGAGCTCAATTTATTTATTCCATTAGGCTAACATTAAATAACCTATGTTACATTTAATTAACTCAAGCATTGTGATAGTTTAATTATTACATGGATCAAGGTTTAATTAATTACATGGACTACTAGGTTAATTAATTTGATCTAGTTTAATACCTCATTTGGATTAAAATATAATTCAATTAGACTTGCTTTAATTAATTATAACACCTTGCTTCATTACTTTAAATAGATATACACATACACAAGTATATTTATTCAATTATTTAATGCATAATTAATTAGGACAAAAAAATTTAATTCATTGCTAATTATTTAATAATTATAATTACAATGACATATAGAATTCGTGGTCATTACATATCCTGTCTAGTTTAGTACAAAACGAAAGCAAAAACTAAAACAGACAGGTCTTGCTTGTCTGGTTTAATATAAAACCAAAGCAGACGCTAAAGCAGACTGCCCCTACCTGTCTGGATTGAAACAGAACCTTTCTCCAGTTTTTTCAAAGTAACGGTTTTTACTTTAAAAATTCATTTTAATACATTTTTTGTTCATTCTTTTTAGATCATTTGATGTCTCATAAGTGCATAACATACCAACACACATATATTAACATATTAAACCATAAATCTAAAACAAAGATCTTTAAAATAGTTGTCAAACCATCAAAACACATTTTTATGTTTGAAAATACATTTTTGACCATTGAAAAACCTTTTCATGCAAAGATTTAACTACATATCCACAAATACACATATTTATACCATTATAAACCATAAACCTCACAAATAACATATATATACATTAAAACTAAAATTTCTAAAGATAAGAACACTTTTAAACATCTTTATCTTTAATGCTCTTTTTTTCATTCTTCCAAAGTAGGTTATGAAGGTTGATGACATTCAAAGCTCCTCTTTAATGGCTTTAACACTCACCAACCACTAATACTTGAAGATTTAATGAACTCACTTTAAGAATTTTTTTTTTACTTCTCTCTCTAACTTTCTATATCTCACTTTGAGAGCTCATCTCTCTAAAGAAACTAACACTTAGAAAATGAAGCATTCTAACTTGGTCAAAAGTGTTAGTAGACTTAATTCAAGTCTCATCTTCTAATATGTAGACATATAACTTATATATCTATACATCTATCACAAATCTTATCCAATCCAATCCTAATTGTAGATTTTTGGACATTTAATTAAACATGCCAAATGGAGATTACATAGGACCCTCATAGTCCTCTCCTAAAAATTCGACCACTCTCTCTCTCTCTCTCTCTCTCTCTCTCTCTACAATATCCATGCTTTTTGCTTTATTTTTTATTTTTTTAAATGTCCAATTAGAAGCTACAATAACCAAGATTTTGGCTTTTACTTAATTCTTAAATTGGGCCAAGTTTGGGCCACTAGTTAAATTTTTATTGGGCTCCAAATAATTAAAACATTGGAGTACCACCCTTACTAGCATTGTCTTGTAAAATAAATCAAGTAGTGAGCTAGTTAATTTAATTTACATAAGTTACATAATAAAATTTACAAGTCTATTACAATAAATGCTTGGGCTTGTTTAACATACACACAAGGCTAGTCCATTAAAATTAATTACATTATTGGACTATTAAATAAATCCACATAGTTTAGCATATTGTCACCCATTTAATATTCACATTAATTAAATCACATGATCCAACTAGGTTTACTATATTAAAAATTAATTGAATAATTACATAAACCTAATATCTTACTAATCCTTTGATATTAAAATTATTAGGTTAGTCCATTAATTTAACGTATCCATTAATTGGACCTTCATTTATTTTAATCAATCATATAGTCACATACTCAACCAATCACATAAGACTTTAAATTAATTCTCACCAAAAATTTAATTTATTAAAAATTAAATTCTTAATTTTATTTATAAGGTCACTTAAAATTCTTGGTCATTACAATACAAGCATTTATCCATAATATAAATTTAAGGGGGAATTTAAAAAGTCTCAGAGCTTCAATGAGGAATCCCCAATATATTGAGTCAAATGCCTTTTGCAGGTCAATCTTTAGAGCACATCTAGCTGGTCCTAAGGCCCTATGATAGTTTCTAAACAATTCCTGGGCAATTAGAATGTTATTTCCAATATTTCTTCCAGGAACAAAAGCTGATTGCTAAGGAAAAATGAGTTTAGGAACATCAATCCAACTTCCTGATCCTGATGTTATTCAGATAGAGTTTGTATAGATAGAGGTTACGTAGAGATAAGTTTGTTAGGATAAGTCATACATGTTTAATCTCTTATCTAACCAAGGTATTGTAAACTCTATACATATATCTTGTACTACAATTCATAATTAATATAAAATTTATTGTACCTAAAAGTGAGATTCAATTTGGTATCAAAGCCTTACAACTCACATTACTTTTAACTCACAATTTTTTTTCCTCCCCATATGGCCGGTTCTTCATCTTCCTCCTCTCTTTCCCAATCGCTCCTCACACCATCTATGGCTCCTCCAACCAACATTACACTAAGTCAAGCTCACCATTTCCTTTCCATCAAACTAACACCCAGAAATTTCCTTCTATGACGTACCCAAGTTGAGCCTTACCTCCGTGGCTAAAATCTTTACGGTTATGTTGATGGCACCATCTAACGCCCGGCTGCTATACTGCCCACATCTGATACAGATCACCCTCTCCCCAATCCAGAAGCAACATTATGGGATAATCAAGATCAAATCTTGGTTAGTCTTCTCATCTCCTCTCTCACATAAGAAGTCATTCCTCTTGTCATTGGTCTTAAAACATCCAAGCATGTTTGGGATGCACTCTCAGCAGCATTTCCCAATACTTTAACCACTCGCATCCTCCAACTCCAACTTGTTATGCAAAAATCACAATCACCTGATGAATCTATCACTTCTTTTCTTCAACGCTTATGTTCTATTTCTAATGAACTAACTGTTGTCGAACACCCGCTATCAATTATTGAGTTTAATGTTCATGTTCTTAAAGGATTGAAACCTAAATTTGATAATCTGAAATCATCTCTCTCTCTCTCTTCAAAGCACAGCCATTCCCTACTCAAATTTGCTGGGAATGTGTTAAAGCTATGAATTTCTTCATGAACCAAATCTTCAAGCTCTCCAACTGTCCACCGATACTTCCACACCAACTGTAAATCTAAGCTAGCGACAACAAACTCGGCAGCGTGGACGGGGACGTGGTCGTGGGAACCGAGGTAGTCGTTTCTATCCTCACAACTCTCCACTTCACAGGCCAAAATGTGTATTCTGTGGTGGCCATAACCATGACTCCTATCGTTGCTATTACCACCCATAAAATACCACCTCTCCTCAACCATTTAACTCGCAATCCTCTGCTCCATCGGCATACACTGCTGTCCATCCCAACCTGTCTGTGCCACACACCAATGTGTCTCTTCATTCACTATACCTTGGTACGCCGATTCGGGTGCCATTTATCACGTCACACCAGACCTTGCAGGACTGAATCATGTCGACAAATATTCTGGCACTGATCAATTGCATGTTGCAAATGGTAATACCGCTTTTATTAATAATATCTGCTCTGCTTCTTTAAACTTTAATAACCGTAATTTTTTCCTATATAATATTCTTCATGTCCCTCAAGCATCTAAAAAGCTTCTTTCTGTTCAAAAATTTTGTACTGACAATAACGTGTTTTTTGAATTTCATCCCTCATATTTTCTTGTTAAGGATCGCCTCTCCAAGAAAACAATCCTAAACGGGCTGACTGAGGATGGGTTTTACACTGTTTGCCCTACAACAACATTTACTCCTTCCGCCTTTATTTCTGAACTCACTACTATGGATGGTTGGCATCGTCGCTTGGGCCACCCAAATGATCGCGTTCTTCGTCATATCATCATTCAACACGGGTTACCCATCAGTTCAAATAAAACCTTGGCATTATGCACTTCTTGTCAAATGGGGAAGTCATGTAGGCTTTCTCTTTTAGGGTCCGGTCACTCTAGTAGCTCTCTTTTAAATTTAGTTGCATGTGATGTATGGGGTCCTGCTCCAATTTCTTCAATCCATGGAAATAAATATTTTATTTTATTTGTTAATTCCTTTTCTAAATACTCCTGGTTGTATCCAATGAAAACCAAAAGTGAAGCTCCCTCAAAGTTTCTTGATTTCCAAAAAATGGTTAAACGACAATTCTCCACAAAAATCAAAGAATTTCAAACAGATAGAGGCCGAGAATTTCTTCCACTTAAAAATCATTTTCGCTTAGAGGGAATACACCATCGAGTAACCTGTCCATACACATCTGCTCAAAATGGAATGGTTGAGCGCTGCCACAAACATGTTGTTGAAACTGGGTTATCCTTACTTGCACATTCTAGTGTGTCGGGATCCTTTTGGGATTTTGCATTTCAGACTGCCGTATATCTCATTAACCGTTTACCTTCTTGCATTGCATCCAACATCTCTCCATATCAAAAAGCCTTTAATAAACTACCTCGGTATGATTTTTTGATTACTTTTGGTTGCTTGTGATTTCCCTTTTTTAGGCCACACAACCGTCATAAAATGGAATTTCGCTCACAACCTTGCATATTTCTTGGATACAGTACATCTCACTTTAATTATCTCTGTTTTGAACCATAGTCTCAGCGCCTGTATGTTGTCCGGCATGCTCGTTTTGATGAACATCAATTCCCTTTCTCCGAACCCTCTATCCTTGGTGCTCCTCCACCACTGTCACGACACAGCAATACTCCTTGGGCTTTCTATCGCAACCTACTACCACCAGTTGGGTTAATCTCCCCCTCTCAGTGTACATCCTCCTTCCCTTGTGCAAGTCTTCCCGAACCCACCTCTCATACTCCTATCTCTTCAACCCCAACCAAATTCATCCCATTCAGTACGCCACTCAAACCAGCACCACCTCCCTCCTTGACACCCACAACAACTCCCTCTCAGTCACTAGCCTCCAACAATTTTACACCACCTCTCCTCCATGTTCCTTTCGCACCCACGCCATCACCCTCTTCTCCTTTATGCTCTCCTACCAACCCACCTGCTACCTAGCGCATGCATCACATGGTGCTCCGTAATCGTAAGATGACAATGCATGGCTCCATTTTCACCATTGAACCAAGATCTTTCACTGAGGCCAAGAAAGACAAAGGGTGGTGTCACGCCATGATTGATGAGTTTAATGCACTGGTGCGAAATCAAACCTGGTCTTTAGTCCCTCTAACCTCTAATATGAACATTATTGGTAACAAGTGGGTGTACCGTGTGAAACAGAAAGTTGATGGCTCTCTTGATCGGTTGAAGGCTCAATTGCCATCAACAACCTGGAATATATTTTCATGAAACTTTTAGTCCTGTAATTAAGTCGACCATCATTCGCCTCATCCTCTCGATTGCTGTCACACGTGGCTGGATTCTTCGCCAGTTGGATGTTCACAATGCCTTTCTCCATGGCTACTTACAAGAAGATGTCTTCATGGTGCAGCTGCAAGGTTTTGTGGATTCTACTCATCCTCATCATGTGTGCAAATTACACAAATCCTTATATGGTTTAAAGCAAGCCCCTCGGGCATGGTTCTCTCGTCTTTCTCAGTTTTTACTATCACAAAATTTTACTCAATCTCGTAATGATTCATCATTGTTTATCTTTAACTGTACTAATGTTTTCGTCCTTGTTTTAATATATGTAGATGACATTATTGTAACAGGGAACTCCAACTCTCATCTGAACACTTTGATTTCAGAACTTGGAAACGAATTCTCCCTAAAAGACTTGGGGATGCTACACTACTTTTTGGGAGTTGAGGTTACTCGAACGGACAATGGCTTACTCTTATCCCAGTAACAATATATGTCTAATCTGTTGAACCGAGCTTCCATGATACCTTGCAAACCTACAACCACTCCCATCTCCACTACAGACAAACTTACCAAATATAGAGGTTCCTCATTTGCCGATCCTACTCTGTATCGCCAGATTGTTAGTTCCTTACAATATCTAAGTATTACCCGACCGGACATTTCCTTTGCAGTGAATAAAGTATGTCAATATATGCACTCTCCACTGACTCAACATTGGACAGCCGTCAAACACATCCTACACTATTTACAAGGCACCAAAAACCATGGCTTACTTCTCTCGACAAAGTCCTCTCATCAACTGTTTGCCTACACAGATGTTGATTTGGCTGGCAATTTGGACGATCGACGGTCCATGGCTGGGAGTGCACTTTACTTAGGCTGTAACTTAGTCTCGTGGTCATCACGCAAGCAGAAAACTATTGCTAGATCATCAACATAATCTGAATACAAGGTTGTTGCTGATGCTACCGTAGAGCTTCAATGGTTGTCTTCCTTGCTCTCTGAAATTGGTCTTCCACTGCAAACTCCACCAACGTTATGGTGTGACAACATTGGTGCTACTTATTTAGCCTCCAATCCAATCTTTTATGCCCGCACAAAACACATAAAAATAGATTTTCATTTTGTCCGTGATATGGTTCATCGTAAGCAAATCTATATCCAGTATATTTCCACCAATGATAATGTTGTTGATGGTCTAACGAAGCCCTTGCCATTGTCCAAGTTCGAACGCAATCGCAACAAGCTCAAAGTCGTTACTAGTACCTCCATTGGCTTGCGAGGGAATATCAATCCAACCTCCTGATCCTGATGTTGTTCAGATAGAGTTTGTATAGATAGAGGTTACGTAGAGATAAGTTTGTTAGGATAAGTCATACATGTTTGATCTCTTATCTAACCAAGGTATTGTAAACTCTATATATATATATATATATCTGCAATCATAATTAATATAAAATTCATTTTACCTAAAAGTGAGATTCAATTGGGAAGCACCAATTTAATTCTAGCTTCCAAAATTTTGGAAATACATTTATATGTTGTGCTATAACTTGAGATAGGTCTATAATCATTCATGGTTGTAGGATACTGGACTTTAGGAACCAAAGCAATTGCTGTAGAGTTTGTACCAGGAAGGAGGCAACCCCGTTAAAAGAAAGATTTGACCGCAGGAAAATCAGTACCAATAATGTCCCATGTAAGAAAACGTTTACATATTGGGTGTGCTTATCGTAAACAGTTATAACGCAGCCAGGAGTCTTTGCATGTATTGGTCTTCCTGTTGCTTTAAGCACAAGATTAATTCTCAACTGGCACTTCCCCTAATGCATCACATTCCTTGTTATCATGGTTTTTCATGCATGCATGTTGCAGCAAAATAATTTTTTTTGCGAGTAGACATGTAAATTCATTTGTAGTTTACAAATTATGTTATTGTATCAATTTATAACAAGAATCGACCTGTTTTTGTTGTAATATATAAATTATAAGATTATTATTAACTTTTAAAAATTTAATTTGAGATATTTTTAAACTCAAAATTGACACGATTCATTTAAGTTTTTAAAATAATAAATCTTATAGCAAATAATACTTTTCAAGTACGTACTTTATAATATTTATAATTGTATTGACATAAACTAATTAAATTTATGTTAATTTTGAGTTTAAAAATATCTCAAATTAAGTTTTTAAAAAATTAATATTAATCTTATAATTTAGAACGGGAAAAATATTTCTTTAATATGTAACGTCTCATCTATTATCCTCCTTTGTATGTTGTTATCAATTATTATTCATTTTCTTATTTATTGTTAATTTTATAAATAAATAAAAATGGCAAGAAAGATTATATTAAATGAGATAGTAGATGTGACTGAAAAAATATGTTTAATTTCAGTAAAACCTAGGATGTGCCTCTCGTGTGTACTTGATCTTATTTCAATACATTCTCATGTGTACTTATAATCTGAAAGCTCATGGATACCCATGACTTATAAGCTTTTTTTCATTGGGCCGCTGTGAAAGAAATTCCAAGCCTCGTATAGGTTGAATTCCAATGCAAAAGCTGGTTACAGGGGGGTTTAATTAGTTGGATACTGTTAAGGTTGGCAATTGGAATAATAATTATCTTTGATTTGGACTTTCCAGGACTAATTAATAAGCAATTGACTTAACTCAGAAAATATGGCATGGGAAGCATGCCTTATCCATTAAGTCATTAGTCAACAATAATTGGGCACAGGCCGGCCGTTATTTTATGTTCCTAATTAACCATGAATGTTTTTTCACAAATATTAATTATTATAGTAATAAGAAAATCTTTAGAATATTTCATGATTTTTGTTTTAAGAAAAGGGAAAAAGATAAAGTTAAACAGAAATCCTTTTCTGGTCCTTCGGGGTTGTGGAGTGCTGACGCAATGACATTTTATTTGTAATTTTTGGTACATGCATTGTATACTTATCAAATTAACATTATAAACAACTACAGAAATTAGTGCAGAGACCATCTGCTAGTTAATATAGCTTCCTTGTAAGTTTGTTGTTCTTGAAAGATTGTTCCTAGAGTCATGGAGATATTGTTTGTAGTTTAAAATATTGTCATGGAGATATTTAAAATATAAATAACTGTTGACATACGCAGAACCTAAATGATATAATTATATACATGGTGAATGCATTACGAATTGTAAGGTATTGGTGTTTAACTATCACTGTAAAATTAGGGTATTCGATGTTTGTTATAGTTTTAATTAATCTAATATAAATGCGACATCAATTTTAAATATTGATAACAAAAATTTTCTTATAATTTTGAAGGGTTTATAATAGATATTAAATTCATCATAGCAGCAATATGTATTTGGACCTCATGGGCATAACCCATATCGCGTATCATGCAGGAAATAGTAAATTAAGATTTGCATGCAACAAAAGAAAACAATAACAGCCTAAAACAAGGAAGCCCTTAAAAAAGCAACGTGTATTCATATACGTATATACAAGCTTCAACTTTGCGTATCAAATCCAGATAGAAATTGTTGACGAAAATCCCCCATGCTGCTCTGCTCCCTCTTAGATGGGACGTGTTCAACTATATCGATAACCATCGATATCTATATTATACAGCGGCTATGAAGATCCGTAGATGTCGTTAATATAACCGTGTCATACTATTTTTTATTTTCTCTTTTGTTTTTATAAGTTTTGTTATATTATTATTTTGTCTTTTATTATTATTATTTTTTATATCTTTTTATTTAATCTTTTAAATTTATAAAATTATTATTTTATTCTACATAATTTATACACGCAACAACGCACACAAATTTCTTTCACATTTTTTTGAGTTCGATATCTTCCGTCTTATCCTCTGTCTCATGATCTCGTCTTATGTCTTATGTCTCTATAACACGTATTGTTAACAAATGTGATGTAGTTATTACTTTACAGTTAATTTTTAAATGAATAAATAGTACTTAATAGTAATCGATACGAAATACATGAGATAAAATATTAGATGAGACGGAAAATCTAAATTTCATTTCATCGCCTTAACTAGCGCATGCAGCACATTGAATCAAGACGTGCAAGTCTTTTTCCATGCAGCTAGGCAGTTATATATACATGCAATGCGTGAAAATTATTCAGTGGAATTGAATACTTTATTTGACTACATCTTTTGCTTGCATGTGCTGTAAAAAAAATAAAGGTAGAACGTGGAATTTTAGTCCTAGAGATCGATATCTCTAAATATAATCTTCTTTTTATTAATTATTGTGATAATTTGTTAAATTTCTTGACTATATATACATGGAAATATAATCTCCACGATCATCCAACTATATTAGGTACCTTTGACCTAGCTAAATTTTAAATGGATTTTTGTTGGGCATTTTCAACATTAGCACGTTATTTAAATACATGAACTTGGTATGGTATTGCTTGCAGATAAGTTAACCATTTAACTGTCTAATCCTGTGTCAATATTTCAGTTTAGATTTCAAAATTATTAGGGCTCATTGACTATCATTCTTATGCACGCAACTATTTATAATTTATTTGACGGTGGTTTTGCGCCCATAATAGTTATTTGAAATATATGGGAAAGAAGGTCGGGTCCACTTAAAAAAGTGATTCAAAAATGGATTAGTCATAAAGTTTTAGAATACGACTGATCAAAGATTTTACTCTTTTCTTATATATATATATATATATATATATATATATATATATATATATATATATATATATATATATATATATATATTAAAATGAGCTTTAATAGAAGACTTCATCAATCTATTTTCCTGAAATTCATATATGTTGTTTCATTTTGTGTTCAATGCAATTTATTATCTTACTTCACGTATTCTTTATTTAATTACAAAATTATCGTAAATAAAGATAAGATTCAGGTGATAGTAATCCATGAAATTGGAACAGCAAATGAAATATGGAATGTGGTAGTAGAACCGGACTTATTCTTGACGTCCAACTGGTAGTTTGTGTTCAGATGAATATAAGTATAAATAACCATTGATTATTCCACTTTAATACCATTGTGATAAGATTTCTTCTTTCGTCTAATATATCTTTTTTATTTTAAAATTAGAGATAAACTTTTTTAATTTTTTTTTAAATTATAGATATATTTTTATAAAGTGACATAATATTTTTGATTTGTTATTACTTTTTTACTATTATTTTCAATATCACACCACTACAACTGAATTATTAGTTAATACTAAGGCTAATTTAAATATATAAAATTAATTTTAAAAATCGTCATCTTATAAATATATTTTTAATTTTAGAACGAGAAGAGTATATATAGGGAATTGATATTTTCACACGTTTTTTTGATATTTTTAATTTTAGAACGAGAAGAGTATATATAGACCCATATTTAGAGCTATAGCGATAGTTTACTGTCGCTATATATATATATAACTGTCGCAATAACTCTAAAATATAGGTTTTACCATGTAAAAATATCAAAAATAAAATAAAAATATTAGTTTTTTATATATATACTTGTATTTTAATTTTTCTTGATCGGTCCGTCGTCAGATGCCTTAAATGATTTGATGATAAAGCTAGAATATGGGATTGTAGCACTTGCATTTATAAGAAGCCTCTCAAATCATGGCATGAAGTCATTTATTTATCAATTAACATTCCATGTATCATACATAATTGATTAGATAAGTAGACAGCTAACCAAGTGCATTCACCGCATATAAATATATATATGCTTTATAAATCCTTTTGTTACTAACCAATATACTGTAAATTATTTACGAGACAACTAATAATACGAAAACAATTTTCGTTGGTCTTTGGATTATGATTAAGACCTTAAATAATTTTGTCGGTTGGACAATTAACAAAATACCATGGTAGATATTCAAAATTTTCGCGCATTATTAAATTATGTGACGGAAGACAATATCCTCAAAATCTCAAACCATGAAGGATATCAAGAAAAAACTTGCAAAGTTTAGAATAATTACTTGGTGGAATGCACATGAACATTGGGTACCAAAATACCAAATAAAAAAAAAAGATAAAGGAAAGACTAGTGCATGCACAAAAATAGTTTTCTCACTTTTTAATTTTCCTTCGTAACAGATTCAAATATAGTCATATTGAATACCATAGTAAAGGTCTTTAAAAGGTTTTTCGAATTGAGATGACATGTATTCTAATTCTTCTTGATTAAAAAAATATAATTATTTTAGTACACAAGATCAAATTAAAGATGAGCAGATAGGCTCCACAGTGGTGCCTACATGTTGGATCGGAGTCAGGCGCTTACATGTAGGCGCGGGCCCATTTTAGGCCTTTTAAAGAGGGGGAGGGGGGGAAATAGGGAGAGAAAATCCAAAATAAAAAGAAACTCTTTCTAGATTATATCCAAAATCTTAGATCTATTAGTTTTTCTTAAAAAATCTTCAATATATATCTAAGGATCTATTTGTATGTTTCAAGAGGAAAAATAGCTATTAAATTTAGAGTTATTTCAATCACAAATTCTATTTTTCTATTAATTCTTTTTTCTTTTTCCTATTTGTGGATTATTTGTGGTTGAGCTTGATTATTTAATATTTGTTTCTTCATTTTGAGACTCTCTAAGCATTCTAATCTATTACTAATAGTGTTTTGATCCTTGTTTAGGTTATGAGTTGTTTGGAGAATTTTTTACAAATAGAAATTTATCCTAATTTTCTAGTAATTTTTTTTTTGGGTTTTATTTGATTTATAATTAAATTATTGTTATTATGGATTAGTTGATGTACTTTTGAGTAGATCTATAATGTTTAGGGTTTGTTGTTTTCCAGAGGCACACTAGAGATCAATCTAAAAAGGGAGAGGGGGAGTGAATAGATCTTTGAGAATTTTTGTTTGTTTTAAGAGATCAATTATCAGATAATTAATTAGTTCAATTAATTTAGCACAACAGAATATTAGTATAAAATCCCCTTAAAGTTTTAATGAAATCTTGATTCTAAATTTGGTGTATGTGAAGACAAGTCACTGACAGATATAGTAGTTTATGAATAATGTAAATGCTTAAAGTAAATGACACAAGATATTTTAAGTGGTTCGGAGTATCAACACTCGTAGTACACTTTTCTACTTCAACAAGTAGGATATCCACTAAGGATGAGTCGTACCGACCAGATGACAAAGATCTCTTACAACTGAATCACTACGATTCCTTCGAGTAATTTAGTCTCGAAATATTCGAACACTTAATTCAAGACACTTAGACCTTTTCAAGTCACTTTGACTTGGTATAATGATCACACAGATCAAGTGAATCATAACTAATTGTTGATTGAGTTTAAAGTGTTGCTAAGTTTTGCAATGATAGTTGACTTTTTATGTAAGACCCCGACTTTTATAAAATACAAATTAAAATTTTTTTTATATATTTTATTCTGAAAACGGTAAATGAATAAATTGACAAAAGTAAAAATTAAGAAATGCTTGTACAAATTTTATCTTGTCGGAGAATATTTGTTTTGTCAAAAAATATTCGTTCTGTCGGGAAATATTCGATTTGTACGACGGCACCGAAATAACCAAATATTGGTAGACTCCCACAACGAATTATTGTCGGATATAAAAAGTGACATACGTAAATATAGTCAACGATACTATCACTTTTAACTATTAAAATACCCGGTGGTAAAGGAATAGTAACATACGGTATTACATAGTAACACACAGTATTGCACAATAGCACACGGTATTGCACAGTGTTTCATATTATTGAACTGATAAAGTGACTATTGTACTATATTGACTTTATTAAACTAATAATTGTCACATGCATAATAATTCATATTATTGAGCTGATAATTGTCACAGTAGCATATGCACAGTAATTCACATTACTGAATCAATAATTGTCATTATACAGTAACGTGTTATTTTCTTATTTATTTTCAGCATTATTATTATCTCTTTTATGATGTTAATTAAACTGTTGTATTCTATTATTAGTTGATTTTTCTACTTATCTAACTCAGAAAGTCAACTACACTATATTTATAACAATTAGTCATAATAATGAATAATTGCGAATTATTGTTGAATAATTGAATTGATAAAATTATTTTTTTTACTATAATAAATTATATAAAGTTATTTACTTTATATAAATTATGTAAAGTAAATTATTTTATTATGATAAATTACATAAAATTATTCATTTTTATATATAAAGTTAATTGATTTATATAAAGTTAGTTGTTTTATATATAAAGTTAATTGATTTATAAAGTTAGTTATTTTATATATAAAGTTAATTGAATGGTATATATTAAAGGAGATCTGAAATGAATGGTATAGATTAAAAATAATGTAACAATTATAGAATTTGAAATGAACGGTGTAGATTAAATATGATCTTTAAATGAATAGCTTAGATTAAGAAAATCTTAAAAGATGAAATGAGTGGTATGGATTAAACGTTATCTTGAAATAAACAGTTTGAATTAAATTAGGAAATCTTGGTTTATGATAAGATTTTTGGCTATAAATAGAGGCCTTAACTTAAGAATTTTTCATAAAAACTTCCTTACTTATTTTTTCTTTCACTCTCTAAATATTATTTTGTGTAAGTTTTCTTTGAGTGTGTTAAAGCCATCTTGAATATTTGTGAAGATCTGTAAGTGTACGAGTACTATTCAAGTAATTCTTTTTATAAAGGTTATATAAGCAACTACACACGTCACACGGTGTTTATAAATCTTCCTTTAGAAGACTCTTCCTTTAGAACATTTATTTTGAAAAACTTCATTTGGAAGATTTATTTTGAAATATTATTTTCTTTCAAAAACTATATTAAAGTTATTCTACTTTATTCTATCAAATCACTTTTGATGATTTCATACGAATTGGTATACACCATGAAATTATATGTGGTAGTTACTAATTAAATTATAAATATATAGGTTGATCAACTTCAAATCCAGTCACGTGTTAAGGTAAGGGGTATCATTCTTTTCATACTCTTAACTTACTATGGTAAGTACTATTTGGTAAAGTTTCCTAAAATGATTATATGCTCCTTAATAGTTTGCGCTTCATCTAATATCTTTTCAATTGAACTTTCCTATTTTTCTAAATCTTTATATTGAACTTTAACCGTTATTCTGAATTGTGGATCTTGAATATCATTCTTGAATTTGAGTCCACATCATGTTGACAATTTAGACATTATTTGAATATGTACAAAGTAAAATCATAAATTTTTTATATTTATTGGTCATCCTGTTTCTTCTGTACACCATTTATTTCACTGTTGTTATTCTAATCATCAAGAATCATTTTGTTGTGAATATATGTGGCCTAGGACACAAATGATAGGATAAAGGCGATATAATTGTTGTGTGTCTTTTAGGGCATATGGTGAATGTTCTTTTTGGCCTGGGGCAAAGAAAAATTGTTGTTTGGTATGATTATGACCAAAGGCTGAAGACTGGTATAATCATGACCATTGGTGTTATATTTGAATATATTTGGCCCGTAGTGTAAAGATGAACTGTTGGCTTTCATGATTATAATCAGGAACTGTGAATTTATATCATCATGACCAGTGGTGATTAAGATGATAAAAGTTGATGATATTTGTCTTAAAAAAAGAGGCTAGTGGACATCATAGTCTATATGATTCTTCTAATGGATTGCTCATTCCGCTGCTATTATTGATCTAAAACTTGTTGTTTATTATATTTAATCAAGAACTTAACTGTTGAAGGCTAATGATAATTTATTCATTGTTATCTTAGTCATGATATTTCTTACTGGGCTATTTGAGCTCACCCTTTCTTTTTTGTTCCATTGTTCTTCAGGAAATGAGAGAATAGCTGGGTCTAACCGGGGAATGGGGTAAAGGTCCGAGAAATAGCTGTAGTAGTCTTTACATATTGTATATAGTGTGGTAATAATAGTGAAGACTTAGTTGTGTATTATTGAGTTATGTATTTCTGTTCTATGTACTGTTTATTTTAGTTACCGTGTATTTTATGGCGTCTCAAATTGAGCTATGTAGGCCCAGATTTGGGGGCGTCACTTTTGGTATCCGAGCTTAGGGATATGATCTTTAATGGAGATTTGGGATAGAAGTAGGAGGAGAGAGACGAATAGATTACGTCACTAGTGTGTCCTACATAAATTGAATTTTGTTATCTAATGAGTTGACTTGAATGTGGGGACAGGAAGTGACTAGTTAGTTTGTTTAACTAACCTTTATCTTATAATCGTAGTTTAAAATGGTTTCGAAAAATCAGGGAATGAATTATCCACTGGACGAGGCGAATGTAGCTGAGAACTAGGAAGTTACAAACAATCTTCCTCCAGCCTCAAAAAATAATATTGGGGATCATGTAAATCAGGATGGTTTCTTTAGAAATTTCATGCAATTTATCTAAAATTAGGCGATGGGAGGTCCTACCGGTGAAAACGCTGATAATTCGAGGAACGTCACTGTTAAGCAATTTAAAGAGTTAAGACCACCTGAGTTTTTTGGGAAACCTGACCCACTCAAAGCTAAGGTGTGGTTGAAGCAGACGACAAAAATACTTGATGTCCTGCGATGTGCAGATGATTAGAAGGTGTCATTCGCCACCTTTATGTTACGAGGTGAGGCAAACCATTGGTGGGAGGTGGTAAACATATCCATCATTCGACTCTCGAAATGTCTTGGCTGGAATTTCAAGAGCTGTTCAACGAAAAGTATTTTCCAGAAAGCATCCGCCATATAAAGGAGTTGGAGTTCATAAAACTAGATAAAGAAATATTACAGTCTCACAATATGAAGCTAAGTTTGCCGAGTTATCTGTTTTGCCACCCATTTAGTGGATGACGAAGCACAAATGAGTTGGATGTTCCTACGAGGTTTGAGATTTAAAATTCGTCAATAACTTAGCTCTCATAAATTTAGTTTGTATTCAGATATTGTGGATAGGGCTCAAAGGGTAGAGCAAACAGATGAAATATTGCAGTCAATAGTCAATGATCAGCATAGAGAGAAAAATGACAACAACCACAGGAACGAGAACCCTAGAGGAGGTAACCAGCACTTCGGTGGTAATCCAGCATCGAATAACAAAAGAGGAGAATCCAGTGGGAACAATTTCAAGAGGAAGAGATCCCATAATGATTATAGAAGGGCATCGATACCAGTACCAGCACCGACATCAATTTCAAGGGCCTCCATAACAACCACCGGTAAGATGCTACAGGTGTGGTCAGGAGGGTCATATCAGCTCAAACTGTACTCAACAGTTTAAGTTGTGCTACAATTGCGGTAAGGAAGGTCATGTTGCTCGATTTTGTCTTGTTACAAAATCAAGTCCAACTGCAATGATGGTACCAAAAGCTAACGCGGATAAGGAAAAATATGTGGTTCAAGGGAGAGCTTTTGTTGTGACATCCCAAATGGCACAAGACCCGAATGAAGTGATAACCGGTAAGCTATTCATAAATTCTCGTGAAGTCTATGCCCTGTTAGATACTAGTTCTACCTATTCTTTTATCTCACCTACGTGTGCTCAACGATTAAATTTAACTCCTAAAAATTTGAACTTTAACTTATCAATTGAAACTCTATTAGGAGCAATAACCATTACATCTACTGTATATAAATCTTGCTTAATTCAAGTCAACAGCCTTATATTATCCATTGACCTTATTTCTTTGAAAATACATGAATTTGATGTGATTTTAGGAATTGATTGGTTGACTAATCATCATGCTAAAATTGATTGCTTTCAAAAAATCATTAGTTTTCATATTCCTAATCAACCTGTCATGCAAATTCAAACAATCAAACCATTGAAATCTATAACTATCATTTCTAGCCATAAAGTCACTCGTTTATTGAAAAACGGATGTCAAGCCTTTTTAGCTCGTGTCACTGACTTGAACAGAGATATGTCAAACTTGAATGATATTCCAATTGTTAATGAGTTTTCTACTTTTTTTCCCAATGAACTTCCTGGCTTACTTCCAAACCGAGAAATTGAATTCTGTATTGATCTTGAACCCGGTATTAAGCCTATTTCCAAAGCCTCATACCGAATGGCTCCTATTGAACTTCAAGAGCTAAAGGTCCTACTACAGGAATTGTTAGATACTGGTTTTATTCGTCCAAATGCATCACCTTGGGGTGCCCCTGTTCTTTTTGTCAAGAAAAAGGACGAAAGTATGAGATTGTGTATTGACTATCGAGAGTTGAATCATGTCACCATAAAAAATAGGTACCCGTTACCTCGAATTGATAATATGTTTGATCAATTGCAGGGTGCTCAACATTTCTCAAAGATTGATCTTCGCTCTGGATATCATCAGTTACAAGTTAAAGCTGATGACATTCCAAATACTGCTTTCAGAACCCGCTACGGGCATTATGAGTTATTAGTCATGTCTTTTGGACTAACAAATGCTCCTACAACTTTCATGGACATGATGAACTGGATATTCAAAGAATATTTAGATTATTTTGTGGTTGTCTTTATTGATGACATTCTCATATACTCAAAGAGTCGTGAGGATCATGAATAACACCTGAGATTAATACTCCAAAAGCTACGTGAGAACAAATTGTATGCCAAGCTGAAAAAGTGTGAGTTTTGGCTTAAGGAAGTCACGTTCCTCGGGCATATGATTTCCAGTCAGGGAATATCAATTGATCCTGCAAAGATTGAAGCAATATTAAATTGGGAGCAACCTCGATCAGTAACTGAAGTCCGAAGTTTTCTGGGCTTAGCTGGTTATTATCAGAGATTCGTAGAAGGATTTTCTCGAATCGCCACTCCATTAACTCAGCTGACTCGAAAAAGCACAAAATTCGTATGGAACGAGGAATGCGAGAAAAGTTTTCAAGAACTTAAGAAGAGGCTTATTTCAGCTCCAGTTTTGACCATACCATCAGGATATGGAGAATTTGTTATCTACAGCGATGCTTCATGCAAAGGTCTAGGCTGTGTACTTATGCAACATGAAAAAATTATAGCCTATGCCTCTCGACAACTCAAAGATTATGAGAAAAATTATCCTACTCATGATTTAGAGTTAGCAGCGGTCGTTTTCGCATTGAAGATCTAGAGGCACTACTTGTACGGGGAGAAAGTGAAAATATTTACGGATCACAAAAGCCTCAAGTATTTCTTCACCCAGAAGGAATTCAATATACAGCAATGACGTTGGCTTGAGCTGTTAAAATATTACGACCACACCATCCAATATCACTCAGGAAAAGCAAACGTTGTAGCCGATGCATTAAGCAGAAGATCTTATGCAAGTACAAGTGCAATGCTAACTACGCAGAAATATATTTTGTACGACTTATAAAAGATAGAGATAGAGTTATAGCCAGCAGGGACTCACATGAAGATTGCGCATGTACATATAGAATCAGCTTTAATCGATAAAATTAAAGCTGCTCAAGCTACTGATCTGAAAATGATGAACATGATGAAGAACGTACAAGAAGGTACTATTCCAGAAGAAATAATCGACGAGAAAGGAATACTTCAAGACAACTCTCGACTTTGTGTTCCTAACGACCCTAAATTGAAGCATAAAATTATGATGGAGGCACACAATACTCTATTTGTAATCCACCCGGGAAGTACCAAAATGTATCGTGACCTTCGACATACATTTTAGTGGAATAATATGAAGAGGGAGATTGTAGAATTTATCTCAATGTGCTTAACTTGTCAACGTGTCAAGGCAGAGCATCAAGTGCCTAAGGGTCCATTGCAATCACTCGAAATTCAAGAATGAAAGTGGGACCACATCACTATGGACTTCGTGATGGGTCTTTCCAAAGTTTCTCAAGACTTTGACGCGATTTGGGTCATCATAGATAGATTGACCAAGTCCGCTCATTTCTTGCCTATAAGAGAAAAAATTTCACTCGAGCGTTTGGTCGGTATGTACGTAAATGATATTGTAAGATTGCATGGCATGCCAGTTTCCATAGTTTCTAATCGAGATCCTAGATTCACTTCATGCTTTTGGATCAGTCTACAAAAAGCTATGGGCACCGAGCTACGATTTAGTTCTGCATACCATCTTCAAACGGATGGACAATCTGAAAGGACGATTCAGACTCTCGAAGATCTTTTGAGACTTTGCGTACTAGACTTTAAGGGAAGTTGGGACAAGTACATGTTATTGGTTGAATTCTCGTACAACAACAGTTACCAAGTAAGCATAGTCATGGCTCCATTTGAGGCCTTGTATGGACGAAAGTGTCGCTCTCCAATATGTTGGAATGAGGTAGGAGAAACAAAACTTTTGGGACCTGAGTTAGTACGTTTAACAACAGAAAAGATCCAAACAATTGGACAATGAATACAAACCGCATAAGAACGACAAAAGAGTTATGCTGATCGACATCGAAGGGATAAAAGTTTTAATGTCAGAGACCATGTATTCTTACGTGTTTCTCCATGAAAAAGAGTTACGAGATTCGGAAGGAGAGGAAAGCTCAACCTTCAATTTATTGGCCCATTTGAAATTTTAGACCGAGTATGATCCGTGGCCTACAGATTAGCTTTACCATCAAGCATGTCTCGCATTCATAACGTTTTTCACATATCCATGCTATGTAAATATGTGAAAGATTCGAATCACATCATTGAGTTAGAGTCAGACGTTATAGCAGATGACTTAACGTACGAAGAGGTACCTGTCAAGATCTTAGATAAGAAATAGCAGATCCTATGCTCAAAGGTTATACCCCAAGTCAAGGTTTTATGGAAAAACCAAGATACTGAGAAAATGACCTGGGAGCTAAAATCTGAAATGAAATCTAAGTATCCTTATCTCTTCTAAATACCAGGTACGTCAATTTCGGGGACAAAATTTCATAAGTAGGGGAGGTTGTAAGACCCCGACTTTTAATACAAATTTAAATTTTCTTTATATATTTTCTTTTGAAAACGGTAAATGAATAAATTGACAAAAGTAAAAATTAAAAAATATTTGTACAAATTTTATCTTGTCGGAAAATATTCGTTTTGTCAGGGAATATTCGTTCTGTCGGGGAATATTCGATTCGTACGACAGCGCCGAAATAACTAAATATTGGTGGACTCCCATAACGAATTATTGTCGGATATAGAAAGCGACATACGTAACCTTTCTAAATAAATATAGTCAACGTTACTATCACTTTTAACTGTTAAAATACCCGGTGGTAAAGGAATAGTATCATACGGCATTACATAGTAACACACAGTATTGCACAGTAGCACACGGTATTGCACAGTGTTTCATATTATTGAACTGATAAAGTGGCTATTGTACTATATTGACTTTATTGAACCAATAATTGTCACATGCATAATCATTCATATTATTGAGTTGATAATTCTCACAGTAGCATATGTACAGTAATTCATATTACTGAATCAATAATTGTCATTACAGTAACGTACTATTTTCTTATTTATTTTCAGCATTATTGTTATCTCTTTTATAATGTTAATTAAACTGTTGTATTCTATTATTAGTTGATTTCTCTACTTATCTAACTAAGAAAGCCAACTACACTATATTTATAACAATTAGTCATAATAATGAAAATTTGTGAATTATTGTTGAATAATTGAATTGATAAAGTTATTTATTTTTATTATAATAAATTATATAAAGTTATTCATTTTTATTATAATAATTTATATAAAGTTATTTACTTTATATAAATTATGTAAAGTAAATTATTTTATTATGATAAATTATATAAAGTTATTTGCTTTTATATATAAAGTTAATTGATTTATATAAAGTTAGTCGTTTTATTTATAAAGTTAATTATTTTATATATAAAGTTAATTGAATGATATAGATTAAAGGAGATCTGAAATGAATAGTGTAGATTGAAGATAATGTAATAATTATAAAATTTAAAATGAACAGTGTAGATTAAAGATGTTCTTTAAATGAATGATTTAGATTAAGAAAATCTTAAAAGATGAAATGAGTGGTATGGATTAAACATTATCTTAAAATATACGGTTTGGATTAAATTAGAAAATCTTGATTTATGATACAATTTTTGGTTATAAATAGAGACCTTAACTTAAGGATTTTTCATAAAAATTTCAATGCTTATTCTTTCTTTCACTCTCTAAATATTATTTTGTGTAAGTTTTCTTTGAGTGTGCTAAAGTCACCTTGAGTATTTGTGAAGATCTATAAATGTACGAGTACTGTTCAAGTAAGTCTTTTTATAAAGGTTATATAAGCAACCACACACGTCACGCAGTATTTATAAATCTTCATTTAGAAGATTTATTTTGAAAATTTTCATTTGAAAGATTTATTTTGAAATATTATTTTCTTTCAAAAACTATATTGAAGTTATTCTACTTTATTCTATCAAATCACTTTTGATGATTTCATATGAATTGGTATACACCATGAAATTATATGTGGTAGTTACTAATTAAATTATAAATATATAGGTTGATCAATTTCAAATCCAGCCACGTGTTAAGGTAAAGGGTATCATTCTTTTTATACTATTAACTTACTATGGTAAGTACTATTTGGTAAAGTTTTCTGAAATGATTATATGTTTCTTAATAGTTTGCGCTTCATCTAATATCATTTCAATTGAACCTTCCTATTTTTCTAAATCTTTCTATTGAACTTTAACTGTTATTATGAATTGCTGAATTGTGGATCTTGAATATCGTTCTTGAATTTGAGTCCACATCATGTTAACAATTTGAACATTATTTGAATATGTACAAAGTAAAATCATAAACTTTCGATATTTATTGATCATTCTATTTCTTATGTTCATCATTTATATCAATCTTATTATTCTAATCATCAAGAATCATTTTGTTGTGAATATATGTGGCCTGGGGCACAGATGATAGGATAAAGACATTATAAATGTTGTGTGTCTTTTAGGGCACATGGTGAATGTTCTCTTTGGCCTAGGGCAAAGAAGAATTGTTGTTTGGTATGATTATGACCAAAGGCTGAAGACTGGTATAATCATGACCATTGGTGTTATATTTGAATAGTGCAAAGATGAACTGTTAGCTTGCATGATTATGATCAGCAACTGTGAATTTATATCATCATGACCAGTAATGATTAAGATGATAAAAGTTGATGATATTTGTCTTAAAAAGATAGGCTAGTGGACATCATAGTCTACATGATTCTTCTAATGGATTGCTCATTCCGCTACTATTATTGATCTAAAACTTGTTGTTTATTATATTCTATCAAGAACTCAACTGTTGAAGGCTAATAATAATTTATTTATTGTTATCTTAGTCATGATATTTCTTACTGGGCTATTTGAGCTCACCCTTTTTTTTTTGTTCTATTGTTCTTCAGGAAATGAGAGAATAGTCAGGTCTAGCCGGGGAATGGAGTAAAGGTCCGAGAGATAGTTGTAGTAGTCTTCACATATTGTATATAGTGTGGCAATAATAGTGAAGACTTAGTTCTGTATTATTGAGTTCTATATTTCTGTTCTATGTAGTGTTTATTTTAATTATCGTGTATTTTATGGCGTCTCAAATTGGGCTATGTAGGCCCAGATTTGGGAGCGTTACATCTTCTGGTACTTAGCACCTTTGAACAAGTACTTTTGTTTCGTTGTGTAGATTTCTTTTTTTTTTTTACTTTTTCAGAGGTTTGGCTTCGTACTTGTGTGATTCGTACTCAGATTTGAATCCTCATACGATCTTATAACTCTTTAGAAATTATTCCGTTAAAGAGTTCTGTTGGAGCATTTAATGTTCTGATAGTGAAATTAATACTCTTCCGACTTTGGGGTAGATATATAGTAGGCTTATTTTTGGTCCTAGTAAATCCCATTAGTCAATAGTTCTCACCTACTTCTGAAGTGAGGTGATAGTCCTTCTACAAAGCAATCTTTCTGATCTTCTTTTTTGAATTTGAAGATGGTGAGAAACATCATTGAAATCTTTACTCTGATGCTCTGCAATACTTTGTACTTGTCAGACTTATAACCGTTCTAACACTATCTTCAGGCTTGGTTTGATTGTTGAGTTTGATAAAGAACGTAGAGTCTAATATATGATACTCAACATTCTCAACTCTACGAATGCCTTTATTCGAGTTAGTATGATGTTCTACGACCTGCTTTATAAACCGTGCTCTACGATGCTGGAGCAAACACTACGAACTTCTGATAGTAGATTTACTATTCTAAAAATAACTCTATGTTTTTTATAATAGATTTCCCAACTTAATACTTAGAATCCATTGTTGCTTCACTAAATACTAGAGTGATATGCTCACAACTTTCACATTATGATTTAGGCAGAGGTACTCTACGATGCTTCAATTTTGCTTAGGCAACTCCATGACTTGTTCTACAATTGCTCAGATATATTATGCATTTACTTAACGATTTTGACTGTTACCCTACGAGCTCAGGACACTCTACAATTAATAGATACTTTACGGATAGGTAGAGTGACCTTACAAAAGATCTAACCCTATCAATCTATACATAATATCAACTTAAATGATCAACCTAAAAAGTTTGATCACTCTATTCTAAATCCTTGTACAATATTTCTCAGATAAAGACTTTACATAATCTACTGAATAAATATACATTAATCACTTTTGTATCATCAAATCATACATATATAAATCCTAACAGGGTTTATAGGTTTTAATCCTTAGATCCTAAATTAATCCCTTCTTTAGATCTCACTTAGTATAGTTAGATTTATATAATGTAATTAGTATTTTGATGTTCTAATTAGATTCTTATGTTATAATTAATGCTAGATTTGTGTCTGTATTGGTATTTTGTTAGATTTATGGATTTAGGGTTAATGGATTTCCTTTTTTAAACTCTAAATTCTATTTATAGATTTTAATATTTTGTTGGCCGTGAATATGAATTATATATGTGAGTTTATGAATAAATTTAAAAATTTTAAACTTTGTGTTTAATGGGAATTGAGAGATTTTTTATGATGAACTTAGAAATTAGTTGTAATTTTGGATTTAGTGATTTGTATTTTCGTTTTGGACGTTAAAACAATTTAGATATAAGTAGTACCTACGAAATGATCTATACGGATAAAGGAAAGGGTTCAACTTTTTATTATTAACCATTATGTTTGAATACATAATAGGATTCTATATTTCATGTTCGTCTACGTATCAATCATTAATTCTTTTGGTTGACTTGATATAATTAGCAATTCATATTCATTATTCTTCACTAATTCCATTTGTAGTTTATTAGTGAATATTTAATTTCTTCTTGTTGATGAATTAATACGTACCAAACCATCTATACGGATTAAGAGAATCGGGTAAAGGTTCAATAACTTTATTATCAACCGCTAAGTTAACACACAAAAAGAGTCTGAATTTTATTTGCCTATATATGTGTCATTCCTTTAGTTTACTTGAATTAATGATTAACAATTCAATTTTCGTTGTCCTCCAACTTTTCATTTTTAGCTAGTTAGTTTAATGATTATAATTAATATTTTTTTAATACAAAAAAATATCTCACTTATAGAAGTTACAAATATTAAAATGTATAAATGTTCTATGTTATTAATACAAAAATTACGATGACAAATTTATACAGAAACATTTTCTTGACTGTCATTAAACTTTTGGAGGGAAAATTGACAAATGTAACTATTTTTGTGAGAAGAGAAAGACGCCCGAGAGGGAGTATCTAACAGACCTAATACTCAGCTAGAGAGGTGAAACTGAGGTAATTATTAAAAATAAAAGAATGTTTAAAGACAGGTAGCTACCCAATCATAAATATAATTTGTAGTTCCACAAAAACAAACATATATGCATGATCATCTCCAAAATTTGGTTGGCGGCTTGAGTTTGACTTGTACAATTTGATTACAAACTCTACAAATACCCCTCCACCCTCAAATTTCTTCATCAAAACAACTAATGGCCTTTATTGTGTTGCCATTTTTGTTCATCTTCTTCAACTCATCATCAGCTGACAGAGTTTCATATAATGTGCAAAAATTGGGAGCCAAAGCCGATAGCAAGACCGATTCAACTACTTATTTCCTTAGTGCATGGGCTTCGGCTTGTGCTTCTGCAAAACCAGCCCAAGTTTACGTGCCACACAGGGAAGATACTTGCTTGGCAAGGCAATACTCTTTAGCGGGAGAAACTGCAAAAACACTAGTTCAATTTTGTTGCGTATTGATAGAACCTTAGTGTCTCCTTCTGATTACAATGTTATTTTGTTCATCTTCTTCAACTCATCATCAGCTGACAGAGTTTCATATAATGTGCAAAAATTGGGAGCCAAAGCCGATAGCAAGACCGATTCAACTACTTATTTCCTTAGTGCATGGCCTTCGGCTTGTGCTTCTGCAAAACCAGCCCAAGTTTACGTGCCACACAGGGAAGATACTTGCTTGGCAAGGCAATACTCTTTAGCGGGAGAAACTGCAAAAACACTAGTTCAATTTTGTTGCGTATTGATAGAACCTTAGTGTCTCCTTCTGATTACAATGTTATTGGAAATGGGGATACGTGGATCAAGTTTGAGGGAGTTAGTGGACTTTTAGTCTCCGGCGTAACCCTAGATGGCCAAGAGACTGATTTGTGGGCTTGCAAAGCATCCGGCAAGAGCTGCCCTAAAGGAGTTGCGGAATGTTATTTAAAGGGGAAATCATTTTGCTATTTTGCTTAATTACCTAGCTAGCCAGCCATGAATATTGCCTATTTGCCACATATGCATTTCAATTTCTACTTATAATCCTTCTCTCGGTTATTATGGATCTGGATGCGGTAAGTTAAAGGTAACAAAATTATCAAGCCAAAAGTTGCATTATCAATATCGAAGGCCGCGGATATGTAGAAGAAGGGTGCTAGATTTTCCTATATGTTTGACCACAATTTTTACATTTGACCAAATTCAAATCAGGTTATCACAAATTGATTAATTCATACTATCATACATTTATTTTTATACGTTGCTGAAGTAGGTATAACACACACACACACACACACACACACACATATACATATATAATACATCTTAAATTCTGTACTTAAAGTACTTATAACATTGAGGAATGTTGTTTTTTCCTCCTCTTAGGTGCATCAACTACCCTTACCGATTCTATATGGCCAAACCCTAAATTTCGAATTGGTTGATAGTTTGTCTCCAAACATCTGAATATTCAATAAGCATAACCCTATTTCACCACAACAAAGAAAACAAATTCTCGTGCTAAATTAAAAGGCTTATTATTATGTCAATCTTTTGAATTTGGTAAATAGTTGGTCGGATTAGAAAATCATTACCGAATCGCAGTGCATAATTCGAAAACGCATTAATTTCCTCCAACAAATTAATAATGCAGTTCAGTTCTATACATTTATTGTAAACAAAGATGCAAGATTCTTCCATTTTAAAAAAAAAAAAAAAATTGAATACGAGTATATTGTTAAATAATTTCCATGCATTATAAGGGTTAATTTTATCTCATGAAACATTGCAAACCTTGGCCTTCTATAACTCGAACAATATAGTTGTGAGTGGATTAACCTCACTAAATAGTCAAATGCTCCACATAGTGGTCTACGGCTGCCGTAATGTCAAACTATAAGGAATAAAGGTCTCAGCTCCGGGCAACAGCCCAAACACCGATGGAATGGAATTCACGTGCAATCATCGTCGGGAGTGAGCATATTGAGCTCTCAAATTGGTACCGGAGATGATTGTATCTCTTTAGGCCCCGGCACTACTAACACATGGGTCGAAAGCGTTTCCTGCAGCCCCGGTCACGGCATAAGGTATTTTAATTAATTATACATAATTATTTTCATTAGAAAAACTGGATGCTTAGTTAATCATTTACAGGGTGTAAATGATTAAGAAGTTGTACGGACACATTTTTGAAGCCTCACTTTTTAAAGTATACAATTAATATAATATCATAATTAAATGCACATGTATTTCACATAAGAAAAATAAAAATAAACTCAACTAATTGACAATTGAATCTGAAACTTAAAAGTTGCAGTACCTCATACCTCAGTCATTACCACTAGGCTAAGATTTCGTCAACGTACATAACACATTTTTCTTCTTAGTTCATTTCAAAATTAAAAATATATTTTAAAATAATTAAAGAGATATTTTCTTTTTTGGTATATTCTAAAATTAACCACACATATATTTTTTGTTTTATATCATAAAGTGGCATAAAGTTTTTAAAATTTCAGTATTACATAGGTAGATTAAATACTATCCACTACTATATTAATTTATAACAAATGTTAGGGATCATAATATGTCTGAAAAAATAATTTTTTTCTTAAAAATTACGGTTAACTTTAATTTTGGAACAGGAATATAAGAGTGACACATTCAATTTTTTTCTATTGAATTAATCGGATAGTTATAATGTTGTCAGCATTGGAAGTCTTGGCTGGGATTCAGAAGAACCTGGGGTTCAAAATCTGACAGCTAAAGCAGTTGTGTTCCGAAATACTGAGAATGGTGCGAGGATAAAGACAAGGGCAAGGTCTAGCAACGGATTTGTTAAGGGTGTTCTTTTTCAGCGAGTTGTTATGAGTAGTGTCAAAAATCCCATCATAATTGACCAAAACTACTGCCCTGACAAAAAAAAATTGCCCCGGCCTAAGATTTTGTAAACAATTTTGCTTGATGTTCAATTAATGAATTAAGTGTAATACGAAAAATTAAAGCAAATTAATATTTTCACAAGAAAAATTAATACTTTCGCAAATCTCCTCTCACGTGAATAATAAATATGACCCACATTCTTGTGAGTGAGATATTGTAAAAATATTAATTTTTATTTGTGAAAATAATAATTTCCAAATTAAATCATATGTAAGGAAATGGCCTCATAAATATAATAGCTCAATATCTAAATTATTATATTTTTTTTGGTTAATTTCTACTTTTAAAGGTATCGGGGGTGAAGATTAGCGAAGTGATGTATCAAGATATCATGAAATCAATTTCATGGTAAGTTGGACAATGGACCAATACAGTGCTAACACACAGAAAAAGAGAACACCCTCCAGCATGCGTGTCAGCACTGTATTGGTCAATTGTTCAACTTATCATGAAATTAACTTCATGTTAACCGAATCTATCAAGATATTCATGGAACATCAGCAACACCACTGGCCATGCAATTTCAATGTAGTAAGAAATTCCCTCGTAGTGCAATAAGATTACAAGAAATAAATCTCACCTATTACCATCAACCAGCTACAGCATCATGCACTAATGTTGGAGGAACGGCTTCGGGTGTAATGAAACCTCCTAGCTGTTTGTAAGAGATAACAAGCCTCAGAGGTAATTAATATGATCATGTAGGCACGAAAATTGCATACTTTGCTAGAGTTAGAGTTCGTAGTAATGGTGGAGGCGAGAAATTCGCGAAAGATACGAAATATGTTGAAAGATTGGAGAGAGGAGAAAAACCGGTAAACAACTAACAGAGTAACACGTGACAGAACTCTCAGGGTTCTAGCGTAATCGCCAGTGTCCGAGAGCCGTGGCAAGTATTACATGATTTCGAATGAATTCAAGATAGGCAATGCCAACACTTTTATTCAATCGATTCAGAGTTGATCACAAGTTTTGCAATTTCTTTCAACTTCTTCTTTATTGAGAGAGAGAGAGAGAGAGCTCTTAAGTGGCAAAAGATTTTGAAGTTCCAAAAAGTCCTTTCACTTGTCAAGTGAAGAGGTATTTATAGGATCCATATCATGTGTTAGACACATGTCAGAAGATAAAATTTCAGAAATACACTTAATGACAGGAAAATTTTTGAAATACCCCCGATTACTTAGGTAATGCCCAAATTATCCAATTTTTCTAGCCACCAATCCAATCCATCAACCAATTCCTATAATGAGTTGCTCCCACAAGTTTTTTGTCTCGGAACTCGTGACAGCACCTCTCGGATCATGTCTTCAAAGTTTTCACTATTAAGTTAAGAAAATCATACAAAACAATTTTATTGTTCGAAAAATTTAATAAAACGCATCACGGAGGGAGCAAAGACTAGCCATAGGGGCAAACCCTAGGGGTCTGCTCTCCTTCTAACATATTTCGTTCGTTTCATGCTTACTTGGTCCATTTCTGTCCATTTTTCTTGGTTCTTTTTTCTATGGAAAGTTTTTCTTGTCATATACAAGTGAAGAAAGATCATTTTTAAGTCTTCCAAAGTGTAACACCCCGAAAATCATTATACTTGTTACAGGCGACCTCGTGCGTTAATGTGCAACCTCATCTTTAATATTCACAACATTATAATAATATGTTGCTAAAAACTCGATAAATTTAATTTTTTTACAACTTTCATTAATTTCCCTGAATCGAAATTTTTACATACCTTATCTTAACTCAAATCATTTACATAATGATCTTCACTATTACATTGACTATGCAGTTTACCTACCAGAACTTTTACACTTAACTAATAACATGTGACTCATATATAAAAAAGAATCAACACCTTACATTAGCACATAACCGTTCTAAATGTTATTCCACGATTACATTTTAATCGGTACCATTTGGTAACGTTGTTCACCTTTAAAGAGGGTTTCTCAAAATTTACACTAATTTTGTGAACGTCAATATTCATTCCATGTCCTTGGTCTTTACTAGAACCTCAAATGTCAAATATCACGTACATAGCTTAAAGAGTTTATTTATAATAAGAGTGAGCACGACGGCTCAGCAAGTTTAACAGTTACACATAACACATAATTCATGCATCATGCATGTTTATTAATATATCCGTGTATGATATTTTATACATGCGGATGTATTAAAAATTCATGATTCATATTATTATGCTTGTCACTTCACTCTTTCTACAGTTCACAAGGAATAACTAGCTTAACTTATCAGTTGAACAACAACAGTTCAATCACATTATGGCATAAAAGCACATTAACTCATGTTTGCATATAAAAATATTTCACACATAATGACAGTTATCACATAGGAGCAAGTTCTGAAAAACTTGTCTTTACAGGCATTTTACCATTCAACCAAGCTTCTGCGTTCCTTGCACAACTTACACTGTATGTGAGATTGACAATACAATTATTAGTCGATATTTGACTCTATGCTTAATCTTATTTTTAAGATCCTAACCTTACTTTTATCGTCATATATATTCAATAGGATCAATATACCAATTAGTCCTTTGTGGACTCATCACAATATTTTAATTTAACTCCATATTTATTTTCCAATTTCTAACTCCTTATGGTTTTGAACATACAAGCAACTAGACTTTATGAACACATCTTTTAACACTCATAATGAGCAACAATACATATCTATCTTGCTTGGTTCATAGATTTTACAAACCAAAAGCTTAAATCTTTCATCAAAGTATAAGTAACCAAAAATTATGGTTCAATCTTCTAAGTTTTTAAAATATTATTCTAGACCTTTTGACCAATCGTCACATTTTTTGGATTATCCGACAAATTTCGGTAATTATTTATATTTACAAAAATTATCATTTAATTGTTTCAAAATAAAAATAATTACTCAACATACTTTTATATCCTCAAAACACCATTAATATTCATCTTATATTATTATAAGAATTCCCACCAAGTTTCATAATGTTTCACCATTCACATAAGTTTCTATGAATTTTCACTATTTTTAAACTAACTATAAATGACTTTAAAATATAATAAATACCTATGCCCATCAATAATTCACCAAACATTCTCAATAATCCTTAAAAAATATTATAAGATTACTGTAAAAATATTTCAGCTCAAAACAATTTTCTGGTAATTAATTATATTTTTTTCAAAGTGCTGAAACTTCAAAAATTCATAAAAATTAAACCGTTTATCCAAAAATTATGAATTTTATGTCCATTCCGCATGAACTTTAATTCTCTACAATATTGTAGTACAAAGTTTCTCCAAATTCTACCTCTAACATTGAGAAAAGGTCTCTGCCGGAAAAATATTATTCGGTCATCTTCTCCGCGAAATAACAAGTTTTTCGGTGAATTTTCCTGGTTTTTCTTGCCCAGATCTGCTCTATTACATCTCACAGTGCCATACGCTTATTCATATAACTTATTTCAATCATCTTGATGAACTAACATTTGATAGCTAAGTTTTAACCACAAAACTTTATATTATGATTCACACAAATGATACAATGGACATGGACCATGAATTTCTAACTTACAACATAGATATATCCTTGGTTTAAAAACCATCTTAGATTAATCATATATTCAGAAATTCTACCTCTCTTAGTAATATCATCAAACACATTGTAGGCATGGCTAGACTTCCATATTATTAGCATATATATACAATAAGCCACATAGAAAACATTTAACAAATACATAACTTTAACTTTACAAAAACTAAGAGTTTTAATATGGAAGAAATTTCAAACCTCTATTAGTTTGACTAGCTAATCAATTCCGTGCTCTAGGTTGCAAATGAACTACAGCTGGTTTCCCTCTTTTTCCTTCTCGTTCTGCTGGATTCTCCTTCTCTATTCTGTGGAACCATTTGAAATGAGCAAAGATATTGCAAGTGCTAATTGGGTTGAGTGTTTGTTGCATACTCTCTCCTCTCTCTCTCTCTCTCTCTCTCTCTCTCTCTCTCTCTCTATACATATAAGAGGAATGATCCATAGAAATACTAACTGTAGACACCCAAATTTTGCACTTCTCTACTAACCCTGGCAGGAGGGCAAAATCGTGACTTGACCCGACATGCGAAAAGGAAGGTGGACCCCAATACGAAGCCACCCCAACGACTTACGGTCAAAGTCGCCACAACGAACAACGAGCATCAGGTTACTTGAGTCAAGGCAGACAGTTGATCCAGAAGAACCTGGTTTGATCACAAAAGACGACTAATGGCCACTACGCTTACGATGTTCGGGGGTCTCGCTCCCTGGAAGGGGGCAGTGCCCCCTGGAAGCAAAGCACAATTATCAAATTCTATATCAAGTCGCAGCCCTCCGAACTAGCCTCCCAGAACAATATGACACGTTTCACAGGGATTTCCGGATTGCAAAATACGAGCCTTCCAGCGAAAAAATGAAAGACCGACATCAGATGCGGAAATCGAGGAAGCACCGAAGCCGACCGCAATTGCACCTGCGGCCAAGATCTGAAGACTAAATCGCCACTTCCAGTTCATTTCTTCGAGGGAGGCGGACGAAAAAAGAAAATAGAGAGAGAAAGGCGACGGGAGAGCGAAAAAAGAGAGAAAAAGATAGAGAAATGTGAGATTCTTCCATCTTTGGTTAGATCTTAACATCATATATTGTATTCTAAGTGATTTTCAAGTGTCAAAGCATGTATTTCATCATTTGAAAGGTGAAAAAATCCGAGTTTATAGTATTTGTGATTTCATCTAGTTAGATCTAGTTTCATTTCGTTTTTATTGCATTTGTTGGGTGGATCTACTGTAGATCCGAAAATATTTGGTGCATTGCTATTTAAATAGTTTGATTTTGTATATTTTGAAGTTAGATCTAATGTAGTCGATGTATGTTGTAGATCTGTGGATTAGGGACGGTTAGAGAGGATTTATTGTGGATGGAATCTCCTCCTAACCTCCCGATGATATCCTTTTAGTTTATTTCATAGTTTTTGCGTATGTAGCGATCGTGATGCGTCTTTATGTAAATATGTAAATTTTTGAGTCTTAAAACGACATCGAGTCGAAAATCGGGTTTAAGGCCCCGTGATAGTGAAATGTGCGATTGTGGGTGTTTAGGGTTATTTGGATGGCTCACATGCCCATGAATAACTCCAACGCCATTTTAATACTTGATTTTCCCTTTCGACACGGAAAAAGAATTTTGGAATGAAATGATAAAGATTTTCATAAAATCAATCAAACTAGGATATTAGATCATCCGTAGGCTAAAATAAAATTGTAAGTGTCGGATGAACTCTATTCCTATTTGGCGAAGGATTTGAAAAAATATGTTTTACAAAATATTATCGGTTTTATTATCGAAACAAAAACAATAAAAATGAACTTTTCGATTAAATCAAATCCTTCGTGCATAGGGTTAACGAGATTTCTGAAGCACTTTCAAAATAAAGTATTCCAACAACATTCATTTTGGCACACACGCACACACACATACACACACATGTTTTAGGATTTAAAAGGATAGAAAAACATCGAGATTACGGTAACCGTGTTTCACGGAAGTCGGGGGGTGCCTAACACCTTCCCCTCGCTTAAGCAAGCCCCCGAACTCTATGAATCTTGGTTTGCGGACCAATTAACTCGGAGTCACACATGAGACAGCGATTACGAAAACAAAATTCGGATGAGTTGGTACATCCATTTCAAATATACCAACTGGCGGCTCTGGTCAATTGGCTCATAAAAAGTCGACATTTCGAAACCCCGTCGACACTAAGCCGACCTTTTCAAAAATCACATCTTAATCTAAAGGCTAAAATTGGAAAGGGCTTTTAAATATAAAAAAACGAAATGACGAAAATCCCGGCGTCGACACTAACTATATTTACTATTCCAACAAACGTATTTGATATCGTTTAAATAATGATCTAAGAGAAAAGATATATCTCCAGTCGCTAACAAAGTTAGCAGACAAGAGAAAATAAATAAATAAATACAAGCCGTAAACTTAGTTAACGGGTGATTTTTTTTTTTCTACAAACCGCTAATATAGTTAACAGGTAAAGTCTGCACAAAAAAAAAAATTAATGTACTACCCGCTAACATAGTTAACGAGTGGATAATGAATATGTTTTTTTTTTTCCTTTTTGTTTGAGAAATTACCAACTGCAATAAATTAAAAATAAATAAATAAATAAATTCTTCCTCCAACCTGCTAACATAGTTAACGGGTGGAGAGTGATTTCTTTTCTTCTTTTTTCTTTTTTGTTTGAGAAAGTACCAACTTGTAATAAAAAAAAAATCCTTCCAACCCGCTAACATAGTTAACGGGTGAAGAGTGATTTTTTTTTATTTTTTTTTTGAAAAAGTACCAACTTGAAATAAAAAAAATCTTCCAACCCGCTAACGTAGTTAACCGGAGAGTGATTTTTTTTATTTTTTGAGAAAGCACAAACTTGATATAAAAAAAATAAAAAATAATAATAATTTCTAACCTGTTAACATAGTTAATGGGTGAAGAATAATTTTTTTTTTTTTTTTTTTATAAAAAAAGTACCAACTTGCGATAAAAAATTTCTTCCAACCCACTAACATAGTTAATGAGTGGAGAATGATTTATTTATTTTTTCTTTTTGTTTGAGAAAGTACCAATATGCAATAAAAAAATTCTTCCAACCCGCTAACATAGTTAACGGAGGGAAGAAAATTTTTATTTTTTATATTTTTTATTGCATGTTGGTACTTTTAAAAATAAAAATAAAAATAAAAATAAACCACTCTCCACCCGTTAACTATGCTAGCGGGTTGGAAGAATTTTATTTTATTTTATTTTTTATTGTAAGTTGATACTTTCTCAAACAAAAAAAGATAAATAAATAAATAAATCATTCTCCACCCGTTAACTATGTTACAAGATTGAAAGAATTTTTATTTTTTTAGTGCAAGTTGGTATTTTCTCAAACAAACAAAAAATCACTTTCCACTTATTAACTATGCTAGCGGGTTGGAGGAATTTTTTTTATTACAGGGTACTTTCTCAAACAAAATAAAATAATAATAAATAAATCACTCTCCACTCGTTAACTATGTAAGTGGGTTAGAAGAAATATTTTTTTTATTGCAAGTTGGTACTTTCTCAAATAAAAAAAATTAAATTAAATAAATCACTCTCCACCCCGTTAACTATGCTATCGGGTTGAAAGAATTTTTTTATTTTTTTTCCAAGTTGGTATTTTCTCAACAAAAAAAAATTACTCTCTACCCGTTAACTATGTTAGCGAGTTGGAAGAATTTTATTTATTTTTTATTTCAAGTTGGTACTTTCTCAAAAAAAAAAAAAATCTCTCTCCACCCGTTAACTATGTTAGCGGGTTGGTGGAAGAAATTTTATTTATTTATTTATTGCAGTTGATACTTTTTCAAGCAAAAAAGAAAAAATATATATATTAATTCTCCACCCATTAACTATGATAGCGGGTAGTATATTATTTATTTATTTTTATTTTTTTTTGCAAACTTCACCCGTTAACTATATTAGCGGTTTGTAAAAATAAAATAAAATTCTTCTATCTGTTAACTTAGTTAACAACTTATATTTTATTTATGTATTTATTTTCTTTTATTTGCTAACTTAGTTAATAACTAAATAAATATCTTTTTTCTTATATTATTATTTAAACGATATCAAATATATTTATTGAAATAATAAATATAAATAGTGTTTATTATAGATTATTCCGTTACGTATAGTAATAGTATACATCTATATCAACCAATACATAATATATTAGTCTCGAGCATGCCCCCCTGTACATGGCCCCTACAATAGCCTAACATATCACTTCTCATCCCCACCAGGGGCCGCCGAAGCTGTCTACTAGGGCTGCTAAAAATAGCTAGCAATCACTTCTCTTTTATGTCCCTTGGGGCTACCGAATAGTGGTCTATAAATATATTAGGAATAACACTTGTGGCCCCACTTGGTATACTAGAAATTTGATTCCCCACTTGCACAAAAGGTTGTCAAATGTTTAAGTAATCACTTCACATTCCACCCGCTGCCGAAATGGTATGCATATATCGTATATATATAGATTCATTTGTCCTATATAAAAATACTAGCCGACACCCGTGTTTATGATATTGTTACTTTTATCGTCAATCATTCAAGTGAAGACAGGATCGTTATATTCTCGTCTGAGACGGCCGTCAGTTGCATCTGACCGTCGGGCTCGGGCTACAAAAAATAAATGGGGAGCCTGAGGATTGGAAAAGAGTGATTCACTCTCCCACAAGACAAAGTTCTAGCAGGAAAAGAGTGAAAAATGAAAGAATTTTATTGCTCGAGAGATATAAAGTGAATGAATGGTGAGATTTATCTCATTTTTTAGACGGTCCAGATCAAATTTTAAGAGGTGAGGGAGGGTTTTTTTTTTCAAAATCACTTATGTTTTGTTATATTTGTTATATAAAATAGGTACAACTGCTCTTGGGTTCCACTTTAATCTAGCATTTGAGTTAGGCTTAAAAGCATATAATACTTGGCTAACATCATTCATTCTCATGGGCTACAAAAATAGTATCTTATTCCGACTTTTTCTCTTTTGCTCCTTACATGTACCTATATAAGTAATACGTTCATCGACCCCACATGTTATACAAATATTTGGGATGTGTCTTGGGCTTGCTAGAATAAATTCATTTGGGCTGGACACAATTTTTGCTACTTTATTTAAATGGATCCTAAATTATCAACCTCTAGGATGGTCGAATCCCTAAGGGATACTCCTCAAGATGTTATTCAATTTTAGTTTGTTTTGTCGTTTTGTCCTCATTTCGTTTCGGTAATTCAAATCATATTAAATCGGCCATTCATTATCCGCATTTTACATCAAGGAGGACCCAGGGGTTCCGAACCCTAAGGGACATTCTTAGGTTTTTCGTCTTTTCGGTCTTTTGTTCGTTTATTCATTTGTTGTTCGTCGGTTCGTTCGTTCGTTATTCATTAATTTTGTTTTAATTCATTTAACGTGAACCCCAACTTTTATTCATGGGTCACATATCCATATTAATTAATTACCCTAAACATTCCAGAGAGTTAAAAATGTGTTTAGCAACTCAATATTAAATTTGGGATTGGAATTGAAAACACATTTACAATACATAGAATTGAATTTAGTGATTTAAAGCTCAATTTCAACTCCAAGGTTTGGAATTGCATTTCCAAGTGTAGGATATATACTACGGAACTATCATCACTATATAGCTAAGGCAGCATTTGGAATTAAGGATTTGAAAAGGAAGAGATTTGGTATTGGCCTAACGAAGTGCATGTGTTAGATTTATATGTAATTCTGTAAATGTGGATTTCAAATGAAAAAGCGAGCTGATGTGAGAGCTTATAATGGATGAGGTTGAAAATTTGATCCTATATTTGAAAGCTGAGTTTGTTTTTTTAACATCTTCATTTTTGGAGGAATATCATTACAAATACAAAAATTTACATCATATCCATGATTAAAAAATAGGAAACTGATATTTTCACAGTATTTTTTAATATTTTCATAAGAAAATCGTCGTTATAAGTCTATAACGACAGTTTTAACCATTGCTATAGGTCTATAGTAATGATTTTTATATAAAAACTATCAAAAAGTGCTATAGAAATATCAATTTCCTAAAAAATATTAGCCTCATAATAAGAAAGGAAAATCATACAATAAGCTAGCGAAAATGCTTCTTTACAATAATAAATAATACTCCCTCCACCCAAGATAAAAGTCTTTATTACTATTTTAGATAGTCCCAAGTTAAATATTTACTTACCTTAAATAATTTATTTTTTGTAATAATTTGCCTATAATTTTCTTAGTATTATTGTCATATTTCTATTCTCTATGAATATTTATACAGTATCAAGAGTTATGTGTAGAAAACCATGTAATTAAATAAAAATTTAAATATAAATAATTTTATTATTTTATCCTGAAATAGAGAGAGTATAATTTAACGGTGATAATTAATTCTAAAATTTAGAGGTTTCAGTCTTTTCGGACCTCAGTCCTAACTATTAGACTAAGGCGATAAACACGAAGTAAATATAATTTTGTCGAATTGTAGACAAGAATATCATTTTAACAAGAGAGACAATTGGAACCCACTAATGGGATGCCCATTTCTTCTCCTACTATTACTCCACAGTCCACATGCTAGTCCCACGACATGTATAACAAATGCCCCTTTCTCATCAATATCTAAATAATCAGTTTTATTAAAAAAAACATATAAAAATAGGGCTACTTATAACCTATTAATTAATTATAGTCAGCCTCGAGTTTAGTTCGCTTAAGGATGTTCTTTTATTATGTTTGGTCAAAGTTTTGAGTGTACTCCGACAAAATCAACAAGATGTTTCTTAATAAAAGATAAGTTTACCGTTGATTACCACTAAACTTACTCCTGATCTCTCCCCGATTTCAATGATTGAAATATAATTTTCAAAAAAGAAGATGTTTGCAATTGTTTTCATCTTTTATAGCATAGTGTTGTCGTAATTTATTTCAATTGTTTGTACCTTTTGTTCCAAAAAAAACAAAGACGATGCTTGTTAATTTTGATCATCTTTTTTTTTCCTAATTTGTTTATAAATTTTGGTTTTAGTTGTAGTAGTCAAGAAGGATCAGATTTTGGTTTCACCCTATCAAACCCTACATTTTTCTTACTCCCAAACTTTGTTTTAACCCACAAATTATTTGTATAATTTAGTGATAAACGTACATAAGAAAACGAATATTCTAATCAACAAAAACCAAATTTAGAGGTAATTATAGTTTGATATTTTCCATGAAAGGTGCATTGCGTACATGTTCAAGTCTATCCATAAGCAAGAATTCAGAGTTTCAACGAGTAAAGAATTAATTATCACCTAGATTTCCCTTAATTTCACTACCGACCATTTCCCAGGCTCACTTTAGACCTCTATGATGAAATATATCGCTAAAATTGAATTGTAATAATATAGATTCTACATTAAAAAAAAAAAATTAAAAAAAAAAATTGGTGCATTGATTCTAGAGATTGTGAGTTCGAAGCTAGCAAGTATGAATATTATAAAGTAAAATACGACAACAAAAAATAGTACTCGAGTAGACAAAGAATCTATATTAATGTACGCATAATAACAAACCTAGATAAATATGGTTAAGGGTATGTGGCGAAGTGGTGACCATAGTAGGCGAATGGAGGCATTAATCTTGTGAGCTTAAAGCAACAAATTAAAGAGCCATAATTACGTACATAATATACCCTAAATTCCCATAAATTAAGGCCATATTGCATGTCACGCTAACTAGCTGTGCTTTCTTTTTTGTTAGTTATATTTCTTTTTTGTTAGTTATATATCTATATAACTAATTTTTGAAAGCTTCCCTCTTAGTTCTTGAAAAGTTTATATATATATATATATATATATATATATATATATATATATATATATATATATATATATATATAGGGGGAGATCTATAGCAAGTATTTGCTATGGACAAAAATCAGACAAACACCATCTAATTCCTTCATTTTAACAACCAACAGATAGAATTTAAGATGGACAAACTGTCGTCCGCTATTACCCATATAGTAGTATTAAATTATTAATCAAACAACACGTAAGTTATTAACCATATAGTAGTATTAAATTAAAATTAATATTATTGTATATACTAATGTAAATTATTGTATATTTCAGCAATTTTGCAGATGTTAGAGTTGTTAAATGTATTTTACAATTATGCCTACAAAATTGGCCTACCCTAACTCTTACGTGGGCCAACACACCTTTCGCCCACAAGGAGACATGTTGACAGGAGTTTTAGGTATTTTTTCCCATAATTTACAGATATTCTATTGAAATAATGTTTATTATTATAAGATTAATTATATTACAACTATTTTAATGTTATTATTGTATTTTCATTTCAGAAAAAATACAAGTGGGTTGAGGCACAGACAAGGATTATATAGACACTATTTTGACAAAAGTGTGATGTCCGCATAAAAGATAACATAAAAAAGGAGCAGAAAAGGCATTGTACAATGCTGGCATAGACCATCCTGGCTAGGCTGAGGAGTATATGCATGAGTATGGCCTGTGATGGTGCTCGCGCGATATCTAGGTTGAGATGTGCCAGTAGTGGCGAAGTGACAAATGGGTGAAGAAAAGTAGGACTGCCGCTAGGAATAGATCCGCAGGTATAGCTGAAGGAAAAAAGGCAAACGGTACATACAAATGCAGTAGTATATCACAAGCGTAACATTTCATTAATAGGGAGGTACGAAGTTCGTCAAATTTACTTTATTTATGTTTACGATTATTTTACTTGTATGCATTTGCATGATATATATTTATATACTTGTCATATTTGTAGTCAGCTAGTAGGTCCAAAGGCCAGACTATCAATTGGTTAGAAGTGTACGTGGCCACCCATTATGGTCTGTCTAACGCTCTGCGAATACAGGTAATTAAGTTTTTATTTACATTACATATTTATACATTTTTTACGTTACATTTAACTATTTTATGTCTTACTTTATTACAGGACACTTACAACCAATTAATGGACGAGCGGTATCCCCCTGGTAGCCGTCGCTCGCTGATTGATCAATAGTTATGGGAAAAGACATCAGTTGTTAAGAAGAATTTTGTTAAGGGCCAAGGACAGCGAAGACGACTGAGTATTAGTGCCTCTTACAGCTCGGGTAACCAGTCTATGCAGACATCATACAATCCGACGACACATAATGTTGCGGACTGTGTTAGAGCCATATGTAGAGATCCTGCCCTTCTGCGTGAACTACAAGATCATTTGAAAGCGTTAAGTCCTGATTCCTTAACGGATGCGGTGATGACAACAACAAGTCAGCCGGACCAGGAGGAGACTGAGCATGATAAGGTAATCTTATTTTTTAATGCAACAAAATTAATCACTCAATAATACTATCTTGAACATGTTTCTTTTTTTGTTACAGGAATGAAGCAGTTAGCTAGATCGATGAAGCTTGACGAGCTACATATCATTCTTATGTTGTTTTTTTTCTTCACTTTATTTTGTAACAAATGCATGGTCGAATTTTTATCTTTATTGTAATATTTATGTACCCAGATTGGATTGGAAGCTGGTTTTATGTTTATATAAAATGTACGTTATTTAATTTGGTTTGAATTTGATATTTGGTTAGAAATCTAGATGAGATCTTTTATATATCTATTGTGCTGTGTCGAGATATAATCTACAGGTAAAGTAATTTTTGGGAATTGAATAAAAAAAATAAAACTTTTTTTTAGCATCAGCAACGGATTTGGTCGCTATTAATTTTATTTTATTTTTAAATATAACGACTGCTTCGGTCGCTAAATAGTCTCTGCCCAGTAGTTGATAGCAGTCGCTGACTCGTGGTATACGTCTGCCACAAAAGCAGTTGGGATGACTTAGCTTAGCGACCGCAACAGTCGCTGCAAAGTCAGTTGCTATTGGCTGTCATTGGTAATCATTTTAGCGACTAACCTATATGCGACGAACATCAGCGACCGAAAACGGTCTCTGATAGGTAGTAGCGACTGAAAGCGGTCGTTGATAACCATTTTTCTTGTAACGTATAGAGATGCCTATAACCTTTGGAAAGATACCAAAACAAACCTCTATAATGGTAAGATTTTTCACCGTGAATGTGGAGAATAACTATAATGTCATCTTGGGAAGAATAACATTATCGGCGTTGAAAGCTACTACCTTAATCCCTTACCTGAAAATGAAATTCCCAACAGAGAATGGGATTGGGGAAGTGGTTGGAGATTAGGATTTGTCCCGAAGGTGTTACCTCCAAACTTTGCAGGCAACTTCTGTTGGGGTGAGTAAACAAAAATAAACCATTAAGATAGAGCTAGAGCCCTTCACAGAAATAGGTCCCGTGTCAATTGTGATTCCTACAGAGGAAACAGAGGAGGTATAGTTATTTTTCAAAAATAAAGAAAAGGTGGTTCAGATAGGGATCGGGCTGCAAGCAGATTTTAGAGAACGCTTGATTGCTTTTCTGAGAGAGTACTCTAATATCTTTGCATGGACTCCAACCGACATGCCGAGAATTGATGAGTTAGTGGTTGTCCATAAATTGAGTGTGGATCCCCATGTCAAACCTATTAAACAAAAACGCAGAAGCATCGTGCCCGATAAACAGAAAGTAATTGATGACGAGGTAGTGAAGCTCATAGAGGTAGGATTTATCTTCGAGATAGATTATCCCGAATGGTTCACAATGTCGTCTTGGTGAGGAGGCATAATGAAAAATGGAGGATGTGAGTTGATTATACTGATCTGAACAAAGCTTGTCCGAAGGATTATATCTCCTTCCTAATATTGATTAGTTAATTGACTCAACCTCTGGTCATGCAATGCTAAGCTTTCTTGACGCATTCTCAGGATACAACCAAATCCGAATATGGGTAAATGACATCCCGAAGGTGGCATTCATTACTCATAGAGCTATTTATGCCTATAGGGTGATGATGTCTTTCGAATTAATTAACACAAGGGCCACTTACCAACGGATGATGAACAAAGTCTTCGGGAGTCAGATAGGCCGAAACATGGTGGTCTATGTTGATGATATGATAGTCTGAAGCATGGAGATGTAAGGTCATTTAGCCGATCTTAAAGAATGCTTCTTCAAAAATAATTTCCATTCTCCAATTTTTCCACATACTTGCATACTTTTCCTTATCACACCAAACAAAAAATATTAAAACGATTGATATTGTCAAAATAGAATTGATGCTTATTAATTTTTCAACTTGTAAAAGTTTACCCGATTTTGGCAATTTTCTCTGTTGGGGCAGTAATTTTTATCAATTATGACAGGATTTTGAACGTTGACCATGACTAGATACTGGAAAAGAATATCCTTAACAAATCAATTACTAGGCCTAGCCCATGTCTTAATCCTCACACCATTTTGAGTACCAGTAAATGTAGCCGATTTAACTGTCACATTTTGGACTCCGGGATTCTTGCAATTCCCAGCCTAGACATCCAATGCTGCAAAAAATAATCACATGCAACCAAACATTTTTTTCATTACTACATCTTAAATAAATAGCATATCTCTTTAAATAATGGTCATAAAGATAATCAAATAATTAGTTCTTATTAGTAGTATTTATTTTCTTTGTTACCTGATCCTGTGGCCGGGGCTGCAGGCGACACTTTCCATCCACAAATTGGAGTTGCCGGGGCCTATTGAGACACAATCATCGCCAGTGGCAATGTCGGAGTTTAAGACAGTTACACCGGAAGATGATTGCACGTGAATTCCGTCGGTGTTGGGGCTGCTGCCGGAGGCCGGGATTTTCATAACTTCTAGATTCACATTGTGGCAGCCGCCGATCACAATGTGGAACATCTGACTGTTTACTGAAGCTAAACCATTGATGGTGATTTTGTTGATGTTGTAGAACGCCAGTGTCTGTAACACAAGAAATCAAAAGCAACATATAATTTTTCGGTAAACATATAGTTTAAGTTTAATTTTTCAGTATTATACTAAACATCCAAAAATGTAAAACACTTTTCGTAAATATTTTTCTGTAAAGGATTTCAAATTCATGACAATTTTAAAAGGTTTCAAAGCCATAATATAATAATTATTTTTTTATAATAGGGATTTTTGGACAGGAAAAGAAGTTGAAAATGTGCCAAATGTCTATAGCCTTCAATAAAGAAAAAAAAAAGTAATTAAGATGAGGGTAAAATTGGTGGCATAAACTGTTAGTAACTGTCAACCCACTTTCACACACTGCTTAATCTATTGACATTCACTGTCAAAGGCTAACTGATCAGGTTGTGTTTGGCTACCAAGAAATCACAGGGGTAAGATAGAACAAAATAAGGGAATTCTCACACAAAAGATTTCTGACCATTTGATGAGAAGATAGTTGCTAGGTGCTGACATATAAGTTTTTTTTATTTTCTTATAAAAACTAAATTATTTTTCTCAATGAATACCGTTGCTTCTTGAGGGCAACTCTTGCCGGAAGCTTTGCAAGCCCCTAAACCTGTCCCTTGGCCGTCTAGGGTTTCGCCATAGTCCATAGACGGAAACACCACTAACCTCTCGAACTTAATCCAATTCCTGGAGTGTCCCAAAACTTGGTAATCCGATGGGGCCACGAGGGTCCCATCAATCCGAATAGTAATGGCAGTGTTTTTGCAGTGTTCCCCGTAAAAGTACGCATTACGGAGCAAGAACCTTCCAGGCGGCACGTAGATGGTGGCCGGGTTACTTGAGGCACAAGCTGCCCCCGTATTGGGCTCCGAAATTAAGGATATTATAGGTATTTGTAGTTGCTGATGAGGAGTAGAAAAGGAGATGAAGAGAAGTAGGAGAGAGAATATTCATTATGTTTTCCACTTTGACGGATGGATATATAAGGCGCACGATTTGATTTGAGATAAAAAGCTACCATCCTACTCTGTATATTGTTGTAAATTGTTATTTATTTTCTTACTTATTGTTAATTTTGAAACTATTATTTATTTTGTAAATAAATCAGAATGACACAATATTAACATATCGAGTGAAACAATAAATGAGACAGCAAATACAGCGCGAAGGTAGATTTCATTTCGGAAAAACCTAGGATGTGTTTCTCGTGTACTTGATCTAATTTCAATACCTTCTCATGTGTACTGGAAATCTGAAAGCTCATGGATTCCCGTGAATTGAGCCTTTTACATTGGGCTGCTGTGAAAAAAATTCTAAGCCTCATAATTCATATGGTGGTCAATTAGGTTGAATTCCAACGCAAAAAAAGGTGCTTACATGAGTAGTTAAATTAGTTGGATACTGTTAAGGTTGAAATAATAATCAACTTTCCATTGGAGTTAATTTCCAGGACTAACTAATTAGCAATTGACTTAATTGGGAAAATATGGCCTTATCCATTAAAAGTCATTAGTCAAGAATTGGGCACAGACCGCGTATCCCTTGGTGATTGATTTTTGAAAAATATTATTCTAGTAATAAAAAAATTCATTAGAATAGTTTCAAGAGGGAAAAAACTAAATTCATTAAGTTTAATAGAAATCTTTTTGCCCTTTGGAGTTGAGGAGTGCTGACACAATGACATTTAATTTGTAATTGCTGGTACATGCATTGTATACTGATCAAATTAACATTATACACTATTTTTTTGGTGCACTAAGGCACGTAAGTTAACTCATTTATGCTTTGTGGATGATTTAATTTTTTTCAGTCATAGGGATCCATCATCAGTTAGTATTGTTAACAAAAGCCTATGTTTCCTTACTAATATTCATCCAGCGCTTGAAGATTCTATTTCTAAATGTTTAAACATCCCCTTTGGTGAATTGTATGTAAAATTTTTAGAAGTTCCTCTTGTTTCTATCAAACTTTCTTATCATGATTGTACTCTTCTCACAAGATCACTCGAAGGATCTCCTCTTAGGCCAATTGTCACCTTTCGTATGCTGACAGAATATAGTTGATTAAATCTATTCTTTTTGCTATTCAGTCCTGTTGGTTTATGGACCCAAACCGAAGCGCCCATGGAGCGGATGACCCGATGGGTTAACCACATGGTTCATTGTCTAGATACAATGAACACGTGAGTGTTACTATCTCTTTATGCTCTTGAAGAGTTACACATTTTTGGAGTTACTACTTAGGAGTTATATATATATTAATCATAGGAGCTACATTGTAATTAGTGTAATTCATTTGAGAGTTACAAATGAATTACATAATTATCGATAATAATTCTTGTTTAATATATATAAGAGTTACACTTCTTAGAGTAGTATAAATAGATGACATTGCTCATCCTTTAGAAGCACCAAGAAAATACCAAGTAACAAATCAACTTGAGAGCAAAATAGAGAGAGCTTTCTATAAGCCATTGTAGGTCATTCGTGAAGCTTGAAAAGTTTGTATCTTCTCGAATTGTGGAAAATATATTTAGTACTCGTTTGTAGTTTAAATTATCGTTGAGAGTATTGTTCGTTGAGCACGTGATTCTAGTCGTTCGTGATCGTGGACATATGCTACAAAGGTAATCGAAAATTTTGATTTTTCGATTCATTTTCGCTGTGGGTATGCTTTATTTTATTACATTGGTGTTAGAGCTAAGAGTGCTGAAATTCGTGCTATACATGTTGCTCAAAGTTGCCATGCATGTGTTTTATGTTATTTTTTAAAAGAAAGCTTAAATAACATGCAAATGGCAATACATGCTAGAGATATTTTTTTGACCATAAAAAATCAGTATGTTCTAGCTTATATGATATATATAAAGCCTGCAAAATTTCATGCTCATTGGTTTTGTATTTTGGGAGAAAATTCAAACCCTAGTTATTTTTAAAGCCATTGTTTTTTCAAAAACTATTTTCACTCAGACATCATATGAAAATTCTAATAATGTGGTTGCGTAGAATTTTTCGATACGATTCTGTGGATATGTGGATTGCATTTTTTCGACTTAAAATGAGAAAGTTATGGCCATTTTTAAAAAGGGTACTAAACTATAATTTTACAATCTGAAAACCCTAGTTGAATGTTGAAGATGATGACGTGCCAGCCATGTCAGCATCGCGTGGCAGCCACGTCACTGCCACGTCATCACTGGTCAAAGTTTGACTGCCACGTGGACCAATAGCAGGTTAACACGTGGCAGGAGTCTCACGTCAGCGTCAAGGTGGTGGGCTGTCGCACATTGTGCGCGCCTGCAGCCTTTCATCACGCGCGGGAATGGAGCGTGTTGTACACGCACCGCCTTCTCGATTTTTTTCGACAATAAAATTTTTATAGTAACTTTTATGTCTAATTTCTAAGGTTTCTATATATACAAATTATTTTTTTGATGTACTTGAAATTTTCAGAAATTAGTTTTATAGTTATAAATTGCTTTAAAATTTGTTTAAAAAATATTGGGAAGTTGATTTTCTGTCCAAAATTTTTTGTAGACATCAGAAACCTATTTTATCATTTATCCACCAGGAGTGTTGGAAAAGGTTTTGATAAAGTGGCCTAAACTAATTTTCTAGTCAAATTATGCATAAACAATTTATTTGTATAAATTGTGTATTTTTTAGAAAAATCCAAAAAATTTGCATACTGTTATTATGTTGTTTAAAAATTTTTGGTAGCTATATTATGTGTTTTGCATGTTATTGCATATTATTTAGAATAATATGAGTAACTATTTAATCCTTACAAAATATTTGGAATATTTAAAATATTTTTTCAAGTTTGAAAAAGCATACTAGGGATTAAATACGTGCTAGAAACATATATATATATATATATGTTTGAACTTAATGGGAGAAATTTAAGAAAATAAAACTTTTGTTTAAATCTTAAATTCTATGTATATTTTTGCGCTAAATAAACTATAATAAAATAGTTAAATATATACACAAATTGTGACTCCTAAGCTTAACAAAGTTTCCTTTTTGTGTTTATACTTTGATTATTTTAAGAAAGTTTATGTTATGCGGCAAAGATAAGTTAATACTGTGGTGAACTCTTAAAGTTTTCTAATAAAGTTCTCTTGATTGTTTAGATGGCTTCAAAACAAATAATTGTCGATCTTAATAAGGGTAACAAGTTCGATGGGGATAATTATGTTGTTTGGCATCGTAAGGTCTGCATGGTTCTTGAAGAGTTGGAAGTAAAAGAGACTTTAATAACTAAAGAAATAAAGTCCACTGATAATGATGCTGAGAATGTTGAGAAGCTTACTGCCTTTGAAAATTAGCGCAAGAAAGATAGAATTGCTCGCATCACTCTCTTAAGCAGTATGAACAATGAGTTCTTGTTTGAATACGAAGAGTATTCAACTGCTTATGAGATGTGGGAAGCTCTCAAAACCAAATTCAAAGGCACCTTACTGACTAGGTTGCGTGGCTTAACTATCAGGTTTGATGGTTATAAGAAGGAGATTGATCATTCAATGAAAAAGCACCTTCGAATAATGTCAAACATGATTCGAGAGTTAAAGACTGCTGGCAATGACTTGTCGGATGAGCTGCAGATATCAGTTGTGGTTCGTTCACTCCCAGATAGTTGGGAACATATGCGAGTTAATATGACTTATAACTCGAATATCAGAAACTTTGACGATATTCGGCATCACTTGGAGCTTGAGGCTGAGCGCTTAGAAGCTGCTAGGCCATCCAAGGCATATGTTGCCTAGTCCAATTATCGCAAGGGGAAACCCAAGCGAAAGAATAATGGAAAGAAAGCTGCTGCTACTCCTACTCCGGTGCCTAACAAAGGCAACAAAAGCAGGTGACAAAAGAAAAAGAGGAAAAAGAGGTGGCAAGAAGGACAAGGCTAAGATGGTCTACTACAACTATGCCTGAGCCGAAGAAAGTACTTCCTAGTTTTGATCAAACTATGTGTAATGTTACTTCTAGTACTTTTGTTGCTCAATCTCTCTATATGTGGATTGTAGATTCCGGAGCAACGGACCACATAGCCAGAGATCGAGCTGGGTTTGAGGAGTATCGTCGCATTCCGGCTGACAGAAAAGTATACATAAGGAATAACTCTAGTGTGGACGTGTTAGGAATTGGCACTTACAAACTAGAGATGCGAGGATGCTCAACATTAATTCTACATGATGTACTTTATGCGCCGGATGTCCGACAAAATTTATTTTCTGTTATTGCTAGTCTAAGACATGATTTTTTTGTGGTTTTTGAGAAAGAACAAGTTATTATTTCTCATGGAACAAATGTTTGTGGTTTTGGTTTTATTAATAATGGTTTAATGGTTTTGAATATCATTAATTCTAATTGTAATATTGATGATTCATATACTTATCTTACTTCTGTTGAGCGTGAACATAATAGTTCAATTAAATAACATACTAGATTGGGCCATATTGGACAAGACAGGATGACCAGGTTTGCTCGAAAAGGTCTTCTAGGCCCACTCGCTAAGGTCAACTTGACTACTTGTGAACACTTCTTAGCAAGTAAGTCTACAAGAAAATCATTTGGTAAAGCCACAATGGCAGATACACCATTGCAGCTTATTCATTCGAATATATGCGGTCCAATGAATGTGAAGGATAGACGTGGTCACTCTTATTTTCTTACTATGATAGATGACTTCACGCTTTTCGGGCACACGTTCTTTATAAGACCCCGAATTTTATGAAATACAAAATTTAATTTTTCTTCATATATTTTTTTTTTCTGAAACAGTAAGTGGTTAAATTAATAAAGTTAAAAGTTAAGGATGTTATGTATAAATTATATTATGTCGGACAATATTCGTTTGGTCGGGGAATATTTATTCTGTCGGGGAATATTTGTACGACGGCGCCGTACAAACCAATCATTGGTGGACCCCACAACGAATAATTGTCGGATATAGAAAATGACATAAATAATTTTTAAATGGTCAATGGTACTATCAATTTTAATTGTTAAAATATCCGGTGGTAAAAGAATAGTAATATACGGTATTACAAATAACATACGGTATTGCATAGTAGCACACGGTATTGCACAGTAGCACACGACATTACACAGTGTTTCGTATTATTAAACTGATAAAGTGGTTATCGTACAATATTTGACTTTATTGTCACATACACAATAATTCATATTATTAAACTGATAATTGTCACAGCAGCATATGCACAGTAATTCACATTATTGAGTCAATAATTGTCATGACACAGTAACGTATTCTTTCTTTTACATACTTTCTGCATTATTGTTATCTCTATTATGATGTTATTTAAACAGTTGTATTTCATTAATTAATTGACTTGATATCTAACTCAGAGTGTCAACTACACTGTATTTATAACAATTAGTCATAATAATGAATAAGTGTGAATTATTGTTGAATAATTGAATTAATAAAGTTATTTGTTTATAATATAAAGTTAGGTGATATAAAATAAATGGTATAGATTAAAGATAATATAGAATTTGAAATGGATGATGTAGATTAAAAGATGATCTTTAAATGAATGGTTTAGATTAAAGAAATCTTAAAAGATGAAATGAATGGTATGGATTAAACATTATCTTGAAATGAACGGTTTGGATTAAATTAGGAAATCTTGGTTATGATAAGATTTTTGGCTATAAATAGAGGCTTTAACTTAAGAATTTTTCATAAACTTCCTTACTTGTTCTTTCTTTCACTCTCTAAATACTTCTTCTGTAAGTTCTCTCTAAGTGTGCTTAAGTCATCTTGAGTATTTGTGAAGATTCATAAGTGTATGAGTACTGTTCAAGTTAATCAACCTCAGTTAAATCAATATCCAGTCACGTGTTAAGGTAAGGAATATCATCTTCTTTCATATTTTATTATTTAAACTTATCACGGTAAGGGATATCATTCTTTTCATCATCATAAATGGATATTATTTTCTTTCTTACTGTAAGGGATTATCATTATTTGATTCTCGAAAATAATATCGTTTCTTTCTTACCCATAAGATGTGTCATTTATTTCCATGTATTAATTTGTGGGAATAACCTTACGGCGCGGATTACCGCCTGTTGGTGAATAACCTTTCGTATTCATTCCTTATTAATCTCTGAGTATAACCTTACTGCGCGGATTACCGCCTGTTTGGTGAATAATTCTTCGTATTCAATTTTTATTAAATTGTGGGAATAACCTTACGGCGTGGATTACCGCTTGTTGGTGAATAATTTTTCGTATTCATTCCTTATTAATCTCTGAGAATAACTTGACTACGCGGATTACCGCATGTTTGGTGAATTACTCTTTGTATTCATTTCTTATTTGTCTCTTGTGGAAATAATTTGTTTACACGAATTATCACATGACACTTTTATTGCATATTTGTTTATAATATCATTTTCTTTCATATTCGTAAGTGATATTATTTTCCTTTATACTCATAAGGGATACCATCTTTTTCATCTTCCATTATTCAAACTTACTATGGTAAGAGATATTAATTTCTTTCACCTTTTGTTAATCAAACCTGCTACGGTAAGGGATATTATTTTCTTTCATATACCTAAATCGAAACTTATTATGGAACTATTGCTTCTATAATTCCTGAAAATATTATATGTTCCATAATAGTTGCACTTCATCATTTCAATTGAACCATCCTATTTACATGAACCTTTCTATTAAACTGTAACCGTTATTCTGAACTGTGGATCTTGAATATCATTTTTTAATTTCACTTCACATCATGTTGACAATTTGGACATTATTTGAATCTGCACAAAGTAAACTTCTGATACTCATTGTTTATCCTGTTTCTTTTGTTCATCATTTATATCATTCTAATCATCCAAAATCAAGTTGTTGCGAATATCTGTGGCCGGGGGCACAGATGCGATATAATTGTTGAACAGATGATAGGTTAAAGGCGATATAATAGGTTAAAGGCGATACATCTGTTCGGTGTCTTTTATGGCATGTGGTGAATGTTCTCTTTGGCCCGTAGTGCAAAGATGAACTGTTGTTTGATATGATTATGACCAAAGGCTGAATCTGGTATAATCATAACCGTTGGTGTTATATTGAATGTCTTTGGCCCGTAGTGCAAAGATGAACTGTTGATCTGCATGATTATGATCAGGAACTGTGAATTTGTATTATCTTGACTAATGGTATTTCAGATGATAAAAGTTGATGATGTTTTTCCTAAAAAGAGAACCGAGTGGACATTATAGTCTGCATTATTCTTCTAATAGATTGCTCATTCCGCTGCTATTATTGATCTTAACATTGTTCAAGAATTTAACTGCAGTTTTTGATATAAACCTTGTAGTCTATTGTATTCTATCAAGAGCTTAACTGTTGAAGGTAATGATAATTTATTCGTCATTATCTTAGTCATGATATTCTTTACTGGGCTATTTGAGTTCACCATTTCTTTTGTTCCATTGTTTTTCAACAGGAGATGGGAACGTAGCTGGGTCTAGCCGGGGAATAGAGTGAGAGTCCAAGGGATAGCTATCGTAGTCTTCACGCGTTGTAAAATAGTGTGATAATAATAGTGAAGACTTAGTTGTGTATTATTATACACTGTATTGTTGAACGTTGTTCTACTTTGTAATAATTTTGTTGTAGTCTTTTAACAACTCAAGTTTGGGTTGTGTGGGCCCAGATTTGGGGGTGTCACATTCTTAATCTCTCATAAGTCAGAAGCACTTGATTGCTTTAGACGTTATTTGATTGAGGTTGAGAATCAGTTGGAGAAAAATGTTAAAGCACTCCGAACTGACCGAGGTCGCGAGTATCTATCCAATCAGTTTAAAGAACTATGTGAGGAAAAAGGAATTATCAGGCAACTGACAATTCCTAGTACTCCGCAACAAAATGGTGTGCCGAAAAAAAGAAATAGAACATTACTTGACATGGTAAGGTCTATGATGGCGCAAGCTAATTTGCCTATCTCTTTTTGGGGAGACGCATTGTTAACTACGACACGTATACTTAACCAAGATCCTTCAAAATCAGTACAGTCCACCCCATATGAATTGTGGACCGGCAGAAAGCTTGATTTAGGCAATCTGCGGCCGTGGGATTCGGCAGCTTAAGTTCACAAAACTTCTCATAAATATGGGAAGTTGGGCCCAAGAGGTAAGAAATGTATCTTTATAAGGTACTCTGAACACTCTAAAGGCTATGTGTTCATTGGAGAGCAGCTTGATGAGACTATATCTAAAATTGAGTCACGGGATGCTGAATTTCTAAAAATGGATTTTTCGAGCAGAGGTGATGTTAGCAAAGATAAAGACTTTTATGAGATGGAGGAAGAAAATGGCGCACCTAACCAAATGGTTGAGACTGAGGAACCTATTCCTTTGGCTCCTATAGATAGTGGGAGTGACATACTTTCAAGTACTCTTACGTCAAATGAAGAGTCACATGTTCTTCAATTGCAAAGAAGTTAAAGAGGCAATATTCCACGTCGTCACTTTGAGATTGAGGGAAATGCTTTTATGACTGATATGCAAGATCACGATGAACCTTGATCTTATCGAGAAGCTATATCATCTACATTAAGTGAAATGTGAAAAGTTGCAATGGATGAAGAAATATAATCTATGAGGACTAATCAAGTCTGGGACTTGGTTGATCTTTCGACTGGGCGAAAAACTATTGGGAACAAATGGGTTCTCAAAGTTAAACGCAAGGCTGATGGTTCCATTGAAAGACATAAAGCTCGCTTAGTAGTCGAGGGTTACACTCATCAAGAAGTGATTGATTATGAGGAAACTTTCTCACCTGTTGTGAGATTTGTCTCGATCCGTCTCTTATTAGCTATTATCGCACATTTGGATATAGAACTATACCAAATAGATGTAAAGACGACATTTCTCAATGGAGAACTTGTTGAAGAGATATATATGGAACAACAAAAGGTTATATTGAAAAAGGTTTCGAGCGCAAAGTTTGCAAGCTCAAACGTTCCATTTATGGCTTAAAACAAGTATCTATACAATGGTATCTTCGGTTTCATCAAGCAGTCATTGATGATGAGTTTACGATAATCGAAGAGGACCGTTGCGTGTATCTCAAAAGGTCTAATGGAAAATTTATTATCCTTTCAATGTATGTTAATGACATTCTACTTGCTGGGAATAATAAGGAGATGATTGTCACCACTAAAAAGTGGTTGTCCTCTATTTTTGAAATAAAGGACATGGGAGAAGCAACATATGTTCTTGGAGTAAAGATCTTTAGAGATCGATCAAGAAAGCTTCTTGGTTTGTCCCAAGAGACTTACCTTAAGAAGGTTCTTGAATTATTCCAGATGAACAACTGCAAACCTATAGACACTCCTATTGCAAAAGGTGATGTTATTGGCCCTAAGTATTGTCTTACCTCTCCCGAGAAAATTGAGAAGATGTCCTGTGTTTCATACGCTACAACTATTGGAAAATTGATGTATGCAGTTCAGTGCACTGACCAGACATTGCATTTGTTGTTCATGTTCTTGATCGATACCAGTCAAACCCTGGATATGCACATTGGAGAGCAATTAAGAGGATTTTGCGATACTTGATAGACACATTAGATTACATGTTATGCTATAGAGGACATGATCTTCACTTAGTCGGATACTCCGATACTAGTTATGGAGGCGATCGTGGGAACCAAAGATCTACCTCGTGATATGCATTCTTGCTAAATGGAGGTACCATCACCTGGTTAGGCAAGAAACAAACTTGTGTGACTTCATCCACGATGGAGTCAGAGTTTGTAGCATATACATTTGTCGTACAAGAATCCTTATGGCCAAAGAGGTTTTTTGAGGATCTTAATCTTGTATCTCGTGCTTTGGAACCTGTGACAGTTTTATGTGATAGCACATCGACACTTGACTTTATCAAGGATCCCAAGTATCACGACAGGACAAAGCATATTGATTTGAGGATGTATTTTATTCGAGAGAACGTAGCAAATAATGAAGTGGTACTAAAGTACTTACCCACCGATCAGATAATTGTTGATCCCCTAATGAAGTCAATTCCTAGAGATGCATTTCAGAGACATGTTTGTTCTTTAAGACTTCGTAGGGTTTAATGTACTTATGACGTTTCAATGTATCACTTATTATTTGGCTTATATTAGAAATTAATATCATTGGATATAATATTGGAGTTATTTATCATTTAATACAAAAGACTTTCTATTTCCCACATTGTCTTTATTGGCATATGATAAATTGAGTTCACACAGTTATTAACTATAACTACATATTATATATGTATTTTAGAATTATATATCTAACAGGTTGATTGGCTTTCTCACACGAGCAATAGCCTTTGGCACTTTAGATAGCGAGCAATTGATGTTTAAAGTAAACAATCAGTTGGCGCTAAAAAGCGAGCAAAGATGAGATATTTCATTTATTTTCACTTTAAATAGCGAGCTATTGACGTTTCGGATAGCGGTCAATCAGCACTTAGTAGTGAGAAAAATGATATGTTAATATATCGCCTTGGTTAGAACCAAGATGAGGTCAAGTATGTTTGACCAATTATGGTAAGTCTCACTATCCATATTAACCTGGTAATTAACCGGATGCGAAATCTCAGAGTTGGCGCTTAAAGAAGCAAGCAATTCAAGAATTCGAGTTAGGCACTCGAGGAGTAACTGAACTAAGATCCGCACGGTATGACTATAAGACATATACTCACTATTGTGAGATTGTCTATCGTGACATGTTAAATAAATGCAAAATTTTAAAATTGGCGCTTTGAAAAGCGAGCAATTTGAAAGTTTTAAGTTAGACACTCAGGGAGTGACTAGACTTGAGTCGACATAACAAGACTATTTGTTTAGTAGGTTGTGAGAATATAACATGTGTTTAGCGACAAAATAAAAGAGGTGAGAAAATTGATCCCTATTTTCTCAATGTGTGTTGTTCTTTTTCTTATAAATGATAAGGTATTTCTTGATCATTTTATTAAGTACTTTTTGTGATCTTTGACTATATTACAAAGAGATGAATTAATGCTGCTACTTTGGTTTCATTTCCTAAAGTTTGGACTATGAGACTATATAGGGTGATTCTGGGAAAGCAGTTGATTCAAATTTGAGTAACACTAGGGCAAAGGGAAGATAACTTAATTTCACTCTGCTCTGCACTTATTGTTGACAACTATAATATTTTTGAAAACAATATAGTAATAAGTGAGATGCAAAATATAAAAGGCCTAAAGGGGTTAAGTACGGTTCTCTGAGGGATCAGAGATACTTAACAAGGTGAAAATTAATGTTAATATGGGGTACTATGAATTTGAAAGGTTGTACCCTCAATGCAAACCTTAACCAGTTTAGCTTGACGGCTCCCACAATACATATTTTGTTAAAAGGGTTGATGTCTCTATTTTGGCCCTAACGGGTTTGATTTAGAGTTTCCGTATTGCAGGTAAACTCAGCGGTCACACGGTTCGGTGGCTAAACAAATTTTTTGATTTACACGTTTGAAATTCATTGGCTTATATGATAACAACGTCGTCCTCGCCATGGGCGAGTGGGAGATGTTGGTTTATGGACCCATACCGGAGCGCCCATGGAGCAGATGACCCGATGGGTTAACCACATGGTTCATTGTCTAGATACAATGAACATGTGAGTGTTACTATCTCTTTATGCTCTTGAAGAGTTACACGTTTTTGGAGTTACTACTTAGGAGTTATATATATATTAATCATAAGAATTACATTGTAATTAGTGTAATTCATTTAAGAGTTACAAATGAATTACATAATTATCAATAATAATTCTTGTTTAATATATATAAGAGTTACACTTCTTAGAGTAGTATAAATAGATGACATTGCTCATCCTTTAGAAGCACCAAGAAAATACCAAGTAACAAATCAACTTGAGAGCAAAATAGAGAGAGCTTTCTATAAGCCATTGTAGGTCATTCGTGAAGCTTGAAAAGTTTGTAGCTTCTCGAATTGTGGAAGATATATTTAGTACTCGTTTGTAGTCTAAATTATCGTTGAGAGTATTGTTCATTGAGCACGTGATTCTAGTCGTTCGTGATCGTGGGCATACGCTACAAAGGTAATCGAAAATTTTGATTTTTCGGTTCATTTCCGCTGCGAGTATGCTCTATTTTATTACAAGTCCAATTAGTCAAACACATTTCATTCTCGCCAAATATGTAATCAAAAGTATTAATCAAATTTTGCACAGATTCTTGTGGAAAGGTGCCAATTTGGATAAGTTTAGGGCGAAGGTTGCGTGGGCTAAAATCACTCACCCTCGTCATAAAGGTGGACTGGATATTAAAAATGTTGAAGACCGAAACAAAGCCTAGATTCTGTTTTATTTGTGGCAAGTTATTGCTTTCAACTTGTCCTCGTTTTAGGTTAATTGGATTAAAAAAATTGTTCTGCTTAAGAATAATTTCTGGGCTATAATGATTCCTTCTGATGCTTCTAATATGGAAAAATTTTTTGAAGTTGAGAAGCCTGACCATTAATTTTATTTCTTACAAGGTGGGAAATGGGCACCATATAAATTTATGGCATAATCCTTGGCTGCAGGGGAAGCCTCCTATGACACAACATAATGGCCCCGTTATCACTCTTTTCGGGCTCTTTTCTTCAACTAAAGTAAAAGATATCATTTCTGATTTTTGCTGGAACCCCCTGACTCTACCCATTCATTTATTCTGCAATTGAAGAATTTGTTACATGATACTTCCTTGCCTTTTGCTGAACCTTATAGAGTTTTCTGGGCCAGCCATAGTAAGATCAATGCTACTACAATTTTTGGAACTCCATAAGACAGACTCGACCTTGTGTAAGTTGGTGTAAACTTGTTTGGTTTAAATATTTGTCTCCTAGATTCTCATTCTTTCTTTGGCTTACTATGCATAAGAGTATGGTTGTCTGGTTTCAATCTACTTGTGTACTGTGTGATCAGAATTTGAAATCTTTTCATCACCTATTCTTTAACTGTCCTTATTCAAATATGTTGTTGAGAAAAGTTTTCACCTATCATGACTGGTTTGGTGTTCTAGTTGATTGGGACTTGCTTATTCTGCTAATTCAAAACTATAAGCTAGATAATATGACATCGTTTATTGTTAAAATATGTCTTGCAACAACAGTTTACAAATTGTGGAATGAGATAAATAGAAGGCAACATGGAGAAACTGCTACTGCTGCTGACTTCCTAGCCAAGGATTGCATTAGATTAGTTAAATGTAGATTTTACACTGTAAAAAAATTTGAGGGTGCTGTTGCTAATCATCCTCACGTGTAGGTTTGACAACTGTAATTGAAATTTGAGAGTATTGTTGCAGGGTTGCCTATAGTATAGGCATCATTGAAATGTTTGTGATGTGTCTGATTTGCTTTTGCCGCGGCGTATGCCCCTAGATTTGTTTATTTCTTTGTTCTATATAAAAACACAAATTAGCCACACACAAAAAAAGAAGAAGAAATTAATGCAGAAATTAGTGCAGAGATTATCTCTGCTAGTTAATATAGCTGCCTTGTAATTAAGTTTGTTTGGTTTTTATTAAAACTTACTTTGCAGATAAAAAAAAATAATAATAAGGAAGATTGATTCATTAATACATGAAAGATCATGTAGATAGTTTGTTGGTCTTGTCGTCTGTTGATAAGGAAATTAATTCATTAAGTGATGTATTAAAATATAAATAACTCATAACGGACAGGGTTTTGAGACGTGCAAAACTCAAGTGATATAGTTGTATATATACATTCTGAATGCATTGAGAATTATAGGGTATAGGTGATTAGGTGTGCAACTAGCACTGCAAAATTAGGGTACTAAATGTTTGTTATAGTTTTAACTAATCTAATATAAATGCGATATCAATCTTAAAAATTGATAACAAAAAATTCCTTTATCATTTTGATCGTGTATCCTAATTTTGAAGAGTTTATAATAGATATTAAATTCAGCAGCAATTTGTATTTGGACCTCATGGGCATAACCCATATCACATATTAAATCATATGGATATATATCATGGAGGAAATAGTAAATTAAGACTTCCATGCAACTAAAGCAAACAAGAACCGCCCAAAACAAGGAAGCCCTTAAACAAGCAACGTGCATTCATATACGTATTATAAACAAATACATAAGCTTCAACTTTGCGTATCAAATCCAGACATAAATTGTTGACAAAAATCTCCCATGCTGCTCTGCTGCCTCTTTGACCGCGCGCACGGGCACTCCCACAATGACCTTGCGTGTTCAACTATACCAGTGTCTATCTATATCTACATTATAAAGCAGCTCTTCATAGCCTTCATAGCCGTTGACGTCCTTGGTGAAACCGTGTTACAGTATTTTTATTTTTTTTTCTCTTTTGCCCTTATAAGTTTAGCTAATAGTGTTATTTTATCTTTTTTATATTAATTTTTATTTGTCTTTTTATTTCGTCATTCAAATTTTGTAAAATTTTTATTTTACCCCTAAATAAATTAATACATATAACGCGTGTACCACTGGATGCTGTTATATAATAAACTCTTCAACTGGTCTTGAGCGCGAATTTATTTCACATTTTTCGAGTTGGGTATCTTTTATCTTTTCCACTGTGTCATGATCTCATCAAATCTTATGTCTCATGCATGTTATGTATTATTAGTAAGTGTAATGTAGTTATTAATTTATAATTAATTTTAAAATGTATAAGTGGTGCTTAATTGTCATCAATACAAAATTCATGAGATGAAATAGTATATGAGACAAAAAATCTAAATATCATTTCATCGCCTACTAGCGCAGCACATTGAATCAAGAGGAGCAAGTTTTCTTTCCATTCATTTAGACAATGTGTGAAATTGTGAAAATCATTACGGGAATTGAAGACTTCTGACTTCATCTTTTGCTTGCATGTACGCAGAATCATGGAATTTTAGGTCAACAGATCGCAGAATCATGGAATTTTAGGCCAAGAGATCGATATCTCTGAATATAATCTTTTTTCTTCTTATTATTATTATTATTGAAGATTCCGTGAAACGGATCAAATTAAACAGTAGAAATATATGGTCACATGGTTTAAAATCCATTGAAATTCATTAAGATTTAAGTAAATAGTAATTAAGTGCATCCACATGCTAATCCTTATGTTTCTACTCCTTAATCACCTCGCAAACTAGTGATAATTAGTAAAATGTATTGACTATACATACATGTACAAGCATAGGAATATATGGCCACGATCATCCAACTATGTTACGTACCATTGACTTTTTAAATAGACTTTTGTTGTGATTTTTCAACGTTAGCACGTTGTTCAAATGCTAAATTTTAAATAGACTCTTGTTGGTATTTTTCAACTTTAGTACCTTATTCAAATGCGTGAACATATATAATTGGTAAGATATTGCTTGCAGATAAGGCTGTAAACACTGTAACTATACTCCTACTCCTGTGTCAATATCTGTAAATAAAATCATTTCATATTAAATTTTGCTTTGGGTCATGTTTTCAAAATTATAAATAATTATTCCTCACACAAGAAAGTGAAGACACGCATTTTGGAATATAATTTAGATTTTATTCCGTATTTAGAGAAGAAAGGGGTTGTATTTCCTTGAAAATGAAATATTATATATTTACATATAGAGAACTTCATCTATGTAGGACTTAACCTGTAGTTATAAATAAAATTATGAATTTAACTAAACATAAGCAGCAAGCGGTCTAGTCCAGCTCGGGCCTATCATGCCTTGGGCTTTGATCAGGCCGAGTAATAGATTTTGGTCTGTCAGGCTAGGCTTAGGCCAGTTTGGCCCCCTCTTCCCCTTTTCCTTTTTTTTTTTTAATGTTAAGTATTAAATATTATAAAAAATTTAATGAAGAATTATAGTATTTGCAAAAAAAAAAACTAACTGATTATTAATATTTAATATTAAAAGTTAGTTTATTGATGTATTAATTAGTGCTAATATTTAAAATTAAAAGTAGCAAGAAATATTAATAAATTTTAAATTTTAAATATTAGTATTTACAAAAACTAACTTATTATTCATATTTAATCAACAAACTTTTAATGTTAAATTTTCAATAAATTAACTAGTGTATTAATTAAATGTATTTACAAGAGCTTGGACTTGGACAACTTTGTTTTTTGGATCAGTTTTGAATTTTTAGTTGTGATTGTTGCTGGCCTAGTGGGGAGTGGACTAGGACCTGAGACTTGGGACTTGGGAGGCGCGGCCTGGGCTAGGTCGCAGGCGGGCGCGCACTAGCAGGCTAGCCTGGGATGCTATTTCATTTTTTTTTTCAAACTTGGTAGTTGCAGTTGGACTTGCGCCTTGGGTCATTTAAGCATGGGAGTGGTGGGTTGTGTTGTTGTAGGCTAGGCTTCAAGCTAGGGAAGACCAAGTTATTTTGCAGGTCAGACCAAGCTGTATATTAGCTTAAAAATCATGGCCTTTTCAAACCAAGTCAGACCTGACCAGGCCTTAACTAAATCGGGTTCAGGATGGATTTAGGCTGCGAGCCTTTTGTGTATGTCTAATTTAACCATTGAGTTATCCAATTTAAAGCCATTGGTGACATAATTTCTTCTTATTTATTTTTTAAATTAAATTTGACACATTTTCAATAACAAAATTAATATATATTGATTTTAAATTTAGTTAATACAATAAAAAATAGTGTAAAGTGTGTAAAAAGTAGTATTAATCATAAGATTTATTGTTTTGAAATAACTTTAAAGACAATATTGATATTATACTTTGAACGGGCAAAGTATAATTATTTTTGGGTGTTTGATTCGTCCTTAAGCGCTTAAACTGATTGATGATAAAAAAAAAAAATTTAAAGAAAAAGAAAGGTATGGTCTGGAATTTTAGCTCTTGGAAATATAAGAAATTGTTTAATCTCATTAATACTCTCTAATGCATACATTCAGCTCTTTTAAAGGAAGGAAAATACAATATATCTAGAGAAACTATCCACGCCGTTGATCATTCTAATTAACTCTTAATCGTAGGCATTCATTCTTACCCTATACCTCTTTTAACAAGGCTCGGATCATGGTTGTTGACTCTGAATTTTTCTATTTGGGAGTTGAAAAAGTATATAATAAAAAGGGTCACATTGCGTGCATGGGGGACAAAAGCTATGACGAACAAGAGTTTATTATGAATATACACCATGTGCTTCTCTCAAAAACTCTTAAGAATAAAGAAGGTGAGCTACAATCAATCTTATACCGGTATGCTAATGGATTTCGGCCGGTTTTGCTGCAGTATTGAGTCAATCTCAAGTTGGACTAATTTCAGGTTTTCCAAGAGTTATTTGTGAACTTCTTGATAAAAGTTAAAATTGCAGCAGTGGGATATCAAGTTGCAACTTAATGAGGGAAACAAAAAGTTAAAAGGAGTTGCTTAACTTCGTGTATATTTAGAAGTCCAAAATGGAAACTATGGGAACAGCAGATTCTGCTAAAAATTTCTTAATTCCTCTACCACTACAATGTGACCGGTGGAACATGGAATCAACTCAGAATATCACGAGTATGTGTTCTTTCCCTAGTGCTATCATTATGGTGAATACGCAAAGTTCTGTTTACAAAATGATTATTTTGAACAGAATTAAACGCATATCAAATAATATTATTATTTGTGATATCCTAGAATTTTCAAGTAACGAAATGAGGATAATAAATGAGAAATGACTAATGACTAATGAGAATGAAAAAAAAATTAACGAAGAGATTTCACATAGTTAAAAATATATGAAACAAAGTACGAATATATGCATTAGTGCAAGTCGACAAAATGAAAACTTCAAGAAAAAGGGCAAAATGGTCAAATAGTTAAAATTTGACTAAAAAAAGTCAAAAACTCAAATTAGAGTTCGGAAATTTTTTTTGAGAGACGAACTTCACCGTTGAGACGGGAACGCCAAAATTAGTACGTAAAGATGTTAAATGCGATATGGTGTCAAAGATGATTTTTTTTGTCAATATCAACAGTTAACTTCTTTGGTAAAAGTCAAACTTAGAGTTAGAAGATGAATTTTAATAAACGGATGTCACCACGACATTGGGGGCGTCAAAATTAGTAGAAAACGACTGTAAACATGAAAATTTAACTTTTCAAGTTAAGAGATCAAAAAGCGGGTCAAATAATTAAAATAAGACCCACAAGAGGGAAATAAATCTGTAAATTAACTACATTATTAAAGGAGAGTGATGGCTGAACTCAGCATAATTGAATAAGAGGGGCGGCTGGAATAATTGTAAAAGGAGAAGTGGTGGGGGAGTATTCCTCATTTATTTATTTTCCTTCCATGTTAGTCTCCATTTTCCCCACCAATTATTGTTTATTTCCTTTCCTTTTTGACCATACAATTCAGCATTTTGAGTAGGGAAAGAAGAGACGGACGTCGGCTAACAATTGAGACGAGTAAAAGGACAAGTGGGATGAGCCACCAACATTCCCAAAAACACTCCCAAGTTCACTCCTTTATTCCCTCATTGTCTCCCCACCAATTTTGCCCATTTTCTTTCCTTTCAGTCGTACAAATCAGCAGAGAGGGAGTGAAGAGAGCTGAGGATGCTCTCGGCAGGTAAGAGATAGAGAAAAGAGAGGAAAATTTTCTAAGTCTAGAAGAAGAAAAAGAGAGGAGATAGGAAGAAAAGTAGTAGAATAGCTATCAATTTTATTTAATTCTCTTTCATTTTAACCAAACCAAGTTACAAAATTCAGCAAATTGGCAAGGGAGAGGGAGCCACGGAAGTAAGGGGAGGGAAAGGGCTGTGAACCAAGCCAAGCAAGGAGAGGATGGAAGCCATGTAAGTAAGAAAAGGAAGCAAGGAAAAAGGTAATTCAAAACCCTTGTTTAGTACTTTGGTATCTTTGTGTAGATTATAAGTTTTATGAGATTTGTGAAAGTAGATCGTGCTTAAACTTGAATGTTATGGTTTATACATGGATTAACAAGAATCAAGAAAAAGAATTCAAGAGTTAAAGCAAAGTAAAAGAAAAATTGTAAGAACAAAAACGTAGAAAAATGAGTAACCAGCCCGATTTTTGTAAAAATTATATAAAATCGCGTATTTAGAGTTAGGAGTTGAGCTTTATATTAAAATAAAGCCCTGGAAGTCTAGTAAACACAGAAACAATAATCCCAGGAAAATTCCTTGTGGTTACTGGTTGAACAGATCGGTCCGAAGGAAAATATAAGCTGCCAGAAAACTGAAAACTGCAGCAGTTCATGTTGTTGTAAAATTCATATAAAATCGTGTGTTTGGAATTTGAAGATAGTGTAAACTGTAAAATTGTATATATTGAAGTTTTCTAGCTAGACACGTGAGTTTGAACCATTTTATGTACATAATTTTTGAGAATTTATTTAGAAAAGCTAATCAAAAATTGTAACATTCTGACCTAGTTGGGGAAACTAAAAATCTGTTTTGATTGAATAAGAATCTGAAATTTGGGATATGGTGGTGTGAAAATAAACTGTATAAGCTTTAATTTGGTGTTAGAATGGATGAAAACGGATGACTAACGAAGGAGTTATGACAAAAAAAAAAAAAAAAGAAGTTTAAAATTATTAACTTGAGTTCTACAACTCATATGGAGGTGAAATTTTTACTGCGACTAGTCTCGAAGGAAGATTCTTTACAAATTTCGTAATTTCTGGAGTTAATCCAATTATAGTAATTCTTATAATTTTGGACAGAAATGACCCTTAAATAAATAATAAACATTGAAGGAAAAATCTGAAAAAATCAGATTATGTGTAATTCATAATTACCTAAGTGGAGCCAGGAGAAAGAAAAATAATAAAATCATTAATTCTCTTAATAAATAAAATCGAGTTAAGAAAAATTAAGAAAATTGATTTATCGGCAACCAATAATTATAAAATATAATTCTACCGGATAAATAAGTTAAATAAAACTAATAAAAGTGAAGTAAGGGCAAAAATGTCAATCTTGAAGATTTAGACATAAAGATGGTGTGAGATAATTTTCGGAATAATATAATGATACTCGAAAATTCTCGAATTAATGTTCCGGATAATTTCTGATGGTAAAATGGTTATGTAAATATTAAAATGTTTATTTAAATATACTGACTTTCGTAATTGAGGTAGGTCGTTCTGAGAAAGAAATTATTGGTACAAATAATAGACATGATGTAATTGGTGAATATTAAGAATACTATAAGGAAGTTAATATGTCAATGAAAAATATTCCATAACACTATAGATAATTCAGAATTGAGTACGAGGGAGGGATTAAAGAATTAAGGAAATAATGATAAAGAGATTTGATGTGCCGACCTTTACATTAATATTGTAGGTCACTCGGACAAAGAAGAATTATATGAGGTAAACAAACAACAAATTCAGACAAGTTTTTCAGTATTATGTCATATTCGTGTGAACTTATTATGTGCAAGTTTTTTAGACTTGTTGCTATGTGTTAAATTGTCTTTAATGTGCACTCGATGTGACATTAAGTGTCGATGTTTAGTTGATTGATGAGAGTTAGTTGCTTTATGTGAAACCTATTATCTGTAGCGAATTATGAAGTATGTATAATATGTGAAGCTTGTGAGAAATGTAAAGCATGTATAAAATTTAAATCATGTATATGATGAAATGCATAAGAAATATAATGCTTGTATAAAATGCAAATTAAAGTATATATGAAATGTGAAGTATGTTATGTACATGTTATATAAGTATTGTTAAACTTGCTGAGCAACATAGTTTCTCACTATTGCTTTAAATAAATATTTTCAGCGAAGTTAGAGAAATTCGAAAGTTCCAGTAACGACGAAGGAAAAGAATTGGTTATGAATCGAAGCATTTGAAGACTTACGTTTCGATAATAATGCTTTGTTGTTAGAATCAATTAATTGTTTTGATGTAACCCTTTTAGAGTAAAATTTGCGTTGTAATATTAACGATTAAAAAGTTGTCAAGTTAGTATAGCATTTAACTATGCTCGTTGTTTGTATAAGACGAACTTAGTATTGGATTGTGAGTTTTTAAATACTCAGCATTAAGGTAATAGAATAAATCATAATGTATATGATTTTGAGAAATAAGAGGCAAAATGTAAAGATTGTGATTTTGAAAATAAAGAAATGTTGTAAAGTTTTAAATAATCGAGTTTTTAGCTATAATATTGTTGTTGTATGACATGGATATTAAGAATGATCTTATACATTAACTGTGAAGCCCCCCGAATCTGAGCCCACACAGCCCAAACTTGAGTCGTCAAAAGACTACAACAAAATTATTACAACAAAGCACAACGTACAACAATACAGTGTATAATAATACACAACTAAGTCCTCACTATTATTGCCACGCTATTTTACAACACGTGAAGACTACGACAGCTATTCCTCGGACTCTCACTCCATCCCCCGGCTAGACCCTGTTACGTTTTCATCTCCTGTTGAAAAACAATGGAACAAAAGAAAGGATGAGCTCAAATAGCCCAGTAAAGAATATCATGACTAAGATAATGACGAATAAATTATCATTAATGTTCAACAGTTGAGTTCTTGATAGAATACAATAGACTACAAGGTTTATATCAAAAAATTGCAGTTAAATTCTTGAACAATGTTCAGATCAATAATAGCAGCGGAATGAACAATCTATTAGAAGAATAATGCAGACTATAATGTCCACTCGCTTCTCTTTTTTGTAAAAATATCATCAACTTTTATCATCTGAAATACCATTAGTCAAGATAATACAACTTCAAAGTTCCTGGTCATAATCATGCAGATCAACAGTTCATCTTTGCACTACGGGCCAAAGACATTTAATATAACACCAACGGTCATGATTATACCAGATTCAGCCTTTGGTCATAATCATACCAACCAACAGTTCATCTTTGCACTACGGGCCAAAGAGAACATTCACCACGTGTCATAAAAGACACCGAACAGATGTATCGCCTTTAACCTAGTATAACGCCTTTAACCTATCATCTGTTCAACAATTATATCACATCTGTGCCCCCGGCCACAGATATTCACAACAGCTTGATTCTTGATGATTAATACAAATAACAGTGATACAAATGATGAACAGAAGAAACAGGATAAACAATAAGTATCGGAAGTTTACTTTGTGCATATTCAAATAATGTCCAAATTGTCAACATGATGTGGAGTGAAATTTAAAAATGATATTCAAGATCCACAGTTCAGAATAACGGTTACAGTTCAATAGAAAGGTTCAAAAAATAGGATGGTTCAGTTGAAATAATGAAATTCAACTATTATGGAACATATAATATTTTCAGGAACTATAGAAACAATAGTTCCATAATAAGTTTTGATTTAGGAGTATGAAAGAAAATAATATCCCTTACCGTAGCAGGTTTGATTAACAAAAGGTGAAGGAAATTAATATCTCTTACCATAGTAAGTTTGAATAATGGAAGATGAAAAATATGGTATCCCTTATGAGTATAAAGGAAAATGATATTACTTACGAATATGGAATAAAAGTGTCATGAGATAATTCGTGTAGACAAATTATTTCCACACGAGACAAATAAAAAGGGTTATTCACCAACAGGCGGTAATCCGCGCCGTAAGGTTATTCCCATCAATTTGAATACGAAGAGTTATTCACCAAACAGGCGGTAATCCGCACCGTAAGGTTATTCTCAAAGATTAATAAGGAATGAATACAAAAGGTTATTCACCAACAGGCGGTAATCCGCGCCGTAAGGTTATTCCCACAATTTAATACATGGAAATAAATGGCACAAGAAAAAAACGATATTATTTTCGAGAATCAAAGAATGATAATCCCTTCAAGTAAGAAAGAAAATAATATCCATTTATGATGATGAAAAGAGTGATACCCCTTACCTTAACATGTGACTGAATATTGATTTAAATGAGGTTGATCAACCTATATATTTATAATAAAATTAGTAATTATCACATATAAATTTTAAAGTGTATGATAACTCGTATATTATGAATTATCAAAATTATATATATGTAACATAATTTTTGTAGTATAATATAACAACTTTAAAATAGTTTTTAAAATAATATTTCAAAATAAATCTTCCAAAGAAAGCTTTTAAAAATGAATCTTCTTAAAGAAGAGTCTTCTAAAGGAAGATTTGTGAATACCGTGAAAAATAGGAATTTATGAAATAACTACTCTTTAATAAAAGACTTACTTGAAAAATTCATGCACTCTTTTTGGCTTTCAAACTCTCAAAATAACCTTACTATTCTTAGAGAAAACTCATAAAATTCTTATAGAAAAATTTTATATTTTAGGTGTGATTTTTCTATTCAGTTGAGCAAGCTATTTATAGGAGAAAATAAGTTACTATGCGTGGTAGGTGGGGGTAGGTGGCTGGCTGCTGCAGCAGCCTCGTGCTGCAATTTTTTTTTCCTCCAACTTCTTCAACTTCACCAACTCATGTGGGCCCCACCAATTGGTCCACATGTTTCTTACTATTCACATTACTATTCACGTTACTATTCACGTTACTATTTCAAATAGTAAAATTAATTAATTTTTATTTGTTTATTTATTTATTTTTTATTTTATTTTTTTATTTATTTATTCTTCCTGTGGGTCCAACATATAAAATAAAATAATGCTACAACAATAATTCAACAATAATGTAATAAACACGTTACAGATTATTATTAATTTAATAATATAAATTACAGTATATTTGCTACTGTGACAATTATTAGGTTCAATAATTTTAAAAACAGTGCAACAACAATTATTGACTCAATGATATAAAATACAGTGTAATGATAATTATTGAATCAATAATGCAAAATACTGTGTAATAACAATTATTGAATTGATAACATAAAATATTATGCAGTGACAATTATTGATGAAATGATGCGCAACAGTTATGGTGTCAATTATCAGACCAATAATATGAGACACTGTGCAATACCGTGTACTACAGAAAAATACCATAAATTACCGTATGCTACTATTCTTTTATCACCGGTATTTTAACAGTTAACATCGTTGACTATTTTTATTTAAAAATGTTACTTCTGTCGTTTTCTATATCCGACAAATATTCCGTTGTGGGGTCCACCAATAATTAGTTATTTCGGCGCCGTCGTACGGCACGAATATTCCCCGACCAAACGAATATTCCCCGACAAAACGAATATTGTCCGACAAAATAAAATTTGCACATAACATCCTTAACTTTAAACTTTATCGATTTAACCACTTACTGTTTCAGAAAAATATATATGAAGAAAAATTAAATTTTATATTTCATAAAATTCGGGGTCTTACATTAACGCACAAGATCGGCTATAGCAAGTACAGCGATTTTGGGGTCGTTACATTATTCATCTTATTGATAATAATAATATTTATTATATAATAATTTTTTATTATTAAATTATATAAGTATAACTATTTGAGTTCAATTAAGCTTTTATATATTATTACATAAATAGATGAACATAGGAAGATAGAGACAAATAAATCCTTTTAAAGAGGAATACTATCATTTATATTATATAAGTAGAAGAATTATTATTGTAGATTTTTAAATTTATTTTTTTTTTTTTATCAATTATTAGTTATATATTATAAGTTAAATAGGATATTTCAGAAGAAAATATTTTCTTTATTTAAAAATCATTGTACACCATATTAATCTATATTAGTAGAATTAATATAACACCCCATTTTCGAAATAGAAAGAGAGATTACACAAAAATACAACATAACCGACAAAATTATATCAAGGCTCTAGGCCACAAAAGAATAGTCTTCATAACCAATAAATGTCACAAGACAAACCATAATAAATGTCAAACCGACTCAAACAAAAAAATTACATGAGAAAATATCCTTAGTTTCAAAAAATTGAAATTATGGATATTTTGAAAAAATATTTTATTAAAAGTTGAAAATTTACTTTGAGAAGTACCTTAAGAAGATGATTCTAACTTCTAATTTTTTTATACACTAAAGTATTTGTACTCAATTTCTAATTTTAGACTCAAAAGTTGAAATAAACACTATTTATATAATTACTTGTAAGTTAGAAGCCATATAGAAAGGGAATAACAAAAGAAAACTAATATTTTTACAATAATTTTTGATACTTTTATACGTAACACTCACATATTAAGTACTATTATAAAGAGGTAACACTTATCTATTAATTATTATAAAAAGATATGATTGATTTTTGTGTGAGACTTATATATAAAAATATTAAAAATTATTGTGAAAATATCAAATTTTTTTTATAAAAAAAAAAAAAACCTGGCACAAACATGGCTATAGTCTAAAAATATTATTGTCTAATCACACAACTGCACACTCAGCAGGCCACCTCACATGAAATTCCTATGGTCAGGATTTCACCTAAGGTAGACTTTTTAAGTCTACCAATGGGGATTACAGATCTTTAAATATTGTTTGATCCCCCAATCACATCTCCATCTTCATGACTTTAGAAACTCACTAGCCATCTACTGTTCTCCTGTCTCATCTAAATCAACTACTACTTCCATGACATCCCTAGGAAAGCAATCTGGCTCTTCTAACACTTCTTCTTCTTCTTCTTCTTCATCAAATCCTTGTCTGAAGTACGACGTATTCTTAAGTTTCAGAGGTATGGATACGCGCAATAATTTCATAGGCCATCTTTACAACGGTTTGACACAAGCCGGAATCCGAACCTTCATGGATGAACCTGAACTGAGAAGAGGGCATGAAATTTCATCTTCGTTGGTAACAGCAATCCAAGAATCAAGGATTGCAATTATTGTGTTTTCTAGAAATTATGCTTCTTCAAGATGGTGCCTGGATGAGCTTGTGAAGATCCTCGATTGCAGGATAACCACGAACCAATTGGTGCTGCCGATATTTTATTACGTTGATCCATCTGATGTACGCCATCAAACCGGGAGTTTCCAAATATCTTTTGAATTGCATGAACAACGTTTTGCAGCTCAGATGGACATCGTAGCGAGGTGGAGAGCTGCACTAACTGAAGCTGCAAATTTGTCAGGATATGATACTACAAATCGGTAGACTGTTGAACCTTAGCCCTTTCTTTCTTTCTTCTTAATTTACTTTACTTAAGCGTATGTTTGTTTGCAACTAAAAGGATTACAATCTCGTTAGTTATAATCTACGGCTCTATCTGATATAAGGAAAATGTTTTTTTCCAGAATGATTACTTAACAGGGAAAAAAAAGGGTTGGTTTGTTCAAACCATTTGGAAATAAAGCAAGTTATCACTCTATTTTGTTTAACATCGTATTATTGCCATTTCAATAATTTTTTAACTAAAATTTTTGTCATTTTGGCAATAGCAACGTTGTCAAACCAAATTAGACGACTAAATATCTCTACTTCCGAAACGAACTTCCTCCGGAGTCTATTTGTATAAGAAAAGATAAGTAGCGTTGATTCATAGCTCTCTTTCCCCTCCTTTCCATAAGGATGACAATTTCTTGGGGAGAGCACAAAAATATATTCGACAATGGACGCTCACGTCCAAAACGAAGCACAACATTTTTATCTTGCTTGTGTTTTAATTTTGCTGCAGAAGCTAGGAACCCACGTTAGTTACAGAAAAAGAATGGAAAAAAGAAGACTCTACCATCCGGGTGCATTTATGAGTTGAGATCTATTATCTTTTTTCCTGTTTTATTCACCGTCTCATTGCATGTATTGTTGTTAGGTAATATTTATCTATTTAATATGTCAACTATTAAAAAACAATTACATTTACGATTGACAACAATATATGACTGAGACATTGGATGAGATGGAGGATGTATGGAAGGAAAAATTATTTCATTCTCCTGTGGACTCCACCATAAGCGGACCCCATGGGCATGTGAGAGGGAGAACATTCTGTTTACTTGTCTTGTGAATTATCTCATGAATATGGAATAATCTCTAGGATAGAAGATTTAGATTTAGCATTTACTCATTTGATTCCAAATACTACTAATATGCATCCGCAAACTTACTATATGTTTCAATTTATTATTTCATATTTAGCTCATCATATTATATCTTGTATCTTTCTTCTTGGGTGAAAAATGCAGGAATGAAGCGCATCTTATTCAAGCAATTGTTGAGATGGTTCTACTTGAAGTAAAACCCTCATACTTGAATGTTGAGGAGCACCCAGTTGGAATATATTATCGTGCTATGCATACAAAATCATTACTTAGCATTGGGACGGATGATGTCCGTATCATTGGGATTTATGGGATGGGTGGAGTCGGTAAAACAGTTGTTGCCAAAGCTGTCTATAATCTTATTTTTCATCTCTTTGAAGGTAGATCCTTTGTTGCTAATGTCAGAGAAGTTTCAAAACAAATTAACGGTATAGTTCGCTTACAAGGGCTGCTTCTTTCAGAAATCCTGAAAAACAAAGTTAAGGTTGCCAATGTTGATGAAGGAATCAATTTAATAATGGAAAGGCTTCATTCTAAAAGGGTTCTCATCGTTTTTGATGATATGGACAATTACTTGAGCCAAGTAAAATCTTTAGCAGGAGATCGGAACTGGTTTGGTTCAGGAAGTAGAATCATCATAACAACAAGAGACGTCCATCTACTGGATCAAGTACCAGTAGATGCGAGGTACGAGGTGGAGAGGCTGAACTATACTGAGTCTATGGAGCTTTTAAGTTGGCACGCGTTTAGAAAAAATTTCCCATTGCTAGATTATATGAACCTTTCGAAAGAGATTGTAAGTTATGTTGATGGGCTGCCATTAGCTCTTAAGATTATAGGTTCACATTTATTTCAAAGAACCAAAATTGAATGGAGAAGTGCCATAGAGAAATTAAAACAAATTCCCCACGAGGAGATTAGGGGAAAACTTAAAATAAGTTTTGATGGACTAGATAATGCCCAAAAGGCTATCTTTCTTGATATTGCATGCTTTTTCATTGGAATGAACAAGGATGATGTAATTAGTATACTCAGGGCTTGTGATTTCTTCCCAGAAATTGAAATTAGCGTTCTAATTAAAAGAAGTTTACTAACATTTGATGAGACAAATCGACTAATGATGCATGATCTTATTCGCGATATGGGAAGAGATATTATACGCGAACCATTTCCAGATGAGCCTGGAAAGTGTAGTCGATTGTGGCTTTATGAGGAGGTATATGATGTACTTAAAAAACACAAGGTAAGAAGCAAATACTTAATAGTTACTGTTTTGTAAAGGATTATACTGAAAACACAATTACGTTTATTTTAAACTTTTATGGTATAAAAGGGATCCGTTAAGGTGAAGTTGTCATATCACATATCATTAGTAAGTTTTATAGCTTTTTATTGCATTGGTTATAGCAATTGTTGTATTTGTGGTGGCCACAAACAGGGTGTTAGAATTAAAAATACAACTTTTGCTATACCAATGCAGCAAAAAGTTATAGATCTTACCAATGGTATGTGGTGTGACAACTTGAGTACCATAACCGGATCCGTATATAAGGCTTATGACACCTCTTTCTCTCTCTCTCAAAATTTTAAGTTACTTATTAAAGCTCTCACCTTTTTATTAGGGAACAGAAGCAATTGAAGGTGCCATCCTGGACCTTTACTCAATTAATGAAGTAAAGATGAGTACCAAAACGTTTGAGCCGATGCACAAATTGAGATTGCTTAAGATCAACAATTTAGCTCTCTCAGGAAGTTTTGACAATCTATTTGAGGAGCTAAGATGGCTCTGTTGGCATTACTGCCCTCTGCAGTATTTACCGCCCGACTTTCATCTAGAAAAGCTCGTTATTCTTGACATTTCAAGTAGCAACATCCAAAATGCAACCAACGGTTTCATGGTATGACATTACATTATAACTTTATTTTTTTCTTACATACATTTGTGGTAAATATTTGTTTATGTATCAAACAGACTCTACCAAACTTGAAGATCCTAAATCTAAGCGACTCTACGAGCCTCACAAAAACTCCTGATTTCACCGGCTTACCATTGCTGGAAACATTATTGCTTGAAGGTTGTACAAGCTTGTTTGAGATTCACCCGTCAATTGGACTTCTGAGTAAGCTAGTTTACTTGAATATGAGAGATTGCAATAGCCTTAAAAATCTCCCGGAAAACATTTGCAATTTGAGCTCACTTCAATGTTTAAATCTATGTGGCTGCACAAATCTAGATAGCTTACCTGAGAATTTGGGAACTATTGACTGTTTAAATGAACTTTTGGCGGATGGAACGTCAATTAAAAGGTTACCTGATTCCATAGGATTTTTACTGCACCTAAAAGTACTATCTCTAAAGGGATGTAAGAGAGATAGGGAAGCAGACACTTGGTTTTCAAGATTCTCTTTGTCATCACAAATAAAATACAACCCAAGATTTCTTCCACTACTTTTTCCAAATTTTTGTTCCTTGAGAAGATTGGATCTGCAAGATTGTAATCTTTCTGACGGAGATATTCATGATGAACTTGGGAAATTGTCCTCAGTGGAAGAGTTGAATCTAAGCGGAAACAATTTTTATGACCTACCTCATAGCTTTCATCAACTAGACAAGCTAAGAGAGATATCATTTTCTGGCTGCAAATTTCTACGATCACTACCAAAACTTCCTTCTAATCTACAGAAGCTAAATGCAAGTGATTGTTCATCAATCATATATTTACCAAATCTATCGAAGTTGAGCAAGTTGGAAAAGTTGGTTCTTACAAATTGCAGTATGTTGCCTGAGGTTCAGAGCTTGAAGTATCTCTTTTACTTAAAAGAGATTGACATGGCAGGCTGCACTAGTATGGTAACTAATTTTGATATGAGATTCTTCCAGGTTGTTCTCTCTCTCTCTCTCTCTCTCTCTCTCTCTCTCTCTCTCTCTCTCTCTCTATATATATATATATATATATATATATATATATATATATAGGGGAAAATACACAGCTGTGTAGTGCACAGTTGCCTATAGCGACGGTTATTTTGGTCTACAACGACAGTTCAACCGTCGCCATAGATATTTTTGGTCTATAGCGACGGTTCAACCGTCAACCGTGCCATAGCCCAAAAAAACCGTCGGCATAGGCGACTGTGTACTACATAGTTGTGTATATGCATATAACCCATATAACCCATATATATATATATATATATATATATATATATATATATATATATATATTATATATATATGGTACAAACGACTAAAACGCAAAACTCTTCCTTGTGTTTGTGTCTAATGTGTTTTTGTCCATGAGATTGACTAATTTACAAATCTCTCCCTCAAAGTATAATTATTAGTGCTCAGTTTTACTTTTTATGTTGCGTTTGAATTGAAGGAATCAATGTCAAAATTGAATGGAATTGAAAATTTGTAATTGGCTACTCATTTTGGCGGATAAACCATTTTGAATGAATAGAAATTCTTTTCACTCCCTTAGTTTTCATTCCATTGGGAAGGTGGTAAAATGGAATCCAATCTAATGAAATGAATGAATGTGATAATTATGTCATCTTATCACACCATCTACCACCAACACCAACCAAACATGAATTCCTATCTTCATTCTATTCTTTAATTCAAACGCAGCATTAAGGTATAATTAACGATGCAAAAAACATATAGTTTTGATCGCATTTTACTATATTATAAAATCAGATATCTTATATATATATATATATATATATATATGGGGACCGATCTATTGACAACGACGTTGTAAAAATAGAGTTATTCTTACAACAAATCTTAGCTGTCTAGGATGAGATCAGACGGTTTAAATGGCTTTGTCCGCAATTTAATATCAAAGTATATGTAGTATTATATTGCGGACGAAACTAATTGACCAAAATAGCCCCAACTTCAATTTGGGCTATATTTTTCTTATTCCCCGTCCGCAATATAATATTGCGGACGGCAGGAAAAAAAAATTATCGTTCGCAGTATTATACTGCGAACGATGTTGAACCGTCGTCACTTTAATGCTTTCTCACTCTACATACACCTTCAGCGCCAAAACCAACCCATCTTCTTTGATAGCTTTTTATTCTCTTTCCTCAACAAATCCAGCGCTAACTTGTAAGATTTCACCACTGGTTCACTAATCCATTCACAAATAGGCCATTTACAACACAAATATAGTTAAATGCCCTTTTCTTTCTTCTTTTATTTCCTTTTTCTTGTATTACCATTAATAGTGGTGGCTCAAAAGCAGTGTCAATGGAGGCATGGCCATCGTGAATCTGAGAAATGGTATGGCCATGGCAAATGTTTTGGCATGGTTGTTGAGGGTGTGCAAGTGGATTCAGTTATGGTTCTATTATTTTTAAGGAATGTTGTAAGACCCCGAATTTTATGAAATACAAAATTTAATTTTTCTTCATATATATATTTTTTTGAAACAGTAAGTGGTTAAATCGATAAAGTTAAAAGTTAAGGATGTTATGTGCAAATTTTATTTTGTCGGACAATATTCGCTTTGTCGGGGAATATTCGTTTGGTCCGACGGCGCCGAAATAACAAATTATTGGTGTGACGCCCCCAAATCTAGGCCCACACAGCCCAAACTTGAGTCGTCAAAAGACTACAACAAAATTATTACAATGAAATACAACGTACAACAATACAGTGGATAATACAACACAACTAAGTCTTCATTATTATTGCCACACTATTTTATAACACGTGAAGACTATGATAGCTATCCCCGCACTCTCACTCCATTCCCCGGCTAGACCCCGTTACGTTCTCATCTCCTGTTGAAAAACAATGGAACGAAAAGAAAGGGTGAGCTCAAATAGCCCAGTAAGAAATATCATGACTAAGATAATGACGAATAATTTATCATTAGCCTTCAACAGTTGAGTTCTTGATAGAATACAATAGACTACAAGGTTTATATCAAAAACTGCAGTTAAATTCTTAAACAACGTTCAGATCAATAATAGCAGCGGAATGAGCAATCTATTAGAAGAATAATGCAGACTATAATGTCCACTCGCTTCTCTTTTTAGTAAAAATATCATCAACTTTTATCATCTGAAATACCATTAGTCAAGATAATACAAATTCACAGTTCCTGGTTATAATCATGCAGATCAACAGTTCGTCTTTGCACTACGGGCCAAAAACATTCAATATAACACCAATGGTCATGATTATACCAGATTCAGCCTTTGGTCATAATCATACCAACCAACAGTTCATCTTTGCACTACGGGCCAAAGAGAACATTCACCACGTGTCATAAAAGACACCGAACAGATGTATCGCCTTTAACCTAGTATATCGCCTTTAACCTATCATCTGTTCAACAATTATATCACATCTGTGCCCCCGGCCACAGATATTCACAACAGCTTGATTCTTGATGATTAGTACAAATAATAGTGATACAATTGATGAACAGAAGAAACAGGATAAACAATAAGTATCGGAAGTTTACTTTGTGCAGATTCAAATAATGTCCAAATTGCCAACATGATGTGGAGTGAAATTTAAAATGATATTCAAGATCCACAGTTCAGAATAACGATTACAGTTCAATAGAAATGTTCAGAAAATAGGAAGGTTCAGTTGAACTAATGAAATTCAACTATTATGGAACATATAATATTTTCAGGAATTATAGAAGCAATAGTTCCATAATAAGTTTCGATTTAGGTGTATGGAAGAAAATAATATCCCTTACCGTAGCAGGTTTGATTAACAAAAGGTGAAGGGAATTAATATCCCTTACCATAGTAAGTTTGAATAATGGAAGATGAAAAAGATGGTATCCCTTATGAGTATAAAGGAAAATGATATCACTTACGAATATGGAATAAAAGTGTCATGTGATAATTCGTGTAGACAAATTATTTCCACACGAGACAAATAACAAGGGTCATTCACCAACAGGCGATAATCCGCACCGTAAGGTTATTCCCATCAATTTGAATACGAATAGTTATTCACCAAACAGGCGTAATCCGCACCGTAAGGTTATTCCCATCAATTTAAATACGAATAGTTATTCACCAAACAGGCGTAATCCGCACCGTAAGGTTATTCCCACAATTTAATAGAATTTGAACACGAAGAGTTATTCACCAAACAGGCGTAATCCGCACCGTAAGGTTATTCTCAAAGATTAATAAGGAATGAATACAAAAGGTTATTCACCAACAGGCGGTAAACCGCGCCGTAAGGTTATTCCCACAATTTAATACATGGAAGTAAATGGCACAAGAAAGAAACGATATTATTTTCGAGAATCAAAGAATGATAATCCCTTCAAGTAAGAAAGAAAATAATATCCATTTATGATGATGAAAAGAATGATACCCCTTACCGTAGTAAGTTTCAATAATAGAATATGAAAGAAGATGATGTTCCTTACAAGTAAGAACAAAATGACATTTCTTACCGCAATAAATTTAAGAGTGTGAAAAGAATGATATTCCTTACCGTAGTAAGTTTAAGAGTATGAAAGAAAATGAAATTCCTTACAAGTGAGAAAATAAAATGATATTCCTTACCTTAACACGTGACTGGATATTGTTTTAAATGAGGTTGATCAACCTATATATTTATAATATAAATTAGTAATTACCACATATAAATTTCAAAGTGTATGATAACTCGTATATTATGAACTATCAAAATTATATATATTTAACATAATTTTTGTAGTATAATATAATAACTTTAGAATAGTTTTTAAAATAATATTTCAAAATAAATCTTCCAAATAAAGCTTTTAAAAATGAATCTTCTAATAGAAGAGTCTTCTAAAGGAAGATTTGTGAATACCGTGAAATATAGGAATTTATGAAATTACTACTCTTTAATAAAAAACTTACTTGAAAAATTCCTGCACTCCTTTTGGCTTTCAAACACTCAAAATAACCTTACTATTCTCAGAGAAAACTCATAAAATTCTTATAGAAAAATTTTATGTTTTAGGTGTGATTTTTCTATTCAGCTGAACAAGCTATTTATAGGAGAAAAGAAGTTACTATGCGAGTTGGTAGGTGAGTTGTTGGCAGCACGCCAGCATCAAATTTCAATTCTGGCAGCGCATGCTGCCTAACTCCTCCAGCAACAATTTCACATGTTAATTTACATGTGGCCCCCACGTAGGGTCCACATGTTACTATTTAGAAAAATTAATTTTTTTTTATTATTTTTTTTCTTTTTTTTTTTTTTTTTTTTTCCTATGGGTCTTGCATATTAAATAAAATAATGTTACAACAATAATATAATAAACACGCTACAGATTATTATTAATTTAATAATATAAATTACTGTGTATTTGCTACTGTGACAATTATTTGGTTCAATAATTTTAAAAAACAGTGCAGCAACAATTATTGACTCAATGATATGAAATACAGTGTAATGACAATTATTGAATCAATAATGCAAAATATTGTGTAGCAACAATTATTGAATTGATAATATAAAATATTATGCAGCGACAATTATTGATGAAATGATGTGCAACAGTTACGGTGTCAATTATCAGATCAATAATATAAGACACTGTGCAATACCGTGTGCTACTGTAGAGTACCGTGTGCTACAGAAAATACCATAAACTACCGTATGCTACTATTCTTTTATCACCGGTATTTTAACAGTTCCGTTGACTATTTTTAATTAAAAAGGTTACTTATGTCGTTTTCTATCTCCGACAAATATTCCGTTGTGGGTCCACCACTAATTAGTTATTTCGGCGCCGTCGTACGACACGAATATTATATTGCGCCGTCGTACGGGCAGAACGAATATTCCCCGACAAAACGAATATTCCCCGACAAAAAGAATATTGTCCAACAAGGTATAATTTGCACGAAACATCCTTAACTTTAAACTTTATCGATTTAACCACTTACTGTTTCAGGAAAAATATATATGAAGAAAAATTAAATTTTGTATTTCATAAATTCGGGGTCTTACAACCTCCCCTCCTTATGAAATTTCGTCCCCGAAATTGACGTACCTGGCATTTCGAAGAGGTAAGGATACTTAGATTTCATCTCAGATTCTAGCTCCCAGGTCATTTCTTCAATATCTTGGTTCCTCTATAAAACCTTAACTTGAGGTATAACCTTTGAGCGTAGAATCTGCTCCTTCCTATCTAGGATCTTAACAGGTACTTCCTCGTACGTTAAATCCACTTCTATAACGTCCGGTTCTAACTCAATGACGTGGTTTGGGTCCTTCACATATTTACGTAACATAGATATGTGAAAAACGTTATGGATGCGAGACATACTTGGTGGTAAGGCTAGTCTGTAAGCTACAGTTCCCACCCGATCGAGGATTTCAAATGGGCCAATAAATCAAGGTTTGAATTTTCCTCTCTTTCCGAATCTCGTAACCCCTTTCCATGGAGAAACACGTAAGAATACATGATCTCCGACATTGAATCTCTCATCTCTCCGATGAAGATCGGCATAACTCTTTTGTCGTTCTTGTGCTGTCTGTATTCGTTGTCGGATCATTTGGATCTTTTCGGTCGTCAAGCGTACCAACTCGGGTCCCAACAGTTTTGCTTCTCCTACCTCATTCCAACATACTGGAGAGCGACACTTGCGTCCATATAAAGCCTCGAATGGAGCCATACCTATACTTGCTTGGTAACTGTTGTTGTAGGAAAATTCCACCAATGGCAAGTACTTATCCCAACTTCCTTTGAAATCTAGTACGCAAAGTCTCAAAAGATCTTCGAGGGTCTGAATCGTCCTTTCCGATTGTCCGTCCGTTTGAGGATGGTATGCAGAACTGAAACGTAGTTCAGTGCCCATAGCTTTTTGTAGACTGATCCAAAAGCGTGAAGTGAATCTAGGATCTCGATCAGAAACTATGGAAACTGGCATGCCATGCAATCTCACGATCTCATTTATGTACATACCGGCAAGACGTTCAAGTGAAAAGTTTTCTCGTATAGGCAAGAAATGAGCGGATTTGGTCAATCTATCTACGATGACCCAAATTGCATCTAAGCCTTGAGAAACTTTGGGAAGACCCGTCACGAAATCCATATTGATGTGTTCCCACTTCCATTCGGGAACCTCAAGTGGTTGTAAAGGACCCTTAGGTACTTGATGCTCTGCCTTGACACGTTGACAAGTTAAGCACCTTGAGATAAACTCTGCAATCTCCCTTTTCATATTGTTCCACCAAAATGTATGTCGAAGATCTCGATACATCTTGGTACCTCCTGGGTGGATTGCAAATGGCGTGTTGTGTGCCTCCATCATGATTTTATGCTTTAATTCAGGATCGTTAGGAACACAGAGTCGAGAGTTGACTCGAAGTATTCCTTTCTCGTCAATTCTTGCTTCGGGAATGGTACCTTCTTGTACTTTCTTTATCATGTTTATCAGTTCCGGATCGGTAGCTTGAGCAGCTTTAATTTTATCGATTAAAGCTGGTTCTACTCGCACGTGAGCAATCTTCGAGTGGGTCCCTGGTGTCTTTAGCTGTATCTCCATCTTTTGCAAGTCGTACAAAATACACTTTTGTGTTGTCAGCAGTGCACTTGTACTCGCATAAGATTTTCTGCTCAAAGCGTCAGCTACAACGTTCGGCTTTCCCGGGTGATACTGGATTGTGTGGTCGTAATCCTTCAACAGCTCAAGCCAACGTCATTGTCGCATGTTGAGTTCCTTCTGGGTGAAGAAATACTTGAGACTTTTATGATCCGTATAGATATCCACCTTTTCTCCGTACAAGTAGTGTCTCCAGATCTTCAATGCGAAAACGACTGCTGCCAACTCTAGATCATGAGTAGGATAATTTTTCTCATAATCTTTGAGTTGTCGAGAGGCATAGGCTATAACCTTTTCATGTTGCATAAGGACACAGCCTAGACCTTTGCCTGAAGTATCGATATATATGACGAATTCTCCTGATCCTGATGGTATGGTCAGAACAGGAGCTGAAACAAGTCTCCTCTTGAGTTCTTGAAAACTCTTCTCGTATTCCTCGTTTGATATAAGTTTTGTACTAGAACGAATGATACCGATATCTAATAATCAAACTTTCATCTCTTGGCGTTCTATGGGAGCCATTTGGTATTGAGCTTTGGAAAAGGGTTTAGTATCGGGTTCAAGATCGATACAGAATTCAATTTCTCGGTTTGGGGATAAGCCAGGAAGTTCCTCAGGAAAAACGTCAGGAACTCATTAACAATAGGAATATCATTCAAGGTTGACGTGTTTTTGTTCAAATCAATGACATGGGCTAAAAAGGCTTGACATCCGTTTTTCAATAAACGAATGACTTTATGGCTAGAAATAATAGTTATAGATTTCAATGGTTTAGTTGCTTGAATTTGCATGACAGGTTGATTAGGAATATGAAAACTAATAATCTTATGAAAACAATCAATTTTAGCATGATGGGTAGTCAACCAATCAATTCCTAAAATCACATCAAATTCATGCATCTCCAAAGAAATAAGGTCAACAGGTAATGTGAGGTTGTTGATTTAAACTAGGCAAGATTTATAGATAGTAAATGTAATAGGTATTTCTCCCAATGAGATTTCAACTGATAAGACAATATTTAAGTTTTCAATAGGCAAATTTAAACGTTGAGTACATATAGGTGAGATAAAAGAGTGGATAGAGCCAATATCTAACATGGCATAGACTTCTCGAGAATTGATGAATAGCTTACCGGTCATCACCTCATTCGATTTCTTGATCATCAAGGCTGTCATCATCAAATCGAGTCCCATATACTTCATCCGGATCTTCACGTATTTCAACCATGGGGATACCACGAAATAGTTCTCTAACGAACTGTTTCTCAGATTCTTCAACTTCATCAGTAGTAGCGTACCAATGATTTCTATTAAAATAGTATTTTCGATAGACTACAGTTTCCACGATAGTGACTAACTTAACCTGAATTCCTCTAAATTGTAACGCCCAAAAGTATAGATACATCATTTTTAAATAATCTTGAAAATCATAGCTCGAACACCATAAATCCCAAAGACTTATATGGAACGTCCATATATTCTGATCCTTTGTTATCGAGCATAACCAGGTGATGATATGTTTCCAACTGTCGAGCAAATTAAAGGCAACAATTTCCGCAAGTTCCGGATATCCTTTAAAGAACGAATTTGGAAGAACGACGGTAGAACTTTCACCTTCTTCTTTTTTAGATCGGATACAAATAATTTTTTCTTTAGGCAAATTATTCAACTCTGAGTTTGTAGAAGAATTGTTTGTGGCCTCTACATTCACTTCGGGTACTCCGTGGTTAACCTCCTGATTTCCAGATGCCATACTTAACTGTGGTCACAAAATAGATGTTAGTTCAAATAAACTGACTCATCACTTCATGTCCCTATATTCAAATCAACTCATTAGATAATAAAATCTAATTTAGGTGGGACACACTAGTGACTGATTATATTCGTCTCTCCCCTCCTAGTTCTACCCCAGATCTCCATTAAAGACCATATCCCTAAGCTCTGATACCAACTGTGACGCCCCCAAATCTAGGCCCACACAGCCCAAACTTGAGTCGTCAAAAGACTACAACAAAATTATTACAATGAAATACAACGTACAACAATACAGTGGATAATACAACACAACTAAGTCTTCATTATTATTGCCACACTATTTTATAACACGTGAAGACTATGATAGCTATCCCCGCACTCTCACTCCATTCCCCGGCTAGACCCCGTTACGTTCTCATCTCCTGTTGAAAAACAATGGAACGAAAAGAAAGGGTGAGCTCAAATAGCCCAGTAAGAAATATCATGACTAAGATAATGACGAATAATTTATCATTAGCCTTCAACAGTTGAGTTCTTGATAGAATACAATAGACTACAAGGTTTATATCAAAAACTGCAGTTAAATTCTTAAACAACGTTCAGATCAATAATAGCAGCGGAATGAGCAATCTATTAGAAGAATAATGCAGACTATAATGTCCACTCGCTTCTCTTTTTAGTAAAAATATCATCAACTTTTATCATCTGAAATACCATTAGTCAAGATAATACAAATTCACAGTTCCTGGTTATAATCATGCAGATCAACAGTTCGTCTTTGCACTACGGGCCAAAAACATTCAATATAACACCAATGGTCATGATTATACCAGATTCAGCCTTTGGTCATAATCATACCAACCAACAGTTCATCTTTGCACTACGGGCCAAAGAGAACATTCACCACGTGTCATAAAAGACACCGAACAGATGTATCGCCTTTAACCTAGTATATCGCCTTTAACCTATCATCTGTTCAACAATTATATCACATCTGTGCCCCCGGCCACAGATATTCACAACAGCTTGATTCTTGATGATTAGTACAAATAATAGTGATACAATTGATGAACAGAAGAAACAGGATAAACAATAAGTATCGGAAGTTTACTTTGTGCAGATTCAAATAATGTCCAAATTGCCAACATGATGTGGAGTGAAATTTAAAATGATATTCAAGATCCACAGTTCAGAATAACGATTACAGTTCAATAGAAATGTTCAGAAAATAGGAAGGTTCAGTTGAACTAATGAAATTCAACTATTATGGAACATATAATATTTTCAGGAATTATAGAAGCAATAGTTCCATAATAAGTTTCGATTTAGGTGTATGGAAGAAAATAATATCCCTTACCGTAGCAGGTTTGATTAACAAAAGGTGAAGGGAATTAATATCCCTTACCATAGTAAGTTTGAATAATGGAAGATGAAAAAGATGGTATCCCTTATGAGTATAAAGGAAAATGATATCACTTACGAATATGGAATAAAAGTGTCATGTGATAATTCGTGTAGACAAATTATTTCCACACGAGACAAATAACAAGGGTCATTCACCAACAGGCGATAATCCGCACCGTAAGGTTATTCCCATCAATTTGAATACGAATAGTTATTCACCAAACAGGCGTAATCCGCACCGTAAGGTTATTCCCATCAATTTAAATACGAATAGTTATTCACCAAACAGGCGTAATCCGCACCGTAAGGTTATTCCCACAATTTAATAGAATTTGAACACGAAGAGTTATTCACCAAACAGGCGTAATCCGCACCGTAAGGTTATTCTCAAAGATTAATAAGGAATGAATACAAAAGGTTATTCACCAACAGGCGGTAAACCGCGCCGTAAGGTTATTCCCACAATTTAATACATGGAAGTAAATGGCACAAGAAAGAAACGATATTATTTTCGAGAATCAAAGAATGATAATCCCTTCAAGTAAGAAAGAAAATAATATCCATTTATGATGATGAAAAGAATGATACCCCTTACCGTAGTAAGTTTCAATAATAGAATATGAAAGAAGATGATGTTCCTTACAAGTAAGAACAAAATGACATTTCTTACCGCAATAAATTTAAGAGTGTGAAAAGAATGATATTCCTTACCGTAGTAAGTTTAAGAGTATGAAAGAAAATGAAATTCCTTACAAGTGAGAAAATAAAATGATATTCCTTACCTTAACACGTGACTGGATATTGTTTTAAATGAGGTTGATCAACCTATATATTTATAATATAAATTAGTAATTACCACATATAAATTTCAAAGTGTATGATAACTCGTATATTATGAACTATCAAAATTATATATATTTAACATAATTTTTGTAGTATAATATAATAACTTTAGAATAGTTTTTAAAATAATATTTCAAAATAAATCTTCCAAATAAAGCTTTTAAAAATGAATCTTCTAATAGAAGAGTCTTCTAAAGGAAGATTTGTGAATACCGTGAAATATAGGAATTTATGAAATTACTACTCTTTAATAAAAGACTTACTTGAAAAATTCCTGCACTCCTTTTGGCTTTCAAACACTCAAAATAACCTTACTATTCTCAGAGAAAACTCATAAAATTCTTATAGAAAAATTTTATGTTTTAGGTGTGATTTTTCTATTCAGCTGAACAAGCTATTTATAGGAGAAAAGAAGTTACTATGCGAGTTGGTAGGTGAGTTGTTGGCAGCACGCCAGCATCAAATTTCAATTCTGGCAGCGCATGCTGCCTAACTCCTCCAGCAACAATTTCACATGTTAATTTACATGTGGCCCCCACGTAGGGTCCACATGTTACTATTTAGAAAAATTAATTTTTTTTTATTATTTTTTTTTCTTTTTTTTTTTTTTTTTTTTTCCTATGGGTCTTGCATATTAAATAAAATAATGTTACAACAATAATATAATAAACACGCTACAGATTATTATTAATTTAATAATATAAATTACTGTGTATTTGCTACTGTGACAATTATTTGGTTCAATAATTTTAAAAAACAGTGCAGCAACAATTATTGACTCAATGATATGAAATACAGTGTAATGACAATTACTGAATCAATAATGCAAAATATTGTGTAGCAACAATTATTGAATTGATAATATAAAATATTATGCAGCGACAATTATTGATGAAATGATGTGCAACAGTTACGGTGTCAATTATCAGATCAATAATATAAGACACTGTGCAATACCGTGTGCTACTGTAGAGTACCGTGTGCTACAGAAAATACCATAAACTACCGTATGCTACTATTCTTTTATCACCGGTATTTTAACAGTTCCGTTGACTATTTTTATTTAAAAAGGTTACTTATGTCGTTTTCTATCTCCGACAAATATTCCGTTGTGGGTCCACCACTAATTAGTTATTTCGGCGCCGTCGTACGACACGAATATTATATTGCGCCGTCGTACGGGCAGAACGAATATTCCCCGACAAAACGAATATTCCCCGACAAAAAGAATATTGTCCAACAAGGTATAATTTGCACGAAACATCCTTAACTTTAAACTTTATCGATTTAACCCTTACTGTTTCAGGAAAAATATATATGAAGAAAAATTAAATTTTGTATTTCATAAATTCGGGGTCTTACAATTGGTGGACCCCACAAGGGAATATTTGTCGGATATAGAAAACGACAGAAGTAACCTTTTTAAATAAAAATAGTCAACGGAACTGTTAAAATACCGGTGATAAAAGAATAGTAGCATACGGTAGTTTATGGTATTTTCTGTAGCACACGGTACTCTACAGTAACACACGGTATTGCATAGTGTCTCATATTATTGGTCTGATAATTGACACCGTAACTGTTACGCATCATTTCATCGATAATTGTCACTGCATAATATTTTATATTATCAATTCAATAATTGTTGTTACACAGTATTTTGCATTATTGATTTAATAATTGTCATTACACTGTATTTTATATCATTGAGTCAATAATTGTTGTTGCACTGTTTTTAAAATTATTGAACCTAATAATTGTCACAGTAACATATGCACAGTAATTCACATTATTGAATCAATAATTGTCATTACACAGTAACGTATGCTTTATTTTACATTATTGTTATCTCTATTATGATGTTATTTAAACAGTTGTATCTCATTAATTTATTGACTTGATATCTAAGAGCTAACTATACTGTATTTGTAACAATTAGTCATAATAATTGAATTGATAAAGTTATTTGTTTATAATATAAAGTTAGGTGATTATTAGGTGATATGAAATGAATGGTGTAGATTAAAGTGTGAATTATTGTTGAATAATTGAATTGATTTGTTTATAATATAAAGTTAGGTGATTATTAGGTGATATGAAATGAATGGTGTAGATTAAAGTGTGAATTATTGTTGAATAATTAAATTGATTTGTTTATAATATAAAGTTAGGTGATTATTAGGTGATATGAAATGAATGGTGTAGATTAAAGATAATATAATATTTGAAATGGATGGTGTAGATTAAAAGATGATCTTTAAATGAATGATTTAGATTAAATGAATGATAAGATTTTTGGCTATAAATAGAAGCCTTAACTTAAGGATTTTTCATAAACTTCCTTACTTGTTCTTTCTTTCTCTCTCTAAATACTTCTTGTGAAAGTTCTCTCTAAATGTGCTTAAGTCATCTTGAGTATTTGTGAAGATCTATAAGTATACGTGTACTGTTCAAGTTAATCAATCTCATTTAAATCAATATCCAGTCACGTGTTGAGGTAAGGGATACCATCTTTTTCATCTTCCATTATTCAAACGTACTATAGTAAGGGATACCATCTTTTTCATCTTCCATTATTCAAACGTACTATAGTAAGGGATACCATCTTTTTCATCTTCCATTATTCAAACGTACTATAGTAAGGGATACCATCTTTTTCATCTTCCATTATTCAAACATACTATGGTAAGGGATTATCATTATTTGATTCTCGATAATAATATTGTTTCTTCCTTACTCATAAGACGTGCCTTTTATTTCCATGTATTAAATTGTGGGAATAACCTTACGGAGCGGATTGCCGCCTGTTGGTGAATAACCTTTCGTATTCATTCATTATTAATCTCTGAGAATAACCTTACGGAGCGGATTGCCGCCTGTTTGGTGAATAACTCTTTGTACTCAAATTCTATTAAATTGTGGGAATAACCTTACGGAGCGGATTGCCGCCTGTTGGTGAATAACCTTTCGTATTCATTCATTATTAATCTCTGAGAATAACCTTACGGAGCGGATTGCCGCCTGTTTGGTGAATAACTTTTTTTACTCAAATTCTATTAAATTGTGGGAATAACCTTACGGAGCGGATTGCCGCCTGTTGGTGAATAACCCTTTGTATTAATTTCCTTCACCTTTTGTTAATCAAACCTGCTACGGTAAGGGATATTATTTTCTTTCATACTCCTAAATCGAAATTTATTATGGAACTATTGCTTCTATAATTCCTGAAAATATTATATGTTCCATAATAGTTGAACTTCATTATTTCAACTGAACCTTCCTATTTACGTGAACCTTTCTATTGAATTGTAACCGTTATTCTGAACTGTGGATCTTGAATTTCACTCCACATCATGTTGACAATTTGGACATTATTTGAATCTGTACAAAGTAAACTTCCGATACTTATTGTTATCCTATTTCTTCTGTTCATCATTTATATCATTCTAATCATCCAAAAATCAAGCTGTTGTGAATATCTGTGGCCGGGGGCACAGATGTGATATATTTGTTGAACAGATGATAGGTTAAAGGCGATATAATAGGTTAAAGGCGATACATCTGTTCGGTGTCTTTTATGGCACGTGGTGAATGTTCTCTTTGGCCCGTAGTGCAAAGATGAACTGTTGTTTGGTATGATTATGACCAAAGGCTGAATCTGGTATAATCATGACCGTTGGTGCTATATTGAATATCTTTGGCCCGTAGTACAAAGATGAACTGTTGATGTGCATGATTATGATCAGGAACTGTGAATTTGTATTATCTTGACTAATGATATTTCAGATGATAAAAGTTGATGATGTTTTTCCTAAAAAGAGAACCGAATGGACATTATAGTCTGCATTATTCTTCTAATAGATTACTCATTCCGCTGCTATTATTGATCTGAACGTTGTTTAAGAATTTAACTGCAGTTTTTGGATATAAACCTTGTAGTCTATTGTATTCTATCAAGAACTCAACTGTTGAAGGCTAATGATAATTTATTTGTCATTATCTTAGTCATGATATTTCTTACTGGGCTATTTGAGCTCACCCTTTCTTTTGTTCCATTGTTTTTCAACAGGAGATGAAAACATAACAGGGTCTAGCCGGGGAATGGAGTGAGGGTCCGAGGAATAGTTATCATAGTTTTCACGTTTTGTAAAATAGTGTGGCAATAATAGTGAAGACTTAGTTGTGTATTATTATACACTGTATTGTTGTACGTTGTGCTTTGTTGTAATAATTTTGTTGTAGTCTTTTGACGACTCAAGTATGGGCTGTGTGGGCCCAGATTTGGGGGCGTCACAGTTGGCATCAGAGCTTAGGGATATGGTCTTTAATGGAGATCTGGGGTTAGAACTAGGAGGGGAGAGACGAATAAAATCAATCACTAGTGTGTCCTACCTAAATTAGATTTATTTTTTATCTAATGAATCGATTTGAATGTAGGAACATGAAGAGATGAGTCAGTTTATTTGAACTAACATTTATTTTGTGACCACAGTTAATTATGGCATCTGGAAATCAGGAGATTAACTATGAAATTACCGAAACAAATGTAGCTGCAAAACAAGAGGCGACGAATAATCTTCTTACAAACTCAGAGTTGAATCATTTGCCTAAGGCAAAAATTATGCGTGTTCTATCCAGTAAGGATGAAGGTGAAAGCTCTGCTACAGTCGTTCCAGATCCATTCTTAGAAGCAATTAAAGGAAGTAACGAACTTGCGGAAATTATTGCCTTTAATTTACTCACTAATTGGGAGAGTGATATCACCTGGTTATGCTCTATAACAAAGGATCAGAATATATGGACTTTTCATATTAGTCTTTGGGATTTATGGTGTTCCAGCTATGATTTTCAAGATTATTTAAAAATGATGTTTCTATACTTTTGGGCGTTACAATTTAGAGGAATTCAGGTTAAGTTAGTCACTATCGTGGAAACTGCAGTCTATCGAAAATACTATTTTAATGGAAATCATTGGTACCTTACTACTGATGAAGTTGATGAACCCAAGAAACAGTTTGCTAGAAAATTATTCAGTGGTATTCCCATGGTTGAAATACGTGAAGATCCGAATGAAGTATTCGGGATTCGATTTGACGATAACAGTCAAGAAACCGAATGAGGTGATAACCGGTAAGCTATTCATAAATTCTCGTGAAGTCTATGCCATATTAGATACTGGCTCTATCCACTCTTTTATCTCACCTATATGTACTCAACGTTTAAATTTGACTATTGAAAACTTAAATCTTGTCTTATCAGTTGAAACCTCATTGGGAGAAATACCTATTACATTTACTATCTATAAATCTTGCCTAGTTCAAATCAACAACCTCACATTACCTGTTGACCTTATTTCTTTGGAGATGCGTGAATTTGATGTGATTTTAGGAATTGATTAGTTGACTACCCATCATGCTAAAATTGATTGTTTTCATAAGATTATTAGTTTTCATATTCCTAATCAACCTGTCATGCAAATTCAAGCAACTAAACCATTGAAATCTATAACTGTTATTTCTAGCCATAAAGCCATTCGTTTATTGAAAAACGGATGTCAAGCCTTTTTAGCTCATGTCACTGATTTGAACAAAAACACGTCAAACTTGAATGATATTCCCATTGTTAATGAGTTTCCTGACGTTTTTTTTCTGAGGAACTTTCTGGCTTACCCCAAACCGTGAAATTGAATTCTGTATCGATCTTGAACCCGGCACTAAGCCCATTTTTAAAGTCCCACACCAAATGGCTCCCATAGAACACCAAGAGTTGAAAGTTTAATTACTAGATATCGGTATCATTCATTCTAGTACAAAACTTATATCGAGCGAGGAATGCGAGAAGATTTTTCAAGAACTCAAGAAGAGACTTGTTTCAGCTCCTGTTCTGACCATACCATCAGGATCAGGAGAATTTGTTATCTACAGCGATGCTTCTGGCAAACGTCTAGGCTGTGTCCTTATGCAACATGGAAAGGTTATAGCCTATGCCTCTCGACAACTCAAAGATTATGAGAAAAATTATCCTACTCATGATCTAGAGTTGGCAGCAGTCGTTTTCGCGTTGAAGATCTGGAGACACTACTTGTACGGAGAAAAAGTGGATATCTATACGGATCATAAAAGTCTCAAGTATTTCTTCACCCAGAAGGAACTCAACATGCGACAACGACGTTGGCTTGAGCTGTTAAAGGATTATGACCACACAATCCAGTATCACTCGGGAAAGGCGAACGTTGTAGCTGACGCTTTAAGCAGAAAATCTTATGCAAGTACAAGTGCACTGCTGACAACACAAAAGTGTATTTTGTACGACTTGCAAAAGATGGAGATAGAGCTAAAGACACCAGGGACCCATTCGAAGATTGCTCACGTGCGAGTAGAATCAACTTTAATCGATAAAATTAAAGCTGCTCAAGCTACCGATCCGGAACTGATAAACATGATAAAAAAAGTACAAGAAGGTGCCATTCCCGAAGCAAGAATCGACGAGAAAGGAATACTTCGAGTCAACTCTCGACTATGTGTTCCTAACGATCCTGAATTAAAGCATAAAATCATGATGGAGGCACACAACACGCCGTTTGCAATCCACCCAGGAGGTACCAAGATATATCGAGATCTTCGTCATACATTTTGGTGGAACAATATGAAAAGAGAGATTGCGGAGTTTATCTCAAGGTGCCTAACTTGTCAACGTGTCAAGGCAGAGCATCAAGTTCCTAAAGGTCCATTACAATCACTTGAAGTTCCCGAATGGAAGTGGGAACACATCAATATGGATTTCGTGACGGGTCTTCCAAAAGTTTCTCAAGGCTTAGATGCAATTTGGGTGATCGTAGATAGATTGACCAAATCTGCTCATTTCTTGCCTATACGAGAAAACTTTTCACTTGAACGTCTTGTCGGTATGTACATAAATGAGATCGTGAGATTGCATGGCATGCCAGTTTCCATAGTTTCTGATCGAGATCCTAGATTCACTTCACGCTTTTGGATCAGTCTACAAAAAGCTATGGGCACTGAACTACGTTTTAGTTCTGCATACCATCCTCAAACGGACGGACAATCGGAAAGGACGATCCAGACCCTCGAAGATCTTTTGAGACTTTGTGTATTAGACTTCAAAGGAAGTTGGGATAAGTACTTGCCATTGGTGGAATTTTCTTACAACAACAGTTACCAAGCTAGCATAGGCATGGCTCCATTCGAGGCATTGTATGGAAGGAAGTGTCGCTCTCCAATATGTTGGAATGAGGTAGGAGAAGCAAAATTGTTGGGACCCGAGTTGGTACGCTTGACGACCGAAAAGATCCAAATGATCCGACAACGAATACAGACCGCACAAGAACGACAAAAGAGTTATGCTGATCTTCATCGGAGAGACGAAAATTTCAACGTCGGAGATCATGTATTCTTACGTGTTTCTCCATGGAAAGGGGTTACGAGATTCGGAAAAAGAGGAAAGCTCAACCCTCGATTTATTGGCCCATTTGAAATCCTCGATCGAATAGGAACCGTAGCCTACAGACTAGCCCTACCACCAAGTATGTCTCGCATCCATAACGTTTTTCACATATCTATGTTACGTAAATATGTGAAGGACCCAAACCACGTCATTGAGTTAGAACCAGACGTTATAGCAGAAGATTTAACATACGAGGAGGTACCTGTTAAGATCCTGGATAAGAAGGAGCAGATCCTACGCTCAAAGGTTATACCTCAAGTTAAGGTTTTATGGAGGAACCAAGATACTGAGGAAATGACCTGGGAGCTAGAATCTGAGATGAAATCTAAGTATCCTTACCTCTTCGATATGTCAGGTACGTCAATTTCGGGGACGAAATTTCATAAGGAGGGGAGGTTGTAAGACCCCGAATTTTATGAAATACAAAATTTAATTTTTCTTCATATATATATTTTTTTGAAACAGTAAGTGGTTAAATCGATAAAGTTAAAAGTTAAGGATGTTATGTGCAAATTTTATTTTGTCGGACAATATTCGCTTTGTCGGGGAATATTCGTTTGGTCCGACGGCGCCGAAATAACAAATTATTGGTGGACCCCACAAGGGAATATTTGTCGGATATAGAAAACGACAGAAGTAACCTTTTTAAATAAAAATAGTCAACGGAACTGTTAAAATACCGGTGATAAAAGAATAGTAGCATACGGTAGTTTATGGTATTTTCTGTAGCACACGGTACTCTACAGTAACACACGGTATTGCATAGTGTCTCATATTATTGGTCTGATAATTGACACCGTAACTGTTACGCATCATTTCATCGATAATTGTCACTGCATAATATTTTATATTATCAATTCAATAATTGTTGTTACACAGTATTTTGCATTATTGATTTAATAATTGTCATTACACTGTATTTTATATCATTGAGTCAATAATTGTTGTTGCACTGTTTTTAAAATTATTGAACCTAATAATTGTCACAGTAACATATGCACAGTAATTCACATTATTGAATCAATAATTGTCATTACACAGTAACGTATGCTTTATTTTACATTATTGTTATCTCTATTATGATGTTATTTAAACAGTTGTATCTCATTAATTTATTGACTTGATATCTAAGAGCTAACTATACTGTATTTGTAACAATTAGTCATAATAATTGAATTGATAAAGTTATTTGTTTATAATATAAAGTTAGGTGATTATTAGGTGATATGAAATGAATGGTGTAGATTAAAGTGTGAATTATTGTTGAATAATTGAATTGATTTGTTTATAATATAAAGTTAGGTGATTATTAGGTGATATGAAATGAATGGTGTAGATTAAAGTGTGAATTATTGTTGAATAATTAAATTGATTTGTTTATAATATAAAGTTAGGTGATTATTAGGTGATATGAAATGAATGGTGTAGATTAAAGATAATATAATATTTGAAATGGATGGTGTAGATTAAAAGATGATCTTTAAATGAATGATTTAGATTAAATGAATGATAAGATTTTTGGCTATAAATAGAAGCCTTAACTTAAGGATTTTTCATAAACTTCCTTACTTGTTCTTTCTTTCTCTCTCTAAATACTTCTTGTGAAAGTTCTCTCTAAATGTGCTTAAGTCATCTTGAGTATTTGTGAAGATCTATAAGTATACGTGTACTGTTCAAGTTAATCAATCTCATTTAAATCAATATCCAGTCACGTGTTGAGGTAAGGGATACCATCTTTTTCATCTTCCATTATTCAAACGTACTATAGTAAGGGATACCATCTTTTTCATCTTCCATTATTCAAACGTACTATAGTAAGGGATACCATCTTTTTCATCTTCCATTATTCAAACGTACTATAGTAAGGGATACCATCTTTTTCATCTTCCATTATTCAAACGTACTATAGTAAGGGATACCATCTTTTTCATCTTCCATTATTCAAACGTACTATAGTAAGGGATACCATCTTTTTCATCTTCCATTATTCAAACATACTATGGTAAGGGATTATCATTATTTGATTCTCGATAATAATATTGTTTCTTCCTTACTCATAAGACGTGCCTTTTATTTCCATGTATTAAATTGTGGGAATAACCTTACGGAGCGGATTGCCGCCTGTTGGTGAATAACCTTTCGTATTCATTCATTATTAATCTCTGAGAATAACCTTACGGAGCGGATTGCCGCCTGTTTGGTGAATAACTATTTGTACTCAAATTCTATTAAATTGTGGGAATAACCTTACGGAGCGGATTGCCGCCTGTTGGTGAATAACCTTTCGTATTCATTCATTATTAATCTCTGAGAATAACCTTACGGAGCGGATTGCCGCCTGTTTGGTGAATAACTTTTTTTACTCAAATTCTATTAAATTGTGGGAATAACCTTACGGAGCGGATTGCCGCCTGTTGGTGAATAACCCTTTGTATTAATTTCCTTCACCTTTTGTTAATCAAACCTGCTACGGTAAGGGATATTATTTTCTTTCATACTCCTAAATCAAAATTTATTATGGAACTATTGCTTCTATAATTCCTGAAAATATTATATGTTCCATAATAGTTGAACTTCATTATTTCAACTGAACCTTCCTATTTACGTGAACCTTTCTATTGAATTGTAACCGTTATTCTGAACTGTGGATCTTGAATTTCACTCCACATCATGTTGACAATTTGGACATTATTTGAATCTGTACAAAGTAAACTTCCGATACTTATTGTTATCCTATTTCTTCTGTTCATCATTTATATCATTCTAATCATCCAAAAATCAAGCTGTTGTGAATATCTGTGGCCGGGGGCACAGATGTGATATATTTGTTGAACAGATGATAGGTTAAAGGCGATATAATAGGTTAAAGGCGATACATCTGTTCGGTGTCTTTTATGGCACGTGGTGAATGTTCTCTTTGGCCCGTAGTGCAAAGATGAACTGTTGTTTGGTATGATTATGACCAAAGGCTGAATCTGGTATAATCATGACCGTTGGTGCTATATTGAATATCTTTGGCCCGTAGTACAAAGATGAACTGTTGATGTGCATGATTATGATCAGGAACTGTGAATTTGTATTATCTTGACTAATGATATTTCAGATGATAAAAGTTGATGATGTTTTTCCTAAAAAGAGAACCGAGTGGACATTATAGTCTGCATTATTCTTCTAATAGATTACTCATTCCGCTGCTATTATTGATCTGAATGTTGTTTAAGAATTTAACTGCAGTTTTTGGATATAAACCTTGTAGTCTATTGTATTCTATCAAGAACTCAACTGTTGAAGGCTAATGATAATTTATTTGTCATTATCTTAGTCATGATATTTCTTACTGGGCTATTTGAGCTCACCCTTTCTTTTGTTCCATTGTTTTTCAACAGGAGATGAAAACATAACAGGGTCTAGCCAGGGAATGGAGTGAGGGTCCGAGGAATAGTTATCATAGTTTTCACGTTTTGTAAAATAGTGTGGCAATAATAGTGAAGACTTAGTTGTGTATTATTATACACTGTATTGTTGTACGTTGTACTTTGTTGTAATAATTTTGTTGTAGTCTTTTGACGACTCAAGTATGGGCTGTGTGGGCCCAGATTTGGGGGCGTCACAAATGTAATAGGTGGATTAGGTGGTGTTAATGGTGGTGTTGGTTGTCATTGGTAGCGGTAATGGGTAGATTTGGTAGTGGTGGTGGAGTAATCTAGATAAAAGAAAATGAGATGGGAAACTCGGTATACCAAATCTCTTTCATTTTTCAAATGATAGTGACCTTTGGTGGGATTTGGAGGGTGAATTTTAGTGAAATTACGAGTTCGAACAAGGAGTTAATAATTTATGTTCCTATACCAACTTTGTCTGATAGACATTTACAGACTATTGATTCATCTTAGATTTTTTATTGAATATTTAGTTCCCTTGTTAGTTGGTCTTAAACCAGTGGAATGTTTTCTTCCCAGCGGAGTGTCTTCTTTTGGACAAATATTTTTGAATCAAAACTTCCCTTTCAAATTAAAGTTGTTGTTTGGTTGTTGGTCCTTGATAGTCTCAATACTGATGATATGCTTACGCGAAGCAGAGCTTTGTCTTGGACATTTTTGTGGTGTGTATTCAAGCTAGACAGGATGACTCCAAAAGCTTCAGCCACCGTGCATCGTCCGCAATTTAATACTGCAAATGGTTCTATAATGCAAACTGTATTAATTAATTCTTGGGATTTTCAATGGACTTTAAGGAAGAAAATTTTCCAGAAGATGAAGAGATGCTGGAAATTTGAACTTGAGGTTTCTTGTTTTCTACTCCCAAATAACCTAACACAAGGGCAACTTTATATGATATGATAAAGAAATATGGGTTTCTAACCAAAAGGTAAATAAAACACCTCATCACAAGAAATAGAGTGCACTTCTTCACATCAAAGCTCAAAATTAACATTCAATTTACAATAGTTACAAGCCCAAAATTTGCTAGAAATTCGTCTTTAAAATTCAGTGTTCAAAAACCTTTTACGTTATTGAGCCTGTCGGCTTAATACCTAAAACCTAAATAAATATAAGCTACTAAACAACAAGAAATAAGTCTTCAGCTGGTAAAAACTCTGTTATGTACCCATGATCAGCAAACAACACATGTCAGAGCATTGCAAATCATTCATTTTTTCTTGCAGGAACTTCATACCCAACCACTTTATACCTCAAATAGATCCATTTTTCACCAACTGATTATGCTCACCGACGGAGGTAAGTGCTGAACTTGAGTTATAAAACTCATATCCCCATTTTTCTCTTTTATACTTTCTTCTTCTTCTATTTCACTTCATCATCTCCAATTTCTGTTTATGGGTTTAATGGCAATAGATTTTTTTTTGGGTTTATGTGTTTTGATATTAGGTATTTGTGTAGTAAATGGCCGATTTGTGAATGAATCTGTGAACTAGTGGTGGAATCTTGCTAGTTAACGCTGGATTTGATAAGGAAATAGAATGAAAAGCTATCAAAGAAGATGGGTTGGTTTTGGTGCTGAAGGTGTTTGTAGAGTGAGAAAACATCTTGGGGTACAAAAAAAAATGTACTTGTCGGCAGTATTATACTGCGGACGGGGCTTACATTAAAGCGACGACGTTTCAACATGTAAGTCCCGTCCGTAGTATAATATTGTGGACGATAAATAAAAAATTCATGTCGTTCGTAGTATTATACTGTGAACGAGGAATAAAAAAAATATAGCCCAAATTGAAGGTAGAGCTATTTTGGTCATTTAGCCTCATCCACAATATAATACTGCGGATACCTGAATATTATACTGCGGACGAGGGTCATTTATACATTCAAATCTCAGCCTTATTTGACATACCAAGCAAGTAGCTTTTAGCGACGGACTGAGCGACGGTTTGATCCGTCGCCATAGGTTTGGTCCGTCATTATAGCTTTTAGCGACGGACAACATATCGCAACGGACAAACATATAGCAACAGACCGAAGCTATAGTGATAGACCGAACCTATGGCGATGGACCAAACTGTCGTCCGGTCCGTCGCTAAAGGGGGTATGCTTGGTATGTCAAATAAGGGGGTATGCTCTTGATCTTTTCTATATATATATCAGTCTTAAAATCTCTCATAGTTTATAATTATCATGTAACAGGAACTCTGTGAACGCCAGATCCCATTTAGCATTGTCCTTCCTATCAAGTTAATTCCATATCGCGATGGGTTCCGTCATCAAAGCAAGGGGTCTTCATGCTCATTTGATGTTCCATACATGCGACATAAGTTAATACAGACGACCCTTTGGGTTGTTTGTACGAACTACGGCAGCTCTACTATTAAACATCCTATTTTGGCAGTGATAAAGAATAAAACAAATAATACTATGTGGACACATAATGGATTCTTGCCAGAGACCCTGGAAATAAATTCATGGGTGAGCTACACTACAGAATCACACACAGTTAAGGCTGGAGATCGAATTGAGGTTCAGGTCATAGAGACAAACGAGAAAGTCATGGTTGAAGCTGTTGGATTAAATTTAAGCTGGTATTTCTGACCAAACATCAGAGACAATATCTTTGAATTGAGTTTAGATCTGAAGTCTGGTATTTTATTTTTTTCCTGTGGGGTCAAAATTATTGCAAGGCTATAAAAAAGTTGACGGTCTAGTAAGTGAGGCCTATTTAGGTTTTGTTGTAAATGCCCCGGCTAAACTTATTGATGATAAAGGTTAAATTTTAGCTTCTAAATATTGGTTTTGAATCTTCCGCTCAGATTATTAATTTCACGACGTTATGTTTATGAGCCTCCTCAAACAAGGCTTATAGTTGATTGGATGATCCCTCTTGGACTAATTTCTTAGGATATTTTCTATTTTCAGATTGCATATCTAAAACATTAATTTGGTTATGATGAAAATATAATAACAGTAACATTATGTATGTGTGTGTATGTGTGAGAGAGATACTTATACACCCTATTGGTACCTAATATTACTTTTATAATCACAATTTTGTTCCTAAATAGTTGATTACAATAATAGTAATATTATTTAGGCTGATAGGAGCCAAAACCCTTTTTCGATATTGATGAAGGAGCTTGGTGTAATCAGGGGCAGATCCACCTTAGGGGCAGGGGGTCAATTGACCCCACTGATTTTTCAGGTAAGAAGAAAGCCACCTAACTGTTGGGTTCTGTCCCATGCCTCCGTTCATTTCGCTGGTATCCTTGTGTTGTAGGCTCACCGGCGTCCATGGTTTCTATATGCTTGGCAGTTTTCTGATGTGCTCCAGCTGGTTTCCTGGTTTCTATTTCAGGTCTGCTACTCGAGGCTAGGGTCTGGTGCACGTGGCTGTCTGTCTGGTTCCCCGCATGCTGTGGCGCTTCTTTGGGCAGTTGGCTATTTGCGCGTGGGTTCACTTCCCATGTTGCACATGTTATCTGCTGGCCACTTTTTGTGGGTCCGGATTTGGGCAGCTTTCCCCCACTAATTTTGGGCAGGCTGAATTTTTCCCACTCTGTGATATTTGGGTTTGGGTGCTTTTTTATTTTGGGACAATTGCTTTGGGTCGGTCCCACTATTACTGGGCAAACTTGTCAATTATTTCCAAATGTAGTCTGGGCTTTTAGGTAGTTATATACTTATATCATTTGCCTTCCTTTTGGTTGGTTGCCTGGTTTAGTCTTGGCCTCTTGGGGGAATGACTTTGCCTTTTGTCCTTTTTTATAAAGTTTAGTTGATAAGTTAAAAAAAACAAATATCTTAATTTTGGTCAACAATTTTGCAAAGCTTCATAAGCAAGCTTTGACTCGTCCTTGAAATCCTTATCCCCTTTTTCTTTGCTTTTGTGACCTGCCTATGGGTTCAGTCTGTTTGTCCTTGTTTTTGTCCCGATTTGGGCTACTACGATTTCTTGGTGGTGGTTTGCTGGTTTTTGGCTGGTGCTGGTTATGGCTGAGTTTTCGGTGTGGCGGTGTTCTGGCTGGTTAGTGGTTTATGGAGTTTGTCTGGGGGGTCTCAGTGCTGTTGCCGATTTCTAGAACGGCATCATATTTCCTCTGGGTGATTCTGTGGTTGGGTGTCCAATGGAGCTGCTCTGTCTGTGTTTTCGGTCTATTAGTCGGGCCGATTTCGTCAACTATTTCTGCACCTACGTTTTTCTTTATCATCAGAAGGAGATGCTCTCCGATCGTATTCGTATATGGACGCTTACTCCAACTCCTCTTCAAGAACAAAAGTCATTTTCTGAGAAATATACTAATAAATAACACTCATATATTATCCCATATCTATATTTATGTGTATAATTTACGGGCCTTTGTGCGTTTAGTCACAAATTTAGGACTTTGAGATTTCTTTTAATTACTTTTGATTTTTTCTTTTGTAATTGCTTGTGAATTTTTGATCTCATTGACTTAAGAGACTAAATCCGCCCTGTGTTTCGGTCACCTTTTATGAATGACATTGTAACTTGATGTATTGTTGGACAGAAGAAAAGTAGTGTGCGGATATTTTGGCCAAGAGAGTGGTAGGGGTCAATTATATTTATGTATTTCATTATCCGGCCTCCGGATGGCTTAAGAAATTTCGTGAATAAAAGATGTTATGGATGTAACTATTTAAAGTTTTATTTGTCCAAAAAATCACATAAGACTATTTGTATGGATAGTAATATAAAATAGTTAATTGTTCAAGTTTAGTTCAACATTGAAGAAATAATAAACTGCTCTCTCTATTTTCAAAATGATGATGACAAAGAATATTTTTTACACAAATTAAAGTAGTTAAAAAATTAGGAGATAATATAAATTTTCTTCTCAATCTATTATTGGGTTTTGAGTTTGAATAGAAATAAATAACGTGAATCACTCATTTAAGGGTAAATTAACTTATGTACAAATTTATGTGGTTGACTTGTCTATTTTCGTCATGCTTTTTTTAGGACAATTTTTTATTTTTTTATTTTTATCATTTTAATCATCTTTTTGGGGATAGTATTAAAAAAATATATATAAATGAGTTTCTAATTTAAGATCGATTTCAACCATATACCATAGGAAACATGTATATTAAATTATTGTTTGCGAGAATTCATTTATCAAGTATCATTTACTCCAAAGATCCCTCCTGAAACGTTTGTTAGAGATCACTCGTGAAACATTATTTTAAATACAAAGCGTCTCTTTCCACAAATTAATAAATTAGATTGAATTTTTTTTGTAGACGGTAACAAATTAATTTGTAAAAATAGTTCAATCTTTTTGTACAAATTAATGAATCAGACCAAATTCATTTGTACACGATAACAAGTAGTGAGTTAATCTGCGAAAATTTCATTGTGAATGCGGAATATTTATCCAAATAACAATGGCGGAGGAAAATTAAAAATTAGCCATCTTATCCCATGTTAAATGTTTAAAGAAAAAAATTGTGCCCAAACTTTTAAAATATTCTTTGGCTGGCGTGATCTTCTAGTAACCCGCCTGTGGCCGGCCGTAACAAATATGCGTTTCCTTTTCCATTTCTCCACACAAGTTCACACCCCTGTACCCCACACTCCACAGTCGCATGTCCCACCAAGAAGATTATCCAAACAGCACTTTCACACAACAAAACTCTCAAACGCCTTTTAGATATCGCCCATTTTGACTATATAAATAAACCCCCAAAGAAAGAATCGAAACAACTCTAAATATCGATACATTTCTCGTAAGTTTTAGGACTGTATAATTCTGCTGATTCCACATTGTAGCTGATTTCAGAGTGAAAAGAAAAATGGGGGAAATCAAGAACAAACAGATACTTTTCAAAGATTATGTAAAGGGTTTCCCAAAAGAGACGGATTTTTCTGCAAAAATTGGAACTTTGAGTAGTCTCAAGGTACCAGAAGGTTCAAAGGGGGTTTTGGTGAAGAATCTGTATTTGTCTTGTGATCCGTATATGAGGCCTCGTATGACCAAGACTGAAGGCAGCTATGCTGAGTCTTTTACTCCTGGTCAGGTAATTTTTTTTGAAGAAAGTTTTTTCAATTATTTTTCTGGGGTGAACGAAATTACCTGGATTTAGGAGATAGAACTACCCATTTCTTTTGTAAATTAGTTGAATTTTTTGCCGTAAATCTACTTATTCAATCCAATTATAATTGTCCTGATTCACAAACTTTACAAAATCTAGAATCGCCACCTCATGACATTTGGTGTTTCTGGATAACTGATGGATTTTGGATTGTAAATCTCGGCCTCATGAGGGTTAATTGTTTTGGGTGGTCATGATTTTTGAATTTTGCAGTTGGGTTTTGATATTTTCAATTAAATAATAAAGGATGATTGTAAAATTAGAGTTTCACTGATGAATAGTTTTTGTGTTTTTTGATTGATTTGCAGGTGTGTACATTTTTAGTAATAATAATGCTAATAGAGGACCCCTCAAATAATAAGGATCTTTACCCACATCTTTAAATATTTCTGAACTAATTAAATTATTTCTCATATCACAAACCTTGGATCCTCCATATTCCATGTGATTCCTAACTTCATTTCCCTTTTTGAATTAATTTGAGATGCTTATACGTTACCAGTTATATGTCATTCATCTAAATATCACTAGTGCTTCCACCTGAATATATATATATATGGGAGATGATCTATAGTTAATGTTTGTTGTATGTACTGTTATAGCAACCGCTTCTGGAATCGTTAAAATAATGATCCAATAGTTTTAATATAATCCCAGTGGCTAGCTAAGTGAAAGGCTAGGGGAAAAAAAATCAATAATTATATGCGGGCCGCTATCTTAGATGACGGCCAGTGTTGTGTGGCGGTCAGTGTTGGTCGAAAGTGGCTAAGGTCTATTTTCAGTGAGATATTTATAAGAATATTTTTGTGTCATTAAGTGTACACTAGCGGGAAAAAAATAGCAAGTATTTTCAATTTAGGAACCTCTTCATGAATATAAATAATAGAATTCATATATATAATTTTTAATTTGCACATAACTATAAATACACAATAAATGTACACAAAAGTACTTATTAGACAATTTTTAACTTTTAATTTAAAATTAATTATTTAATTTTAACTGATAAAATTAAAAATTTATAACAAAGTATTAATAATTGCAGGTTTTTTGGTATAATTTAAATGAGCCATTTAAGTATATTAAATATAAAAAGAAAAATTAATTTTATATATTGAAACTGGAAGGATTATAAATTCCACCCCATAAAATAAATAGGACGAAGGGGGGGGGGGGGGGGGGGGGGGGGGGGTTGTCTTTAAGATAGAAAGGGACAAGGCACTAGGCAACAACAGTGGAGCAGCCTCCTGCATGTAGTAGACTGCTCCATGTTTATACTTATGAATTAGAACCATAATTAATTACTTGTAAATTCATAGGAGGTTGAGCTTTGAACGTAGAATTATGCTACTGCCTCTAGAATTCCCCTTGGAATTGTAACACTAGACACTTTCGACCAGCACTGACCTCCACGCAACAGTAGCAGGCATCTAAGATAGCGGCTCATCTAAGTTAAAATAAAAAAAAAATCCTAGCCGGAATCTATGATAGCGGCTGTTGCTTGAAAAAAAATAAAAAATTCCTAGCTGTCATCTAAGATAGCGGCCCGCATATAATTATTGATTTTTTTTTCTTAGCCGTTCACTTAGGTAGCATCTAGGATTATATTACAACTATTGGATCATTATTTCAACAGTTCCAGATGTGTTTGCTGAAACGTACATACAACAAACATTAGGTATGGATCATTTCCCTATATATATATTTGAAAGTGATAACGATATAGATATTTACATGCGTAATCCCACCATATAATTTTAATATACTTCTTATGGTAGAGTTAAAGTTTGTATTTTCAACTTTCAAAACAGTTGCTAAATGTCAATTTTTTGGTTGGGGTATGATTTAAAGACACCTAACTTTGAAACAAATAATTGGTTTTGAAGTTCAAATATGGCTCTCAAGTGGTAGTATTTGAGTTTGTGTGTTGATATTTTGGTCATTATCCACTCAAATTTTAGACGAGCAACTGCTATTCATTTCTAATTCACCCCAAAATGATTTATAAACTTTGCATGAATCCAGAAGTGTGCTTCTGGCCCACTAGTTAGGTAAAAATGTTAGTTAAGGAAAACAGAAATTTTGTACGACTGATTAGGTTGTGAATATGTTACGAAGATCATAAGTTTGTGTCGGTGACCCTGTCGTGCAGCCTATTGTCGGGTATGGTGTGGCTAAAGTTTTGGATTCCGGCCATCCAAACTTCAAGAATGGTGACTTGGTTTGGGGAATTACGGGATGGGAAGAGTACAGCCTCATTACAGCTACAGAGTCGCTATTTAAAATTCAACATACTGATGTGCCTCTTTCCTACTATACAGGATTACTGGGTAAGTCTTTTACCTTATTTGTCATATTATTATAAATGTGCACAACAAAGATATAAGAGAATGGTCATCATCATGCACTGTCAATCCAGTTAGTTGAACATTAAATCCATTATGCCTCAGTAGGCAATTCACTAGCACTATTTCATTACCTTGGTTATTGTTCGATCTCCAGGTACTTGTACATTTCGCATCTATGTTATTTGATTTACGTTCAGCTAGATTTATTGCTCCTCGTCTCCTTTTATCTTTTTGTAGGTATGGCTGGTATGACTGCTTATGCGGGTTTCTATGAGGTTTGCTCTCCAAAGAAAGGGGAGTTTGTTTACATTTCAGCAGCATCTGGAGCAGTTGGTCAGCTTGTTGGGCAGTTTGCAAAGCTGTTGGGCTGCTATGTCGTTGGGAGTGCTGGAACCAAAGAAAAGGTCAGTGCCCTCTGAAATGTTCATTAACCAAAATCCAATGCGTGCATTATACAACTAAGCTGTTCTCAAACATATGAAGTGCTGCCGTAAATAGATCTCTCTTTGTTTTTATTTTTTCCCTGGGAAAGAGCTTATACCTTGATTAGCTTACATTTCCGTCCATTAATTTGTACAATAAGGGTTCTGCTGATATTCAAAGCAACTGCTAGATAGTTGATTTCTTGGAATTATCACTGTTGTTCAAAGATGTAGGTAGACTAGAGCATAGTCCGCATTTGACTAGCTTCTCTCTGTGTGTGAAATTTATTTCTTCTTTGCACAAGGTTGACCTGTTGAAGAATAAATTCGGGTTTGACGAGGCTTTCAACTACAAAGAAGAGCAAGACCTGGATGCAGCCTTGAAGAGGTCAGTACTTCTATTGGTTTGGTAGAGTATCATGATAACACTACGAAGCATGAAACCTGTGTTTTTTTTACCTGAAAACACCACCTTAGCGGGTGGGGCCTTTGGCAACTTTGTTTTGATATAAAAGATCTTGGTATATAAAGCATAAATCTTAACTTAATACAGAGTCCTGGCTATCTCTTTTAGCTTCTTTGGGAGATCAAGATCCTTATCATAATTGGGGTTGTGATTTCCCCGTCTAAATATCTGATCTTTTTACCAGCCAGAGTTACCTATTACTTAATATCATCAGTAATAAAAAATGGGAAATGTAATTATCTATTAAATTAAAACACAAACATAGATGCTTTTCGTTTGGTTCCCACATTAGCTTTTGTTGTATTGTTCTTTATTAGGTACTTTCCTAGTGGTATTGACATTTACTTTGAGAATGTTGGAGGAAAGATGCTTGATGCAGTACTCCTTAACATGAGACTCCACGGACGTATTGCCGTGTGCGGGATGATCTCACAGTACAACCTCGATAAGCATGAAGGTGTTCACAACCTGTTCACTCTCATTTCGAAACGTATCCGCATGGAAGGATTTCTCGTTTTTGAACACTATCACCGCTATCCAGAGTTTCTGGACCTGGTTCTGCCTTGGATAAAGGAAGGGAAAATAACATATTTGGAAGACATAGCTGAAGGCCTTGAGAGTGCCCCTGCAGCTCTAGTAGGACTTTTCTCTGGCCGTAATGTTGGAAAACAAGTGGTGGTGGTTGCCCGTGAATGAGTCACTGTTAATGATCTGGTTCTCCTTTTATAGAAGCGATTTCGTCTTTTCTTTTGCATAAAAGGGAGAAGATTGTTATTGTTATTATTGGAAGTATTCTAGTTGGATGTTTTGGCAATTTGCAGTTATATTTTTACATAAATCAAGAGTACTTGTATTTGTGAACTAGTGTATTTTGTTGTGGCACTGTCCATAGCTGTTTGTTGATGCTACTGTTTCCCTACTGTTTAACCACTATGCTGCCAGATTGCCACTATGATTATTCAATTTTGTTGATAAACTATATACTTATATCAATTACTTCATCAAATTTTTGGTTTCAAAAATAAAAATTTACTTCATCAAAATCTATTTTGTCATGTATTAATCAGTTGAGCTGGTATCCATCACCAAAGCAGAAACAAAGGAAGAACTAAGCTGATTGCAAAGATAATTAGTGCTGCTATGGAAAGAATGTCTTCTTGTGCTAGTTTTTTATAGTGGGGCATTGCTAATATCTTGAGTAACTGTTTGATAGTCAATATTTAAAATACAACATCTGTTCAAAAATCATATCTACATTTTTCTTTTTTGTTCATTTTAAAATTAAATTTGTATTTTTATTTTTAGACTCTAAAGTGATATAAAAGTTCGTAACACGTTACTTTTATCTTTGTAGATTCCTCCCATACTTCATGTCGACTTCGCTTGTAGCATACAGAGTGGTTTTTTTCCTTCGTAGAAAGTTGTTTGGTTTAATTGGAGACGTATCCATGAACAAGTTTATGCAGCTTTATTTAATATGTTTCTCAAAGTAAAGGTTGAGGGAGAAATTATTAGATGACCCGGGAGCAAATGAATCGTATGTTCTTTTTTCTCACATAACAGTAGGGTTCACAAATAGTGGGACCCTTATAGACCCCACTGTTATATGAGAGGAATGAGCATACTGTTTATTTGCTCATAGAGCATTGAATAATTTTTCAGGTTGAAGGGGAAGTATATGCATGTTTTTTTGTCAAGGTTCTGTGTCGAAAGCTGATAGTTGGGAATATCAATTTTTTTTGGGGTTTAAGCCAACGTTGTTATATGTTAGAATTGACTCATATTTCAATTCCTGATGGAGCAGTCAGCATAACGTGTATTTGGGTTTAAAGGTTTATTAGTAACTCGGTCTTAATTAGATTTGACTAATGTTTTGATTTTTAAGCCCATGTTATAAAAGTTAAGTTATTCTAGTATAAAATATTATTTGGTGGGTAGATTATTATAAAACGTGAGAGACACATATATGAATACATCAGACAAATATGACTAATCATAATTTAGTGAATTTAATATATCGTGTGTCATTTATTTTTTGTTATTTAATTTCTGTATGATTAGTTATATTCGATCTTTTCTTGTAAGTGGTAGATTTTGGTAGTGAGGCATAAGCTGGATATAGGTTACATTGCGGTCTGCAAACACTTGCAACACCCTCATATAATTCGGATAGCTCAGACATATTCTAGTAACACCCTCATTTGAAATTCGAAAACACAAAAATTATCATGATTACTAGTTTTTAGGTAATTCACAATATTAATAATATAATTATCGATTAAAATTAAATAAATTTGTACCATTGTTTTTTTAATAGAAAATTCTGGATAATAAATTTTAGGTGTTAAAAGTTAATGTTGTGAAAAAAATATTAAAAATAATTATGAAAATATTACATTTAGCAAGAAAAATTAATTATTTAGTCAAAAGAAATATTATACTATCAACTTGAAAATCAAAAATTAAAAATAGATCATATCTTTCATAAGCCAAATCATCAACCGAACAAAAGTATTAGATACATGCAATTTTTTGAGTTTGTTATTTTTAAATATATGAAAAAAATTAATTTAAAATAATGATATTGTATATGGGTGTATCAAGTCAGCCGAGTGCAAATGCCTTACTAGTATTGATTCTTGTGTATTAACAATCAAATAAACTTACATGCATCTAATTATTGTTTAATTATGAAGGTGTCGGAAAATTTTAAATTGGAGACATGCTAGAGAGGGAATGAGATATGTGGGGATTATAAATCTTGTAATTAGGGTTCATTCAAATTTAACTCATAATACAACACAAAATGTGCGTGAAACCTACCGAACATGTATGAGTAGGGTATCTAACTTCTTCTTTTTTCTTTTTGGTAATTTTTAGTCAAATAACATATTCTTCTATTTGGATAAATTATTTTAAGTACTGCATAATTTTTGTTTCTCTTAATACATACATGGATTTGGGCACACACTGCCGTGTGTAAAATTAATGTAGAATTGTGTATGGCTTCAAGTATACTTGGGATCGTTTAAAAAATATGATTAGTAATTCTGATTATTGCTTATATTTATAATTAATTTTTTTAAAAAGTTTGTATTTGGTGAAGAAAAAGTACTTGAACTAATAAAAAATATTTAAACTAATAAAAAGTAAAAAGTGCTTGGTATTTAAAATTTTTATTATCACTTATTTGAAGAGTAAATTACTAAAAAGGAAAGTTTGGATAAATAAAGATAGGTAATGGATGAAATAATTAAAATAAATAAGGACAGATTAGTAATATACTTAGTCAATTCTGATTATTAGATTTGACAAATAATCAAAAGCTCCAATTTGAAAATTTTGATTATTTTCATATACACTGATTATAAGCAGTTTTAAAATCAGGCTATCAAACACTTTTTGATTATATATATTTTTTAATCAAACAATCAAATTAGCTAAAATATATTGAAATTATAAACTGTTACAAACAATAAAAAAATTGCAATACAAAGAATTGAAATAATAATCCTTTCAAACATAATAACATATAATCAATAAAAGAGTCAATAGTGACAACAACTAATAGATACTAGATATACTATTTTTTTTTTTTTTGTTGCTAAATGATTAAAATTTTATAAAAAAAAGGAACAAAGTACAAGGGAACCCCAAAGAAAGATAAAGCATAAGCATCCAAGGCATTCCAAGGATACAAATACTATACATCATACAAATCCAGATACCGGAAACATTGTCTAGTCCTAGCCTTTTGGAATTTTAAATAAGAATTAAGCCTACATTTTATGGTGTTCAAACAATCTTTTGTAAGAGTTCTGATCGGGCGCTTTGTACCCCCATGGGCGCGAAAATTTCTTTCCCTCCATATTGAGTACACAATGGTAGAGAACCCCAGTCTTAAAACATCAGTTCGAAAGCTGGACTTTGGCCGGGAGGAGATGTTTTGAGTAACAGAAGACCAATCTCTACAAGAACCACGCCAGCCACATATCCTCATCACGCTAATCAGGAGCTGATATGTATAAGGACAGTTAAAGAATAGATGAGAAAATGTTTCATTGTCGATGTTGCAGAGTTCACAAACAGGATTGAGATTCATCCCAAATCTCAACAACTTGTCCTTAGTATGAAGCCCATTATGCTGAGAAAGCCATAAAATGAAAGAAGCTCTCGGGGTAACAGTTTTATGCCAGACCAGATTTTCCCATTGCACCAGTTGACCTCTAAGGCGGATAGAGTTCCAGATTGTGGAAAGATTCACCTCGTCTGCTGATGCATTATCCCAAAGAATTTTATCAGGCCTATTTGAGTTGCACTATCTAGAATAGTCAAAAGAATTCCTAAAATCAATAAGAACAGAGCGATTTGCAGATGGAAGACACCAAGTAGAGTCATGCATAATGCTGCAAACTTTAGCAGCAGGGCCTAACCCAGAATGAAGGATAATGGAAGCATGAACAGAATCAGCAATAGGAGTCTTCATCCATGGATCAAACCACAGATTGGTATCATTTTCATTGCCATTTTGGTAAGATATATGATTAAGAGCATAGCTCCTAAGTTTCAGAATTTTACGCCAACTCCAGGAATAGTCATTAGGAACCTCCATACACCAGAAGAACTTATATTTCAAGTTGTAAGTTTTAATCCATAAGGACCAAGCAGATGTCTGCTTCGAATTGACAATCTGCAACAATTTCTGCAAGATGAGGGCTTTATTCCAATCGACAAGACATTTAATGTTCAGGCCCCCCTCATTGATAGATTTGGAAATTTTGTCCCAGGACACTTTTGCTCCATATTTATCATGAGTGTTTCCTTTCCACAAAAATCTGCTCAAATAGGATTTGATTTCCTTGGTCACAGCAGCAGGAAGAAGGAAGTGAGAAGCCCAGAAGGCCTGAATCGAAAACAGGATAGACTTAATCAATTGGGTCCTACCTGCGTAAGAAAGAAACCTAGAGGTCTAAGATTGGACTCTATTTCTGATCTTCTACAGGAGGGGCATACAATATATCAGCAATACTAAGCTTGGATGAAATGAGAGGCACCCCAAGAAACTTTGCTGGAAGAGAGCCTAACAGGAATCCCAGGAGCCCGAGGATATTGGAAGATTAGATGTCAGCAATGTTAGACAAAAAACATAAACTTTTGGTGTCATTAGCCACAATACTAGAAACAGAAGAAAAAATGTCAAGGCATTTCTTTAGAATCCTAACCGAGGTCACATCTCCAGGACAAAACAGAATAAGGTCATTAGCAAAACAAAGATGAGTAAGCCCCAACTCTTTGGTTTTCCAGTGATATTTAAAGGAAGGAAGCTTTGTTTCCTTAGCAAGAATAAGAGAAAGAACTTCCATGGCAATGACAAATAGATACGGTGATAGAGGATCTCCCTGTCTCAAACCTCTAGCCCCTTTGAAGTAACCACTTAAGGATCCATTGATTTTAACAGAAAATCTAGTGGTTGTAATACAAGCTTTAATCCAAAAAATAAATTTAGGAGGAAAGTTGAAGAGAGAAAAGGGCTTCAAGGACAAGGACAAAATTCTAGGAAACCGAGTCAAAAGCTTTCTTGATGTCAACCTTTAGAGCACATTGGGCAGGACCAGTAGCTCTATGATAGTTTCTGAATAATTCTTGAGCAATAAGGATGTTATCAGTAATTTTCCTTCCTTTAATAAAAGCAGACTGCCAAGGAGAAATAAGATCAGGGAGAACAGTCTTCAATCTGTTTACAATAAGCTTTGAAATGCATTTGTAAGTTGTGTTGCAACAGGATATGGGCCGAAAGTCCATCATGGCAGTAGGGTTCTGAGTTTTTGGGACTAAAGTAATGGCAGTGGCATTAGTACCTTTCAGAGGAAAGCCATGAGAAAAGAAAGACTTGATGGCAGCAAGGAAATCAGGACCAACAACATCCCAAGAATGAAGAAAGAAATTAACATTGAAGCCATCAGGACTTGGACTTTTATTCCTCTTCATGGGATTTAGAGTGTCAAAAATCTCAACATCAGTAATCTCACTATCAAGAAATCTGGACTGCAAGTCCGTAACTTTCTTCTCAAATGAAAGATTCAAGTCTCTTAGCTTCAGAAGAGAAGAATCATTATGAGTCCCTAAAAGCTTGCTGAAATACTGGACTGCAATGTTTTGAACCTCAAAATGTCCAGAGACCATGTTCCCATTTTCATCTTGTAGAGATAAGATTTTATTTTGCTCGTATTAAACAATTTTTTATTCTTAAAGTGATTATAAATATGTTCGATTGATTATAGAGAATTCCAAACACCCTCGAAGTCAAATTTGCAAGATACTATATAAGAATAGGAGTTAAAACTATTTAGGTTAAACAAATAAATAGAGAGAAAAATAAGAAACTGGATAGATAATAGACAATTTATTTTGAAAGTTGTGAGTTTGATAAACCAAAGGTAATTACTAAAGGAGAGTATTTAAATTACGATAATAACTGTAAAATTAAAAAAAATAAGTTTAAGAAATAGAATATAATTAAAATTTGAAGGTAAAGACACTAAAAAGAGTTCAATTAAATAATTTCGATAGATATATCACTCACATGGCAACAAAAACATACAGATATAATTCAAGCTTTTACTTGCTTTAATTGGCTAATTATATCTTATAATTCTGAGCAAATCATATGAACTTCAAAAGTTTAGAAAAAGAGTGGCTTTTACTAGAATATGTACAAGACTTTTTCTTGGTCTTCTTACTTGTCAGCAAATATCAACCTAATAAATAACATGGCAATATTATTGTATTGTATTTATGTCTCTGTAATCTTTTGTCTTTTGCAGATGCAATTGGTTCAAAATCATCTTCGACCAACAAAATGTCAAATCACAGCCCCCGTTCCCTAATTTTAGACTTCTCAGATATGCGAATCGGAACCAAAATCCACAACATGCGGGCGGCGAGTACCGTCGTGAAAATACTGAAAGAACCAGCGTCGAAGTACTGTTTGTTCAGATTGCCATCCGGGTGTGTCGTGCCACGATTGGGAGGGTGTCGAACCCGGAACATGGGATGAAGAAGCTGAGTAAGGCTGGGCAAAGTCAGTGGCTCGGGCGGAGGCCGGTGGTTAGGGGAGTGGCGATGACCCTATTGATTATCCTCATGGAGTAGGGGAAGGTAAGAGTAAGAGTAGTGGGGGCTAATGCCGTAAATAGTAACCGAAAAATTAGTAATCATCCGTATCTGAATTTAAAAAAAAAAACGGATATATCCGTAAATAAACGGATATGAATACGGATATAGCCGTATTCGTATTCGTTTAACATCCGACCGTAAATATATCCGGCGAATATCCGGAATCCGATAACCGAATTTAGATCCGTATCCGAATAACTTATATATATATATATATGTAACATAATTTTTTTTTCAGTGGCCTTTCATATATAATAATTAGTTTTCACTGTCATACGAAAATTATTTTTAAAATATGTCATTTCACTTCTAAAGAGTAGGTAATAACACTTTTATTATAATATTAATAAACTAAAATAAATTGATTTAAGTATAGTTAATGACTTTTTACTATTATAAAGTTACAATATATAAAAATGTATCATTTAACAAGTGTTATAAATATCATTTAACAAGTCTTACAATAAAACTTTTGGATCATTTAACAAGAGTTATAAATATTATAAATATCATTTAAATGTTATAATTATAGATTATAAATATTCATACACACTACAGTATTACTCAAAACATATAAAATGGACATCAACTTATTAATGGACATCTAAACTTTAATAAGTAGAGCATTCATTTTAAAATTTAGGATTTCAAAAATAACAAAAACTTATTTGAATTGTAATTTAGAGCATTGATTATTGTATTTATTAAAAATAAATAAATTAATATTCATTCATTAATGAAGTATATTTTAAAACTCATTATTTTTTTTTCTTATTCTAGTTATATATAGTGTTACAATATGTCTAAAATGCATCATTTAACAAGTGTTATAAATATCATTTAAATGTTATAATTATAGATTATAAATATTCATATACACTACATTATTACTTCAAGTTAACACATAAAATTGACATCTACTTATTAATGGATACGTAAACATTAATAAGTAGAGCATTCATTTTGAATTTAGGTGTTTAAAAATAATGAAAACTTATTTGAAATGTAATTTAGAACATTGATTAATGTATTTATTAAAAATAAATAAATTAACATTCATTCATTAATGAACTATATTTTAAAACTTATTATTTTTTTTCCTTGTTCTAGTTATATATAGTATTATAATATATCTAAAATGTATCATTTAATTGTTGTAATTATAGATTATAAATATTCATACACACTACAGTATTACTCCAAATTAACACATAAATGATGGACGTCTACTTATTAATGGGCATCTAAACATTAATAAGTAGAGCATCATTTTCAATTTATGATTTCAAAAATAATGAAAACTTATTTGAATTGTAATTTAGAGAATTGATTATTGTATTTATTATAAATAAATAAATTAACATTCATTTATTAATGAACTATACTTTAAAACTCATTATTTCCCCCCTTATTTTAGTTATATATAATGATACAATATATTTAAAATGTATCATTTAACAAGTGCTATAAATATCATTTAAATGTTATAATTATATATTATAAATATTCATACATACTACAGTATTACTCCAAATTAACACATAAAATGAGTATCTCCTCATTAATGAACATTTAAATATTAATAAGTAGAGTATTCATTTTGAATTTAAGATTTCAAAAATAATGAAAACTTATTTGAATTGTAATTTAGAGCATTGATTATTGTATTTATTAAAAATAAATAAATTAACATTCATTCATTAATGAACTATATTTTAAAACTCATTAATTTTTTCCCTTATTCTAGTTATATATAGTATTACAATATATCTAAAATGCATCATTTAACAAGTGTTATAAATATTATTTAAATGTTATAATTATAAATTATAAATATTTATACACACTATAGTATTACTCCAAATTAACACATAAAATTGACATCTACTTATTAATGGATGTGACGACCCCAAATCCGGGTTCCATAATCTCGAGTTTGGTTCTCACTATTCAACACATTACTAACAATTAAATACATACATTGCATTTAAATATCGCGGAATAATACATATTGGTTTCCTTACAAAAGGGTTACAATACCAGGGTCTATTAACCTTAACATAAACAGTTCCTATCATAAGGAATTACAAAAGGTTTAACAACAGTAAATACAAATTTAAGCATCTAATTAGCATGCATAAACTAACTTAAGCTCTGGCATTTCCTTTTCCCTTATCCTTCTTTGAGCAATCAGGATTATCTGAAAAATGGTTCATGATATAGCAAGAATGAGCAACTAGTTTGCTCAGCAAGTTTAGAACAATCATATAGATTTAATATATCATGAATGAATGGGAAATGTCATCAATGGTTCAACAATAAATATAACAATTGTGAATGAAACATGATTCAAATTTTAATAAACAGAATATTTGAATCTTAAAATGCTGAGTGGTCACTAAGGACCCTGAACTAACGAGGGTATAATAGAGTTTCCTCTGACCCTTTGAGTTGTTTGATTTTCAAGGGGATCAGCCTATTCAACCCGTTGTATATGCATTACATTTAGTCACTGGCGCCCAAAGTCGGTTTCCCGACACAAAATCCCCTAATTTAGGGTTGTTCAATTCTCAGACTTAATATAAGAAATCTGCACCCAACAATGGTTTGGATAAGCTTTTAAAAGTATTCAAGTATTGAATTTATAAACGTAATGTCTAGCTGAACTATTAGCTTTTGACATTTTTAATACAGTTCATGAATCAAGAACTAATAAGCTTCAAGTGCACTAAGTGCGATTTTATAAACAATATGGATGTGGGATAATTTTAAATAATTAAACCACTTCAAGTTTTGACAATAAATACAAGTATAGAAACTTGTTCAACAATAAATGAGTAGGGTTAGAGAACTTGCCTGTCTGCTCAGCTACAATAAATGTCTAGCTTTAACTAACTTGCTTTGAAAGACCTAACATTAATAAAGTCGGTCTAATAATTAGTACGACGTATTTGCATAACTATATACTTAATAATGAACTTATTTACCACACATAAGTACTAACACATAATTTACATTAGCCAAAACAATATTATTAACCTTATAGACCCTTAATCATTTTAGGTTAATAATTTAATAAGTTAGAAAATATTTTTCTTAAGGGTTAGACACTTATTAAACCCTTAAACACTTATTACAATTGTTTAATTAAATCATAATTAAATTCAATTTATTTTATTAACTCAATCTCTATTTAATTACTATTTAATCTTGATTAAATAGAAATTAATTAATTAACTCTAGTTATTATTTAAAATAAATAATAACTAATTGTACTTACTTATTATTTAATCATAATTAAATAATAAATAATTATTGATTTAATTTTAACCTTCTTTAATTTAATATTAATCAACTAATAATTAATTAATTAATTAACCTCACTTATTATTTAATTTAAGGAAATTAAATAATAGTTTACTAATTTTAATCCTCTTTAATTATTATTTAATGCCAATTAAATAATAATTAATTATTTAATTATTTTTAATTATTATTTAAGGTTAAATAATAATCAATTCATATTTATTTATTATTTAAATTAAATAATAAATTATTAAATCTAATAACTTAATTTCCATTAATCGTTATTTAATGCTAATTAAATAATAATTAATTACTTAATTATCCTTATTTATTATTTAATAATATTTAAATAATAAATAATTAATTTATAAATTTTATCTCTCTTTAATTATTATTTAATAGGAATTAAATAATAATTGCTAATTTATCACCTTTATTTATTATTAACATTTAAAATAATAAATACATAATAAATTTATTTAACTTAACCATGATTTAGCTAACTAGATTAATATTTAAAATATTTAAATATTAAACTTAATGAAAAATATCCTCCCCAATATTATTTTTGTATTATTATTATTTTTGTTATAATTTTAAATTAGTTTTTAAATATTTAAATTAATTAAAATTAACCTGAATGGCATTTCCGTAAATAAGTTGAAAACTGATCCGAGGGCAAAATAGTAATTTCGCCGAGAAAAACACGGAGGGGCAAACTTGTAATTTTCCCGAAATTGTCTTCCGCGCATGGCCCGCGTAATAAAATGAACGGCCCAAAACGGTGCCGTTTTGAAGTCCATTCTGCTGGCTTCCGCGCCAATGCGCGGAGTAATTTATTTTCTTATGCCAAACGACGTCGTTTGGCTCCGCGTCTGGCGTGAACAGTGCTTCGCGCATTGCGCGACAGTGTTATTTTTTTTTCTTCCAAGCAGAATGTGAACAGTGTTCCGGCATACGCATTTTAAATAAAAATATACCATCAATAAATCTTTAACTCCTCAATAAAAATTCAAAAAAATTACCAATCACCTTATATTAATTTATAACATGAAAAAATTAATTTTTCATGATTTAATATCATATTTTTTTATAAAAATTTTTACATCACATAAACTACCATAAATCATAACTTTTTGTATAAAACTCCATTTTGAGTGATTCAAACTTTATTTTTCTCATGATTTAATGTTCTATAATATTAGAACATTAAACCTAAGGTTTATAAAAATATTTTTGGTCATAAATTTCAAGACTTGTTTATACACTTCTAAACACATATTTTAGCATATAAAATATACCAAAATACAAACCAAACATATTAAACTCAAGCATGGCATAAATATTACAACTACACATTAATAACTATATTAACATGTTTATACTAACATGATGATTTATTTAATTTAAAAACAAAACTTCATTTAAAATAACCATTACCTTGATTTAATGATTATTCTTCTTTTTCTTCCAAAATAGGTGGTGAAAGAAGATGACATGCACCAAGAACTCCTTCTCCTCTCTTAGTATTTTGCTCTCACTATTTTCTCACTCTCAAATGCTCTCTAGCTCTCTCTTTTGGACTTGGAGAAAAATAAAGAAGTGCAATATTTACCAATTTCAAGTATACTTGACAAATTCTTAGATACAAAAATTATATCTATAAGTCATGATGCTCCTACTTTGATACTTGCACAAGAAAGTTAGCCCATGACTTAGTTGGTGACGATTTTGTGGGAAAAGACTTTCCCAAAAATCAAAACAAGCAACCTAATATTAAATAAATAAAAAAAAAACAAAATAAAAACAAAACTCATTTTTTTCTCTCTCATTCCATGCATGGTCGGCTGATCTCTTCCTCCTTGTCCCAAAATTAAAGTCCTAAGTCACTTTTTTAATTAAATAATAGTTTAAACAATTAAATTTCAAGTGGGCTCAAGCTTTGGGCTTTATTTAAAATACCAATTGGGCTTCTATTAAATTGTTTGGGCTACTAAATTGTCAAATTTTATTATTCTCCACTTGGGCTACTAATTGACCCATGTTGGACTAATTTAATAATTTACACATTAATTATTCAATCCATGATTAAATAAATAATTAGATTGAATAAATAATTAAATATTTTAACCCATTAGTATTAAATTACTAAATGAACTAATAAATATTATTATTAATATTTCACATTATTTACATTAATTAATAATCATATTAATTAATTTATTATATTTAATTAACTCATTATATTCAATTTAATTAATAGGAAACTTATCAATTATTTTGATATTAAAACTTTAGGGGTTGTTTACTAATTTAATAACATATTAGTAACTCCCTTTAATTAATTCTAGTAATTAATTATATAATTATTTAATCATATAATTAATTAATCACATAAAAAAGATTTAAATAATCTCGTAAAACTAACTCGTTAGAAATTAAATTAATAATTTAATTAATAAAGACGTGGAAATTCTAGGACATTACAATGGACATGTAAATATTAATAAGTAGAGCATTCATTTTGAATTTAGGTTTTCAAAAATAATAAAAACTTATTTGAATTGTAATTTAGAGCATTGATTATTGTATTTATTAAAAATAGATAAATTAACATTCATTCATTAATGAACTATTCTTTAAAACTCATTATTTTTTTTGTTATTCTAATTACATATAGTGTTATAATATATCTAAAATGTATTATTTAACAAGTGTTATAAATATCATTTAAATGTTATAATTATATATTATAATATTCATACACACTACAGTATTACTCCAAATTAACACATAAAATAGATATCTACTTATTAATTGTGATATCCCCGAATCTGGGTTCACACAGCCCAAACTTGAGTTGTCAAAATACATAACAACTATTATAATACAACGTACAACGTACCACAATACAGTATTCGAATAATACACAACTAAGTCTTCATTATTATTGTCACACTATTTTACAACTTATGAAGACTAATATAGCTACAACTCGGACCATCACTCCATCCCCCGATTAGACGCAGCTACTTTATCATCTCCTGTTGAAAAATAATGGAACAAAAGGAAATGGTGAGCTCAAATAACCCAGTAAAGAATATCATGACTAAGATAATGACAAATAAATTAGCATTAGCCTTCAACAGTTGAGTTTTTGATAGAATAATTTAAACAACAAGTTTTAATTCAACAACTGTAGTTAAGTTTTTAAACAAAGTTCAGATCAATAACTGCAGCAGAATAACAACCATTAGAAAAATCATATAGACCATGATGTCCACTCGCGTCTCTTTTTAAGAAAAACATCATCAACTTTTATCATCTGAAACACCACTAAGCCATGATAGTACAATTTCATAGTTCCTGGTCATAATCATGCAAGTCAACAATTCATCTTTGCACTACGGGCCAAAGATATTCAATATAGCACCACCGGTCATGATTATACCAGTCTACAACTTTTGGTCATAATCATACCAAACAACAGTTCATCTTTACCGTAGGCCAAGGTGAACATTCACCACGTGCCTTAAAAGACACATCATCAAATATATTATGAACTATCAAAATTATTTATATAATATTAATTTTTGTAGTGTAAAATAATAACTTTAAAAACAATTTTTTGAAATAATATTTCAAAATAAATCTTTCAAAGAAAGTTTTTAAAAATAAATCTTCTCAAAAAAGAGTCTTCTAAAGGAAGATTTGTGAATACCGTGTAAAATAGGTATTTATGCAATTACTACACTTTAATAAAACACTTACTTGAAAAATTCCTGCACTCCTTTTGATTTCCAAACACTCAAGATAACCTTACTATTCTCAGAGAAAACTCATAAAATATACTTATAAATTTTTTTTATGTTTTAGATGTGATTTTTCTATTCAGTTGAGCAAGCTATTTATAGGAAAAAAGAAACTAGTATGCAATGGTAGGTGGCTGGCATGCAGCACGCCAGCCTAAGAATTTCAGCAGCGACCTGGCTGCTTTTCCAACTTCAGCAAAATTACATTTCAAATTTTATTACCAACTTTCATGTGGTCCCCACAAAGAGCCCACATGTTTACTATTCAAAATAATGAAAATTAATTATTATTATTATTTTTTAAAAAAAAATTATTCTTCATGTGGGTCCTACATATATAAAATAAAATAATGCTACAACAATAATTCAACAACAATGTAAGAAACACCTTACAGATCATTATTAATTTAATAATGTAAATTACTGTATATTTGCTACCGTGACAATTATTAGGTTTAATAATTTTAACATACAGTGCACCAACAATTATTGACTCAATGATATGAAATACAGTGTTATGACAATTATTAAATCAATAATGCAAAATACTGTGCAACAACAATTATTGATGAATACTGTGCAATGACCACGTTATCAGATCAATAATATGAGATACTGTGCAATACCGTGTGCTACTGTAGAATACCATGTGCTACAGTAAAATACCATGAATTATCGTATGCTACTATTCTTTTATCACCGGTATTTTAACAGTTAAAAGTGATAACACTGTTGACTATTTTTATTTAAAAAGGGTACTTCTGTCGTTTTCTATATCCGGCAAATATTCCGTTGTGAGGTCCACCAATGATCAGTTATTTCGGTGCCGTCGTACGACCTGAATATTCCCCGACAAAACGAATATTCCTCGATAAAACGAATATTGTCCGACATAATAAATTTAACATCCTTAACTTTTAACTTTATCAATTTAACCACTTACTGTTTCAGGAAGAAATATATATATGAAGAAAAATTAAATTTTGTATTTTATAAAATTTGGGGTCTTACATTAATAGGCATCTAAACATTAATAAGTTGACCATTCATTTTGAATTTAGAATTTCATAAATAATGAAAACTTATTTGAATTGTAATTTAGAGAATTGATTATTGTATTTATTAATAATAAATAAATTAACATTCATTTAGTAATGAACTATACTTTAAAAGTCATTATTTCCCCCCCTTATTCTAGTTATATATAGTGTTACAATATATCTAAAATATATCATTTAACAACTGTTATAAATATAATTTAAATGTTATAATTATAGATTATAAATATTCATATATACTACAACATTACTCCAAATTAGCACATAAAATGGGCATCTACTTATTAATGGACATCTAAACATTAATAAGTAGAGCATTCATTTTGAATTTATGATTTCAAAAATAATAAAAACTTATTTGAATTATAATTTAGAGCATTGATTATTGTATTTATTAAAAATGAATAAATTAACATTCATTCATTAATATGTATGGTTTAAACTTTAAATTGTGATTGGTTTTGAGTAATTATTCAAATATTTTTCTTTATGTTTTGTAAATAATTTGAATGAATTTTATATTAGGTGATTGATAAACGAATCCGGATATTCGAATAATCTGCTTATTCGAATAAAATAAAAGAAAATGAATATTATCCGTATTCGGATATTATTTCGAATACCGAATATAGACAGCCTTTTTAAAATTCGCCAAATACTGGATATGAATAAAGATAATGAATTGATTTTTTTGATATGAATACGGATACTGCTATATTCGAATTCGTTTATATCTGTTTGCACCCTTAGTGGGGGTCATGGGGGTGTTTCAAGGACTCTTTGGGGGGAACCCACTAAGGGATTGTTTGATCAAACTGAATGAAACATATCTGAATGTTTAAATAATCTGAATAGAGCTGAATATTAAATGAAAAAAGTTATTTAATAATTGATTTACATGAAACATCTGAATAGTAATTTTTTATTATTTTACCCCTCTAAAGTATACTGAACACGTATATAATTTTGTAATGTTTTAAATGCTTATGTGAGCTTATTATATGGGGGACAGATCTCACATCGGTAGCATGGAATACCAATGTGGAGTTGATATAGGTTTGAACCTCTTATCTTGAACAACTAGCTTTTCAGGAAGAAAAAAAGAATTAGAGCCTATATCGTAATATTTGACATCAGAGCAGACGATCCGTACTGATAGATGCAAATGCGATGGGTCACCGTGCTAGTATCGTAACATTGGACGTACTAAAAAAATTTAAATACAATATTCATGCGTTGGGTCACCGTGCTAGTATCTTAGACGTACTAAAAAAAATTAAATACAATATTCATTGTACAAAAGATAAAAATAAATAATTCAAACAAAGTATTAAATAATTAAAACAATTTAAACACAAATTTCATAGTAATTTAAATATTTTTGCTGCGGTGTCAGATTAAATTGTCATCCTTAAGTAATACAATAGGAGTAAAATAACAATGATCTTAAAAAAGAAAAAAGAAAAAGAAAAAAGCAAACGATGTCGTTTTAAATTACAGAAGAATACAGAAAAACATATGGATACTGACTTAGATGAATTTAAAACTGATTCGCTGATCGGAAGGACTCTCTTTGAGACTCCCCAACAAAAGGATGGCTTCAGAACCTTGCCATTCATCACAGGTACATAACATCTGTTGTCTTGTGTCCCAAAATTAGAGTCCCATGTGATTTCTGATTTTATTTTGAAACTAAATATTAAGAACATGAAATCATCATAAATATACACCCATCTGTTATCTTTTGTACCAAAACTAGAGGCCCATTTGATTTCTCAATTTTATTATTTTTTATTTTTTGAAGAGTATGAAGTCATCATAGGGACAAACCCATCTGTTCTCTGTCCCAAAACTAGAGTCTCATTTGATTTCTGATTTGTTTTTTTAAGAGTATGGAATTTGGGAATTTTTTGTACAGCAAATGAAGCATTTGAGAGGGTGGCAAGTTTTGGGCTGATGACAAATATGATATTGTATTTGATGAATAATTATCATATGAATATGGTCACCGGAACCAACACATTGAATCTCTGGTCGGCGGCCACCAATTTCTTGCCGGTTCTTGGCACTTTTATTACTGTTGAGAATTTGAATCCAAGTGGCGATATTAATGCCCAGAAAGAGAATGAAGAAGATGGATCTGAGGGTGTGAAGGAGCAGAAGAAGAGGTAAACGAAGAGGAGAGAGCAGCGATGGAGAACCAAAAGAGCGAAGCTGTAGAGAACGATGGGTAATTTGGGTAAAGAATATTGTTTAAATCTATTCAGCCAATTCGACCAAATTTTTTAAAAAGAATCAGTCAGATATATTCAGCCCAATTTAGATTTGAAAACTTGTAAACAAACATGATTTCAAAACTTGTAAATAAACACTCTGAATGGCTCATTCGCTCAGATTTTGGGTCATTCAGCACTAAATAAACACCCCCTAAGAGTGGCTACAAAACTGGGCCACTTAAAAGGAGAAAATAGTGTGCTTATTGTGGTAAATGTGTTTTGTTATTGTTGAGGCAGTCTTGATGAATTTGAACAAATGACATTGCTTGTCTTGATATAACTAGTTTATTAAAATGTTTGTAGTTTATGTTAATCTTTAGAGATAAGTTTATGGATTAGCTATTTAATATGGTAGCTATATTTAATTGAATGTCTGGCTTAAGTTTGTATTTTTGATGAGAGATGTTGCTGAGCATATACCAAGGTGCAAGGTCTTATCTTGTTTCCCGTTTTTGATGCACATTTTGACTTTTGGAACTGTTTTATGGCCTATGGGTGGTATTTGAAGCTGATTGAAATGTTTGTGGTTTATTTGAATCTGGTTCTTTAAAGATGATTGAAATGCTTGTGATTTATTTTAGTTTTTTGAGATATTTATGGGGGAGTTGTTTTTTGGTGATAGCTTAAAAGTGGCTAGAGCTTCAAAGCTAAAATGGTGAGTAGTTTATATAAGTTTAGTTCTTTGTTTATGTTTCTTTGATTGTTATTTGTTTCGAGTTGGTTGATAGCAAGAATTTTTTTGATGAATCTTCAGGTGGATTTATTAAGATATTGAGCATATGTCAAGGTGTGTCTATATATATATATATATTGTTGTATCCCATAGGCACGGGAAAGATCTAGAGGGGGGTTGAATAGGTCTTTTTGAAAACTTTTGTTTTATGAAGTTTAATGTTAATTGATAATTTGTAAAACAAAGTCAATTATTAACAGCGGAATATACTTTTAAAATCCCTTTTAGATATAATGTTTTATCAAATATAGTTATGAGATTTGGAACTTGAAAATATGAAACACACACAATCACAAGTAAATATCAGGCATAAATTAAGAACAGAAACTAAATGAGAGGCATCAAATTTTTAAGTGGTTCGGAGATTTAATAACTCCTATTCCACTCTTCTACTCCACGAGTAGAAAATTCACTAAGGATATTGATCATTAAGATCAGCTACAACTGAACTACTAAGATTCTTTTGAGTCACACAATCTCGGCACATAAGGACATTCAGTCCAGATCACTTAGATCTCTTCAAGTCGATCACAAAGACTTTGAACAATGTCACTAAGACAATGACAATGTAGTTGATTTGATGTTGTGAGTTGTTGCTAAGTTGGCAATATAAACCTCTTCTAAAGTACTTAGCAACTTGAATGAGATGTTTAGCTTTTCGCAAAGTGTGTTCTTGAGCTTTTCAGAATTTCAATTTTTTGATCAGTGTCTCATCTCTGTTTTTCTTGCATTCTTTTATTCTTTTTATAGATTTCTTGAAATATTCCCGTTGTAAGTTAGTCGTTGCTCATTTAATGCCTTGATTATGAATATCTTTGCTATGACCATTTTGGTGTTAGGCAAAATAACTTTATGCCGTTTCAGCTTATCAGAGTTCCAAATATAGTAATCATTTGACTGATTTTTCAACGTCAACTAGCCAGTAAAACTAGGGATTCCTGACTTTAGATTTTACCTTGAACTTGGAAAGATTTCATCGGGCACTTCAATCTATGATTCGCCCAATGTCAATAGTCTGACAACCATTACTCTACGAAGTGAACTGATCGTATAGTGGGATTTATGGTTCTTGTATGATCTTCTTTCTTTTATACAATCATGTTTTCTCAATACGATCATGATGTTGCAATACGTTTTGATCTTTACAAAAGTTATTTTTACAAATATACATTGAACATTGATTATATCATGTAACCATTATGTCATCATCAAATTTAAACATGCAGATACTAGAATGTATATATATATATATATATACAAGAGGGCGGAAGGAGGAGCTGATGGGCGGATGCAGATAGAAGATGGCCATGAGAACATGGGGTAAGCTACTCACAGATCATAACATAAATAAAAACATAAATAAATTTCATGATGCAATGGGAAGTAAGGGAAAGGGATCGCACAGTTGTATATATATTTAAAACATGCAAATAATCTGGCCAACAGATGCCAGTCTGAAATCTGTAAGTTTACTAAAAAAACTTTTTATTAACTGAAACTGAAAAATAAGTACAAGATTAACTCAAGAAATAAGAAGTAGAAATAAGAAGAGAAACTAAAGATTAGTCAGAGAAGGAGCTCTGAGTCTGTGACAGCCCCAAAATCCGTCTCCAATAACCCCGGATCTGGTCCGTCAAAAGTAATCTCAATCCTGAGTTTAAGTCGTTACACGAACAACCTTTTCCTTATTATACACAACATTACATAAAAGATAAAATTTAATGCTGTTAAAACTCAATATATTAATTGATAAACTTAATTAACTTTCAAAAATCTTCTATTCCCAAAATCGCAATCTTTACATCGCTCTTTTACATCTCTAGATCATATACATTATAATGTAATATATAATATTTACCTCTATAAGATATTCTTTATAATCCAGTAAGCTGAATATATGATTCATCAAACTAGATTATCAAAACAGCAAGCTGTAAGATACGCTAATATTGTTTGTGAAGTCACTCTACGATCGTCTGGCTTGACAGTCTATGCTCACAGAAAAACTTGGACAGTGGAATTTCACTCTACGATCCCACAGTGAAGTTACTCAACGATTTGCTACTTTAAGACCAAACACTCTATGATCGGCTGAGACTCACTCTACGATTGCTGAGACTCACTCTACGATTTCTGAGGCTCACTCTACGATCGCTGAGGCTCACTTTACGATTGCTGAGGCTCACTCTACGATCATGACCACAGATCAATAAAGCCAATGCAACAAACTGTTTCCCGTTACAGTAACTTGAGTTTCCTATTCAACATACCGTATATCCAACGCCTTCAAGAATTTCTTCATTTACTTTGCTGAAAATGTTAATTTAAAGCAAGAATGAGCACGACGACTCAGCAAGTCTAACAGCTAACACATAACACGTAGGTTACATTTAATTTATGCTTTATGCTCCATGCTTGACATTTACATAGGCATCATGCTTATCATGCGTTGCATTTATAAAATCTACCCATGCTTACCATGCATGTCAATGTTACCATGTTATATTACTCATATAACACATTCGATTCATAGCATTAATTATATATATAACAGCTATTAACAATATATGATTGTACACATACATTTACAATCAGTTAGCACATAACATGAGTGCACATTTATTAGTTTATGCATATGACACATAACACTGAAAAACTTGCAGGGATAATACAGATCACTGAAAGACTTGCCTGGATTGCAACACCAGTTTACGCTAACCTTTCGCATTCCTTGCACCACCTATACAACATGAGAGATCAACGGTGCATTATATTAGTCAAAGTTTGACTCAATATTTAATCCTATTCTTAGGATGTCTACTTCCTTTTATCGTCCCATTTATTCACTAGGGTTGATTCATTAGTTTAGTCCATTGTGGATTCATCACGATGTTTCACATAAACACCGTAAACCTTCTATACTTAACTTTGTATATCCGACATTCCTTAATGCCATAACATTATCATTTGGTCCTCATTATTATTTAGGTCAATCTACCAATTAGTCACTACTGGACTTTATTAGGTTTAATTCTACAATTACCTCATCAAGTTGTCATAATATTACCTGTCTCAGGCAATATTTAAAACTCTTACTAATCCCAATTAGTATTACCTCAATTAATCTCTAAGGTTATTAAATTGCTAAATAACACTTTACACAGCGTTTCGACGTTTATACGCCACAGGTCTATCCTGCCTCATATGCACACGTTTAGTATGCTCATACACTTATCTAATTAATCGTTGATTAATGATAGACATCATTATAAATCATAATATTCATGCTTTATACAAAGAACAGTATAACTTAGTGTCGAAAACATTGCACGTTGCACACGTGCATGCCCGACGCCCTCCGATTGCCTCCAATTACCCATCATACCTCAAGATGGTCAATTTAGACTCTGTTACAAACCTCAAATCGAAAAAGTTAAAGAATAAAGGTTATAGGTCTATCTATCAGATTTCCAAAACATCTTGAATCATATTAATATGAATCCGTATACAAAAGTTATACTCATTTTACTATAAGAGGTCAAAACAGTCCCAAAAATGGTCAATTTCGACCTTGCTACAGACATCAAATCGAAATTCGTAAAGAATGAAAGTTGTAGGTCTATCTATTAGCTTTCCAAAACATCTTGAATCACCTCAATCCGAGTTCGTATGAGAAAGTTATGCTCATATTACTAACTGACGCTGAAGCTGTCCAGACTCTACGATTTTCACTCTACGATTTTCACTTTCACTCTACGTTTTTCACTTTCCACTCTATGATTTTCACTCTACGTTTTGCACTTTTCACTATACGATTTTCACTTTTCACTCTACGATTTGCACTTTTCACTCTACGATTTTTTACTCTACGTTTTGCACTTTTCACTCTACGTTTGCACTTTACAACCAGAGCACTCTACTACCAGTACTCTACTACCAGAGCACTCTACTACCCGCAGCACTCTACTATCAGTTCACTCTACTACCAGCAGTACTCTACTACCAGTTCACTCTACTACCAGCAACATTCTACTATCAGTTTACTCTACTACCAGCAGTACTCTACTATCAGTTCACTCTACTACCAGCAGTACTCTACTACCAGTTCACTCTACTACCATCAGCACTCTACTACCAGTTCACTCTACTACCAGCAGCACTCTACTATCAGAGCACTCTACTACCAGTTCACTCTACTACTAGCAGCACTCTACTACCAGTTCACTCTACTACCAGCAGCACTCTGCTACCAGAGCACTCTACGATTTTTCACTGCAACTAAGGAAAATTCTCAAATTTACAATAACTTCATACAACATACCAGAACTCATTTTAACCTTTCTGGTTTATTCTTTAGACTAACAAAACGTCTAACATATTACTTAAAGAGGTTCTAATCTTGAAAACAAATCCTTGGACAGAAGGTTTAACCACTTTGATTCTCTTAGACTTTTAATCAAACACTTGGTGAGCATATAGCTACCACCACCAATTTCTTCTAGTTTCCATTTAGGGCTTTTAGTTTCATAAGCATGAAAACTATAAATCTCAACACATTAACATCATCTCCAATATTTATAGACTCATAATAAACACCTATAAATATTTAAATATAACCTTTTACCATAAAATTGGTTTACATCAAAATATAACCATTAAAACTAGGTTTCACAAACACAAAACCTTAATCATTTTTACATATCCATGTATCTAGCATGTTATATACATCTAGATACACATAACCCCATCTCTTGACCAACTTAAAACTTGGATTCACCATAATCTAATACCCAAAATGCAAAGCTTTCCTATAATAACTATATAGGAAACCTTAAAACATAATTTCTACAAAAGTTGGAGTTTAGCAAACTTTTAAACCTTCATGAATGATATTCTTTTTGGGCTCTAGAGACTCCCCATGATGAGGGCTTCATCTTTAATTCTTGCTCCATGTTCATCCGACCATTCTAGCTCATCAAGCTCAAGCTTTTCTTCTTCCATTTCCATGGCTTCTTCTCTCTTAGCCTAAATGCACGAGAAGGGAAACTGAGGGAATGACTGAGGTTATACAACACTCTCTCAGCCTTAGACAACTCTAAGGAGTTGGACCCTATAGCCTCTCCTATGCCTGATTTGTCTCTCCTTTTCTCAGCACTGAGTTCTTGAGCTTTGCACAAACTATGCGTGCTCTGCATTTTCTGAGATTTTGTCCCTAAAGGAGTGACACACTTACTTTTCCACCGGGTTATGTTATTACTTTTGGGCTGGGCTGCTATTTGTTTTGTTAATTAAACAATTGGTGACCCAATTGTTACTTATATTGCAACTAAGCTTTGGGTTAACCAAATTAAATTCCCAGTGGAAATATAAAATATTAATCCCCCACTATCAATAACTTTTCAAATGGAAATAAATATAACATTATTAATGTTTACGAAATCTCATTAACTAATAACCATATTAATTAATTTGCACATCCAGCTTAACTTGTTAGCTATTTAATTAAATATCACATAGCTCATTTACCCTATCAAACTTTGATACTATACAACCTAGGTTTGTTCATTAATTTAATTAACCCATTAATTGAACCTTCCTTAAATTCCTTTAATTATTTCAACACATGATTAAATAAACCAAGCCATCATATAATGATTTAATTTAATCCTCTAGAAATTTACAATTACAGCCAATAATTCCATTTCTCTATATTAAAATATTTCGGGTCGCTACATTCTTCCCCTCTTGTAATAATTTCGTCCCCGAAATTTCAATATAAGGTAAAAATCAAAATATGAGGGTAATTCTTTCTCCTCTATTCCTTAGATTAAATTTTTGACTTATCCAAAAATGATTCCATCCTCAGAATTACCACTACCTCCTCACAACATTTGCCCCTCCGAACAATCTCATCGATTATCTTAACATAGGCATTGTTTTACTTATTGTTTTATAAACACTGTCATAGTCCCCTCGTGATAGGACTCCAATTCCTCTCCAGCGATCTTTACCACTTTACTAGGGTTAGTTTTATATCTTAACCTCAAATCTCCCGCTTGAATCCTCGAAAACTTAAAATTTCCACAAATCGATTATCCACTACTTCCTCATCCAAGGATTAACGTAGCCTTAAATCACATCAATCTCCTAAGACCATACTAACCAGTCTTATGAATTTCCACAATTTACCTAAGACCATACTTATCAGTCTTACGAATTTCTGGGTCATTACAGAGTCTTTCAAAGTTTCTTACCAAATTCTATCCTATGGTTCGAAGTTTGCCGAACCAAATAACTGAGCCTTCCTTTTATAGAATAAGGAGACGGTTGTTTATATAATTGCGAATTTTTACTATTACAGAAACAGACGCTTAACTTTTACAAAAGTGAAATTATTACAGACACTTTTACTATTTATGAACAGTGGGAATCTTTACTATTTCTACTGTCGGTGGAAAAGCAGCTGCAACTTTTGACTAAGCACATCGGGTGTGTAGAAAGAAGGGGCCAGTAACATTGGATACTGGGCAGAGTGCGCGGGCACTGGATGATTGGGGGCCACAGCATTGGATGCTAGCTGGCTGGCTGAAGACTGGCGCGGACCAGAGATGACTGGGGGCTCATGGGAGCTTGACTAAGCAAAATGATCTTGAGCGTCCTGAAGATTAATGGTGCCATAAGGATCCTTATTAACACTGTAGGATGATTCTTGTGATGACTTTGAAGAAGATGAAGATTCACTTTCATTTTCTCGGATTGAGCTAACTCTTGCTTGAATGGCTTTTGCCAGCATATTTAACTCAACAGTAGAATTGTAACGACCCGAAAATCCGCGTGCTGGCCACGCCGGATCCCGCTCGTTAGACGTACAACCTTGTACTTAAATCCACAATATATCTCAATAATATAATTGATAAAACTAGTTTATTTAAAAATTATTACAATCTCATTCATAATCTACAACTATACTGTAGTTGTTTAAAACAGAGTTTATTCAAAACTATATCATGATCCTGTCTCAGAATCGAAATCTTTACTTAATGACATCTCAGACCGAATATAATATGATCTAGTCTGTTACAAAAATATGAGTACAATAAACTCACTAAATACCATATTCAAATTTTGTTTATTTATACAAATATTCCTTGGTACACAAGGATACGATAATATATCTCACATCTGTTCCAAATCGAAAGTTATATTAACTATTCAAGTTTTCTAACTTTGATTTATACAAACAAACTACCTTAACAGATTTATCGCAAAAGCATCTAACTCTCTGTATGTAGAGATTTCATTATCATGCCTAATACCATTCGCACATGTATGACATTCCAGTATCAATCTTTGTCTTTGTCGACATTGTCTAAATTTCTCGAGCTTTAACTGAAAAATGTTGCTTAAGCAAGAGTGAGCACGATGGCTCAGCAAGTCTAACAGATAGTACATAACACATAGTTCATGTTTATACATGCTTCTCATACTTCATGCATTACATTATATGAATGCATCATGCTTCTCATGCTTTGCATTTATTTATGCAACATACTGATCATGCATTAGAATGAGTACATGGCATACAGTTCAACTTATTCAATTAACTCAAGCTTTCTATCATATAGAATCAACACACATCATATGATTTCACAAAAGCATATTTAATTCAAATTCACACATACTTCAAGTGTACACACAACAGTTATACACATAGCAACAATATCTGAAAAACGTGCCTGGACTGCAAACCAGCTTACGTTATCGCTTCACATTCCTTGTACAACCTACATGGTATGCGAGATCGACAACACATATTAGTCAAAGCTTGACTCAACGTTTAAACTTTTATTAAGACTTTACTTTATTTTCTCTCTCTTAACCTTCATTTGTAAGTCCATTATTGATTATCCATATCAGGATTTAATCTAATGATTTAACCCAATTGTTTCTCTTTATACACGTGGATCCCTAATTCGGAGATCGCAAAGTGTTCATATTATCATCTAGATCACGATTTTTTAAAATATTCACCATACTATACATTAAATATGGCCTACTAAATGTCCAAATAATAACTTAATTCCTCTTTTAAACTCCATTTAATATTATTAATTATTTAATAACATTAAATTCACTTACTAATATTATTAATCACTAAATAATATTTTAAATCAATAATTTAATAACACTTTAATCTAAATGTTATCAAGCATTCAATAATATCATAATCTAATATTATTAATCTTTTAATAATAACTTAATCATTTCCTAAACTTATAAACAATTTATTTTAATTGTTTACACTTTACTGATTAATGCATTTTGATCATTCTAAAATGCCATACCCATAAGATTTTATCAACAATGACTAAATCCCTCATAAAAAATCTGCGTATATAGGATTTTCGAGCCATAAATCCTATTTTCTAAATTTTCAACATCACATCACATATTTAATTCATTTACTCATAACTAGTCCATTTCCATGAAAAATACCAAATTAGTTCTAAAAATTCTTCTTTTCTGGAATTTGACAGAATATAGCTCCATATTTATCATATATTTTTCTTGTAATTTTTTAAAATTCATTTACTATTTTTTTAAATGGCCAAAACTGCCGAATATTACGACATTTATCATACACCGTGTTTTTATCCAAAACTTCCGAAACTTACAGGTTATACTCCTGATATGTATATGTACTCCCAGTAAAAGTTTCACAATTTTTGGAGTTAACCACAAAGAGTTATACAAGTTTACTTTTAAAATAGTCTTTTCCCGTAAAATCCATATCTCTCATTCTATACATCCAAAAATCACCATTTTTGGACACAATCTATAAAACTCGTCATATTATCATCCCAAAGTTTTCCAGAATTTTTGAAGGTCGTAAAAATTACGAAACTGCCCCTGGCAGAAACTGAACAGTAACTATGTTTGGCCTTTCAGATTTTTGGACAGTTTTGGGGTCCTTCACGGAAATGATTATAAAATGAAATCTACAACTCCGATTGAGGTCCAGTCGGAGGTGTTGGACTCGTATTTTCCTGAACTATAGTCTTCATTTATCAAACACCAAATTTGGAGTTGTCTAGGTCTCGAAAAACAGTGTTAAAGGGGTTGATCAGTAGCTAATTTTTCTGATTTTTCAACATGGATGTGTTTTACTAAAAATTCCATAACTTTCTCATTTCACAATATTTTTATGTCATTCCAACTAGGTTCTTCTCCTTATGAATTCATTTATCAACTTAGATCATAAAACCAAGCATACAACTCACACATATGAGACAACCTAGTTAACCTAATATGATAACATAAGTCATCTAATCCACAAAATTACCTAGTTCACATACATGGCCACATAGATACCATTAAAACCTATATCCTTACATATTCAAACCTCACATGGTTCCACAAGCACACAAAGGTACCATATCAACCATGTCATAAATATTTAAAACAATAAATAACCAAAATAAAAGTTAGGGTTTAGAGAGACTTTAAACCTTTGCGATTTATGAGCTCTTCTCCTTGATAGTCCAAAGTAAGTGCACAAAGGTGGTAACATCCACTTTCTCTCTCCTCCAAGATCTTAAAAACTACTTTTTTAAGGTTTAGGGTTTAGATCTATGGAAGGATCAAGCTCTAGAACAAGTTTAATGCTAGAGGTTTTATGTTTTGATTGCTAAATCAAGCTTTCTCTCTCTAAGCTTTCATGGCTTCTTCTTCTTCTTCTTCTTCTTCTTCTTCTTCTTCTTCTTCTCTCTCTCTCTCTCTCTCTCTCTCTCTTCCTACGTTTCTTGGACTTAGATGGAAAAATGAAATGAAAAGGAACTTGGATGGATGGATAAGAATGACATGGATTTGAAATAATAATTCAATTCCAATTAAATCTCATTTGAAGTCCACAAATATCTTTCTAAGGCTTATTTCCTTATTAACCATTTTGAATACTAAGCTCACTTCCACCAATCACATGCTAGGAGAATAAAACAAAACACATGCCTCTTTTACTGCTAAAAATCCGTCCACTTCCATTCCATTTTAACCAAAGATTTTTGCTTTTTATTTTAATGACTAAATGGTAGTAAAGTTGACCACCTTTTTGACTTTTAATTAAATTAATTTTCATCAAGTATTAGTCCACTAAATAATATCCAATTAGGCTCAATTTAAATATACATTGGGTCATCCTAAATTTACTAGCACACTTGCAAATTAATGCCCATAATGGCTAGCTTAAATAATAAAGTGGTCTCCCATTTAATATTTCACTTAATACATTACAAAATATCTCCCCTTTCCTTAGCCATTAAGTTAGACAATTTAAGCTTCATCCAATCACATCTCTACACATAATTAAGTCACATGACCCTATCTCTTTCTTAATCCATATCATCATTTAATTATTACTTCAACAAATATCTCATTACATGTTTATCTTCCCAATTAATTTACTTTGAATTATTTTTGGCATCCACCAATAAAATCTTGCCAACCAAAAAGGAATGCACATAAGTTATGTCTTCTCCTAGAAATGCGATCATGTCAATTCCATAATTAAACAATGTTTTTTTTCTTTACAATTATAGCAAACTTGGTACAAGCATTGACCATTAATTAACTAAAATATTTAATTCAATTAGATTTGTCATATTCAAGGTTTACTTGAATATTTACCTAACTCAGCTCATCAATTTCTTGATATCAAACTCTTAGGTTTAGTCCAATATTTTAATATCTTAAATAATTGGACTCCCTTTAACTAAATAAAAATTTCAAACAAATAATTCACAATCATTTAATAATTCAATTAAATACACTAGGGTTCATTCTATGGGAAATAAATTCCTAATTTAATTTACAATGGCTAATAATATATGCGGTTATTACATTCTTCCCCCCTTATAAGAATTTCGTCCCCGGAATTACACTTAAGGTCACATAAAATATACAGATAAATCGTCATCCTCTTTTCTTCAAGCTCCCACGTCACCTCTTCAGCTGCGTGGTTCCTCTAAGATACATTGACAAAATGTATAACATTATTCCTCATAATCTCTTTAGATTCTTAACTCCTTTTTTGTTACGAGAATCTCATTAACAATAAATATCAAATCTTATCTCTTCATACACTTCCTAGGATCTTCTTCCTAAAAGCCTCCATGACACATATTGAACCATATTGGTTCTTCCTAGTACATAATAAAATTTAAATTTAATCCAGTTCGTCCACCAATTCCAAACTCCACAACTAGGTTATCAAACTCTAACCTTTATTAAATAATAGAAACCTTATTTCTAATTCTTTCAAATATTTGGGATATTACAAGAATATTCTTTAACATTAGCAATAGTACCAGCAATTGAAGAACTGGAACTAGAACCTTTGATTTTACTAGAGGAACTAATATCTTTCTCTTTCTTAATGGAAAGAACTGGGGTAACTGGAGTGGGAGGAAATTCAGTTTGGACTTGATGAACAATGCTATTAACATCGAATTTATCCCACCATTTAATAAAGAAAATTCGAGTGATTACAGGGGGGTGTCCAGATGGAAGGTTATACTGCCATTTTAGGATCCAAGGGATTTTATATTTACTGACAAATCTAAGCAGTACTGGGATACCTTCAAATTTTGGGTTAAATGGAGAGTTGTTGCTATAATGGTTTACTTGGGTCATTAAAAGATCTGGGAAGGTGCCTGAAGTTGGGCCGAATTTGGACCACCATAGGACAAACCAGAAGGGGATCTGACTTTTGAATTTATGATCAAATTGGAGGAACCAAGAATGGCTCATTGACTGATTCTGATACAAGAAAACCTTGTTCCAAGCTTCCATGTAATCGTAATAGCAAAAATAATTACAGATGGAGGATTCCTGACCTTTTACTACAACCTGAAGATCTGAGAGGTGATTTCCCCAATCAGAAATATAGATGATTTTCTTAATATAAAGAGAATGAAAAATAATTTTTGAATTGTCATTTCTATCATGAATAAGCTTAATATTGATTGACTCTGTGTTAATAAGAATATCCTTGTAATAAGATAAGGATTTATAAGGTGCACTTGGAATGAAATGCCAACCTTTTGGGAAGAAACGGGAGGCAAGAATTACTGGATCATTCTTAGGGTTTAATGAGGGTTCAATATGAAATAACTCAATTTCATAGTTAGGAATGTAGTCAGCTCTGGGCTGAGAAGAGCTAGGCTTTTGGATCTGGCTTTGGGCAAGAAACTCAATTCCTACTAAGGCTAGACCCGTCCAATTTGGTGTAAATCCCCTTGGTCTTGCCCAACTTTCTATGTGAACAAGAATTCTGAGATAGAAAGAGGAACGCCCAGGTTGGTTATTAATTATAAACCCTTAAACAAGGTTTTGGAATGGATTAGGTATCCATTACCTAATAAAAAGGACTTGATTGGAAGATTGAGTCAAGCAGTCGTCTTTAGTAAATTTGACTTTAAAAGTGGATTTTGGCAAATCCAAGTTCATGAAAAAGATAGGTATAAGACAGCATTCACTACGCCCTTTGGACATTACGAATGGAATGTAATGCCTTTTGGCCTTAAGAATGCTCCTAGTGAATTCCAGAATATCATGAACGATATCCTAAACCCATTTAGTCATTTTGCTATAGTTTATATTGACGATGTTCTTATTTTTTCTAATTCTATTAAAGAACATTGGAAACATCTTAATTCATTCTTTAGAACTGTTCAATCAAATGGACTAGTTCTATTCCAGTCAAAATGCAGTCTTTTTCAGAATAAAGTTAAATTTCTTGGTCACAATATTCAATACGGACAAATACACCAAATTGATAGAGCTATACAGTCTGCTTGTAAATTTCCAGATGTCATCACAGATAAAACCCAACTTCAAAGATTTTTAGGTTCCCTCAACTATGGTGAATTTTACAAAAATCTGCGAATTGTCTGTAAACCGTTATTTGATAGGCTTCAAAGTAATCCTCCCCCTTGGACAGATATTCATACTTCGATTGTCCAAGAATTAAAAAAGCATGTTAGGACTCTTCCTTGCCTCGACATAGCTAATCCTATAGCCTTCAAAATAGTTGAAACTGATGCCTCTAACATTGGTTTTGGAGGTATTCTTAAACAAAAAATAACCCCTACTTCTCCCGAGCAGCTTGTTTGTTTTCATTCACATGCTTGGAATCCAACACAGATCAATTATTCCACTATTAAAAAAGAAATTTTATCTCTAGTTTTATGCATCAACAAATTTCAAAGTGATTTATTAAACTAAAAGTTTCTAGTAAGGATTGATTGTAAATCAGCAAAATATGTTTTGGAAAAAGATGTTGAAAATATTACTTCTAAATTTTTTTTTGCTAGATGGCAAGCTATTTTATCTATTTTTGATTTTGATATCGAATATATTAAAGGGATTCAAAACTCTATTCCAGATTTTCTGACTAGAGAATTCATCCAAACAGGTACCCAAAATGAGTGAAAGAGAGAAAGATAAGCGTGATCGTGGTAAGCTTCCTGTCTCTGGACAGCCCAGTAAAACTCCTGTTTCAGGACAATCTAGTAAAGCTAGAGGGACAATCATTCCTGTTCCTCACCCTAGTTACCCAGTTCGTCCTCTTTCTACTCAATTTCAGGTTTTAGGCCAAATCCCTAAACCGTATATTTCAATCCTTGCTAGTCAACCTAAGCCTTTTGATCCCTTTTAGTCTCTTGCCCAAAGCCAGATCCAAAAGCCTAGCTCTTCTCAGCCCAGAGCTGACTACATTCCAAACTATGAAATTGAGTTATTTCATATTGAACCCTCATTAAACCCTAAGAATGATCCAGTAATTCTTGCCTCCCGTTTCTTCCCAAAAGGTTGGCATTTCATTCCAAGTGTACCTTATAAATCCTTATCTTATTACAAGGATATTCTTATTAACACAGAGTCAGTCCATATTAAGCCTATTCATGATAGAAATGACAATTCAAAAATTATTTTTCATTCTCTTTATATTAAGAAAATCATCTATATTTCTGATTGGGAAAATCACCCCTCAGATCTTCAGGTTTTAGTAAAAGGTCAGGAATCCTCCATCTGTAATTATTTTTGCTATTACGATTACATGGAAGCTTGGAACAAGGTTTTCTTGTATCAGAATCAGTCAATGAGCCATTCTTGGTTCCTCCAATTTGATCATAAATTCAAAAGTCAGATCCCCTTCTGGTTTGTCCTATGGTGGTCCAAATTCGGCCCAACTTCAGGCACCTTCCCAGATCTTTTAATGACCCAAGTAAACCATTATAGCAACAACTCTCCATTTAACCCAAAATTTGAAGGTATCCCAGTACTGCTTAGATTTTTCAGTAAATATAAAATCCCTTGGATCCTAAAATGGCAGTATAACATTCCATCTGGACACCCCCCAGTAGTCACTTAAATTTTCTTTATTAAATGGTGGGATAAATTCGATGTTAATAGGATTGTTCATCAAGTCCAAACTGAATTTCCTCCCACTCCAATTACCCCAGTTTTTTCCATTAAGAAAGAGAAAGATATTAGTTCCTCTAGTAAAATCAAAGGTTCTAGTTCCAGTTCTTCAATTGCTGGTACTATTGCTAATGTTAAAGAATATTCTACTGCTGAGTTAAATATGCTGGCAAAAGCCATTCAAGCAAGAGTTAGCTCAATCCGAGAAAATGAAAGTGAATCTTCATCTTCTTTAAAGTCATCACAAGAATCATCCTACTGTGTTAATAAGGATCCTTATGGCACCATTAATCTTCAGGACGCCCAAGATCATTTTGCTTAGTCAAGCTCCCATGAGCCCCCAGTCATCTCTGGTCCGCGCCAATCTTCAGCTAGCCAGCTAGCATCCAATGCTGTGGCCCCCAGTCATCCAGTGCCCGCGCACTCTGCCCAGTATCCAATGTTATTGGCCCCTTCTTTCTACGCACCTGATGTGCTTAGTCAAAAGTTGCAACTGTTTTTCCATCGAAAGTAGAAATAGTAAAGATTCCCACTGTTCATAAATAGTAAAAGTGTTTGTAATAATTTCACTTTTGTAAAAGTTAAGCGTCTGTTTCTGTAATAGTAAAGATTTGCAATTATGTAAACAACCCTCTCCTTATTCTATAAAAGGAAGGCTCAATTATTTAGTTCGGCAGACTTCGAACCATAGGATAGGATTTGGTAAGAAACTTTGAAAGACTTAGAGCTCCTTCTCTGACTAATCTTTAATTTCTCTTCTTATTTCTACTTCTTATTTCTTGAGTTAATCTTTTACTTATTTTTCAGTTCCAGTTAATAAAAAGTTTTTTTAGTAAACTTACAGATTTCAGACTGGCATCTGTTGGCCAGATTATTTGCATGTTTTAAATATATATACAACTGTGCGGTCCCTTTCCCTTACTTCCCCTTGCATCATGAAATTTATTTATGTTATGATCTGTGATCTGTGAGTAGCATATATATATATATATATATATATATATCCTGACTGTAGTGTGGTATTTATGTATACAATATTTAAAATTGCTTAAAGTGTGCAGCTCGTATTTCTTTTTCCTCCAGCGGGCACTGTTAAACTCATTAACATTGGTATGTACTAGTATTACTGTTCATATGATTCTTTATGTAAGCTTCGTATTCTTAGCAACTAGTGTCCAACTTCAGTAAATGGGAATTTTATTCACACAATTTTGTTAAACGTTTGAGTTCTTGCTGATCCAGTTGAAATGGTTGGGGAATCTGGATATTTTGGAACTGGAGAATCAACTGATGCAAGACCTATGGACCTGGGATGCTCCGAGCCTAGACTAATCGGAAGGGAGGGATATGCTAACAAACTGCTGCTCTGGACAGGCCTTGACGAACTCAGAATAGAAAAGTACATACACCAAATCTAGTATCACTAATCTGCGTTATATATCTTCTGTTTGCCAATCCAAAGGTACAATTCCTATTCAAATCATTAAGCCCTTTAAAGTTGAAGCCGCTTGGCTTGAATATCCTTGTTTCAATGGCGTTCTTGTGAATAATTGGAGTTAGCCAGGAAGTGTCACTGATAATCACACAAACTAAATTGACATCATTGAATTTTTAGGACTTAGGAGTACATATAAAAACAAAAGAATAATTATGGCGATATTGAAAGGTATGCAAATTGCTCAAGAAAGACAATTTCTTCTGTTTTGGATAAGCTTGAAAAAGAATTAAAAAATTGAGTATATAACAACATTACAAAACATGAAGTGGTAGAGACTTTACCTCTCTCCATAAAGTGGTAAACGTTTAAGACAGAGTGATCCCCTGTCTCTTATCTTTCTATGTTATTCCTTGAACACTATCCGGTCAAAGTTATTAATAAAAGTTTTGGTCGATTTTTTGCGCATATTAAGAATAAAATGATAAAATTATTCATATTTAAATTTTTATTTAATTATCTAATATTTTGCATATGACTAGTGATACTCCACAAATATGAATAGAGAATAGAAATATGACAATTAATGTTAAGGATATTATAGATAAATTATTGTAAAAAATAAATTATTTAAAATAAACAGACATTTAACTTGAGATTATTTAAAATAGTAATAGGAACTTTTATCTTGATATGAAGTATTAGTTATTGGATTGGCATCAAAAGGTAGAGAAAAGGCCTTTCCACCTCTCAGTGATTTCCAGATGACCTCATGCTCTTTTTTTTTAATCTGGTCATGAAGAGTGTGAGAGGAACTTGGATGAGCTTGAGTTTTGTATGTCAATTTTAATAAATTCAAGTTTTTTGTTGCCCCTAAGATTAGTGGGTGAGATGTCATAGACAAAGGCGATAAACCTGGCGTCTCATTAACTGATGACCTGGGAATTATCCAATTGCTCCCCTGGCCCATACAAGAATATGTAGAAGACATTATAATACCATTCACTGATGGCATTTTGATCAAAATATTTTTAGGAAAGTGATCGACAAAAGTCATGAGAGACCAAACCTTAAATATTATTTTTTTCACAAGGTATTCACGTGGTTAGTTTGATATTTTTTTTCTCCTTTAACACATACCCCTTGCTTTGACCAGCACATCTTTAATGGTTATTTCAAAATTTCTTCTCTGGCTTTACGTAGCATCATCATCTGCTTATTTTGCTGTTTCTTCACTTCTTGCGATCAACCATATCATGAACGCTGAGAGCTAACTATGGAGAATTATCATGAGCTAAATTTGAGTTTGCACAAGTATGGACTCAGCAAGTCTTTTAACAGTTATATGTTATGTTTATGAGTTATGACATGATTTATACGCTTTGTGTGACAACATGATATAAATTGTTAAAATAAAAGTTATTTGTGATATTAAATTAAGAGATATGTCAAGTCAAAAGTATGTTAAAGTTTATATGACAGTATAAACTATGTATATGTTATTTGTTAGACTTGTTGAGCCGTTGTGCTCATTTTTGCGAATAAAACTTTATTTACAGTTAAAAAAAATTGATAATAAGGTCATGAACGTAAAGAAGAAACGTAGACTATGTTTCATACTTTATTTACTTGTATTTGTATAAAGTCATAATGACTGTTGTAATACGAACAAGTAAACCATGTAACCGAATAATATATGAATGACATTATTTATTATCATCAGAATGTTGTTATGTCTTTACTTTGATATAATTTAGAATTGTTAAAAATCTATTAATCTGAATGGGGGTATTGGTAATATGGACTGATCATGTTATGCCAATACTCTGAATTTCAGATAGATAGTAAAAGTTAATACAGTATGGATAAAAAACTATAAATCTGAATGATGATATTGATTAACATTGTGAGTGCTGTAAGACCAAAGATTTAGCACCGATGAAGAAACCAAATTCATCACAATGTTTCTCTGTTTCAAGTACAAGTGTGCTAATAATGTTGTGAACTTCAGATAAATAGAGAATATCGATATGAAGAGATGACTCTATAATGATATATATCTAAATGAATGTATTGAATGATATGAGGAGTTCTGTAAGAAAATGAATCTTGTCACGAATAAAGATACAAATATTTATCGCAAGGTTCTTCTGTTCCAAGGACCATCATATTATTAATACCGTGAATCTTGAATATGTAAACTTATAGAATATTTAAATTTTAAGGTTAAAATTTGACTTTTATGTATGATGTTATCCATATATTCGGATGAATTACAAGTTGATACTTGTAAAAATGATGAGATTGAGATCAAGTTAAGATCTAGGGACAAAGTAAAAGAAAATTTTAATGTATAGTCTAAAATAGACTAATTCAACTAATATGATTATGAGATAATTAGTTAAGTTAGTAAATGTATGAAGTTTAACGCACAAGGTCCATCGTAGCTAATGCGAGGATTTTGGGGGAGTTACAAAATCTCTCTCACTGCAATCATGCTCGTTTTTGAAGTGCAAATGCTTAGTCATTGCAGATAAGATCGTGTGTTTTTCGTGTCAATCATACAGTGGCGTCGCTGATTCCTACAATAATTGATAGAAACCATTAACCCCGTCATTCGGATCTTGCTCGATGCTATCGTCATCCTTATTTATATTCCACTGAAAAAATGAACTAGTAGCTTCGACTATCATGTTAGTACGGTCATAGGTTTCGTCAGCTCTGAATGCCTGTTCAGATTTACGTTCATTTAACCAGATTTCCCCATGATAGATCCATGTGTGTATATCGTTACTTGAACCCATACGGAAATAGGTCGCACATGACATCACTTATTTTCTTCCACACACTTTATTCACACATCTTTTACAAGGACATTTGATCTCATCGCCGCTGACTTGCTCAAATTCAAAATTGAGAAACTGTTCAACCTCACTATGGTACTCAGAGCTAAGTCCACTCTTATTAGTGGTTACCCTACGTTCCATCCAACTTCGATCAACAGACATCTTATACTACGGTCTACTATATATATATATAGAAAATCAAAACACAATCAAGTAGGAGGGTTAATGTATATACGTGCAAATGAGTTTCTTAACTTCATCTCCCACTTTAACGGGTCAGGCTTCTATCTCATTCCCAAATGCGTTGCCGCACTAATGCCAACAACTTGAACACATATTTAAATTTTAAGAAATTTCGACAACACCTCTTCATGGTCTTTAAGTGCACGAAATAGACTAACACATCGTAGTCTAAATATGCACCGAAAGAACATCAAGAGATATATACTGACCGAAAATTCTCAATATTTAAAGACGTGCTCAAGTTATTAACACAAGTCTAAATGAAATCGAAACATTCAAGAATAGTCCCAAAAAGGGGACTATTTGAGATTCACTCATACTAAGTGAATCTCGAACGGGTTTCTAAGCTTCCTAAACTAGATGAATATGGACTCCACAAAACTATAAATTGTTTACATCATGTCCATAATATAGAATTTATGCCTCAAAACCCAAAAATTACCAAAAATAAATATCTCAATCGATGTATACTTGATGGATCTCTTAATCTTATATATGTGTGTGTGTGTGTGTGTGTGTATATATATATATATATATATATATATATATATGTAAAGCTAACTAACATATAAAATAAAATAAATGAGAAATGCATAATAGATAAATTAACATAAGAGAATTACTTGATACCTGAAAGAGAAGAGAATCACCGGCGTCGCCTCCCTTTGCCCGCCTTTCTCTTTCTCCCTGCTTTCTGGCTTCTCTTCTAGTGGGCTATTTAATCTGTTTTGTTTCCCCGATAACACAAGTGGTAATGCCTGTCACAAAGTTGAAAAATTAAAAAAGGCCTTCTTAAAATCCATAAAAGATCATGAGCAGTGGAGTTAGCTAGAAGCTTTTAAGAAACAATGTCCAAGTTTAACTGTGGAAATGTCCTTCATAAAATCTAGGAAAAGCATATATGAGGGTGCCAAATTCTTGCATATCTAATATAAAATTGTATATATATCAAGTGTAAAATGTCAATTCGACAAATCAAATGTTAAAATTATAAAAATTATAAATTTTATTAATATAAAATTGTATCTTTCATCAAATGTTCGTGTGAATTACAAACTAAGCTACATTACAAAAAAAATAATATAAATTATAAATTATATTATTATAAAAAATAACATAAAAATTATAAATTTTATTAATAATTTAATATTAAAATTTCTATATTATTTTTTTTCTCTCTGTTTGTGCATAATTATACGTACACAATTATATATGCATAGTTTATACATAAAGAGAGCTACACAAACTTTAATTACTTGGCTAAAATAGTGGAGTAGATAGATTAATTGTCCTATCTATAGATTTTTCTCCTATTAGTCATCCTAATAAAGTTTGTAGTGTATAATTTCAAACTTCAAACATGAGGAACACCCACTTCAAGTAAGTTGCTCTTTATTTGGGTACTACCAACTCCTTTCTTTTTCAAAAGAAAGAGTATCACATTTTCTGTTGATTTTTCCTTTATGAAAATGTAAATATTTACATGAATGAAACTTACTTATATGTAATTATTTTGATAATTTCATTAGCATTAAAATTTAAAAACTTAAATTAAATACTAAGAAATAATTGGAAAAACTAACTTAAAATTTTAATGTCTCTCTACTTTTATTTATTTACTTATTTATTTATTTGCAAAAGGCTAAGAATTTCATTTCTGATAAAAAAAAACTCACATCCAAAAGGCTTGGAAATGCGCATAACCATACAATCTCTGCAATAAATTTAAATCACAAACTGAAAGAAAGCAGTGATAAAAGTGTGAGCAAGTCAAAAACACCATTCGGATGATCTTCCTCTTAAATTAAAAACATATGTACACATACACACACACACACACACACACACACACATATATATATATACACTGCAATTGATATTTAGGAAAAAAATTACCTAGCATGAGAGATAGAAGAAGAGGGACGACGACGGGGACATCACAGCACGACAGCCTTCTTTATGGGTAAAGGGCGACGACGATTTATGGGCAGAGGGTGACGACAGCGAGGTTGAGGGCGACGACAACGAGGAAGAGGGGAAATCGAGCTCGCGGGGAGAAAAAGCAGAGAGGAAAAGAGGAAGTGAAAAAGTAATCTGATTCTGTAAATTAAAAGAGTTATTCTCGACGACGCTGGCGTCGAGATTAAGCCCGTCAAGAATGAGTCAATACAGACGGCGCTTTCTCGTCGCCAATGACATTAGTTCGTCGCCCCATACCTTTGTCGCGCACGGCAAATGAATAACTTGGTGTGATTGAGCATAAATTGGTCGCTGCCGACAGCAGTCACTAGCGACGGCTAGGTCATTGCCAGTAAGGTCATTTACAACGACATATAGTCCGTCGACAATAGTCCTGTCAGCTATAACCTCTTTTTTTGTATTGACGGCAAGAGTTCATGGTAGTAATTCGTATTTATACCTTTTTGGTGTTATTATGTTTTTTTGGTAATTATTCTTATGATAATTTTCCAATTTGTTGTCATTGTTGTTACATTTTCTTCTAGATTCCTCGTTGTTAGTCTTATGTTTGCAACAATTTTGCTTCGCAGATGATTTTCGTTTATTTTGCACTGTTTTGTATTTAATTTAGGAAAATTTGAAATAAAGGTATCTAAGATGATTAACTTTACTAAAGAAAAATAGAACAAAAATCAATAAATGAAAATTAATAATAAGAAAATAATATAATATAGCAATCCAAATCCTGTAAGAAACACTCGTAACAAGTAATCTCTCCTTTTTTAACCGAAACAATGCCATGGGCTAGATGTACATTGTTAAAAAATAAATATATTTAAGTTCTAATAAATTTTCTTTGATTTTGAGCTATGTTCGCTTTTATATAATTTTTAATGCTTGAAGATGTCGAGACGCTCAACCGCCATTTGGGACGTGTGACTTGCACAAATAAATAACCAAAAATACTTAATAGCTTGGGTCGTCGGGGGATAGCTTCAGTGTGAGAGTAAGTACAGATTTTAAAATGTGTTAATAATAGGGGTGCTTAGTATTTAGTAGGCTCAAAATGGTATCCCCTTACCTTTATTGTCTACCTCTCTTTTATAGGTGTTATTCCTCCTCCTCTAACCATTGAGTTGTGCAATGGCTACCTTGGAGGAGTAACTCACGTCCCCGTTATGTCCAGAGTAACTGCCTTAACATCCGAAATGAATGCTAAGTTGTAACCGCTATAGTAATTGGCAAGTTTAAGAAGTAATGGACCAAACTTATTGGGTTGGGAACATTAGGCCTAATGGGTTATAGGGACAAGGCCCAATGTGGATAGCCCATTTACTCTAGTAAAAATATGCAGCCTAACATTTTCGCCCCACTCATTTGCCATAGGAAATGTGGTGAAGGAATAGAGGAATAAAGTCTTCGGGACCCGAAAAGGCTTCAGGTCAAAAGGATAGAGCTTTCGAGAGTCCAGAGGGGTCAGACCGAAGGGATAAACTTTCGGAATCCTAAAAGCATCTGATCGAAGAGATAATCTTTTGGGAGTCCGAAGGCATTTGACTGAAGAGATAAACTTTCGAGAGTCCGAGAATTTCAGACTGAAGAGATAAAATTTCAGGATTTCATAGACTGTAGACCGAAAAGAAAAGGCTTTGGAATTTTGTAATACCCCGGATATTTATGAAACTAGTAAATATAATCTTAAATGATTATATAAAGGTTAAAATTTAAAAACCTAGTTATTGTGAGTAGAATACCTAAGGAACGATTGCTCGTTTATACATTGAATTATATTTAGACTAAATACGACTTGAAAATACGATCGTATATAATTAAATATTAAACTAATAATCTAATCTATGTGTAGAAATGATTAAATATTTTGACCTAATGTATGTGTTAGGAATTAAATTTGTGTAATTATTGTTTGGTACAAGTATCAAATCCATATACTTGTTTAAACCTAGACATGATTAATAAGGTATGCTTTGGAGTATATTAGGTTTTAAGTATTTACATGACGTATAAATACGAAATCACTATTAATAAATACGGAGTATAATACAAGCATAATACAGATTATTATACGAGTGTAATACGAAAAATAATACGGATATAATACGAAAATTATATGGTAGAAATACGAAAAAAGTCAAAGTTAAAAAATAAAAGTCAACAATTACGACTAAGTTAGTTAGGAATGAACTAGAAAGATAACTAAGTTACTTAGTAATTTAGTAAGGAAACAAACTAAGAAAGTTTGATAAACCAAACTAGAAAGCAAACTAAGTTGGAGTAACTAAGTTTGAATAACCAAATTGGACAAAGAGGAGTTAGGATCCAATTATGTTGTATAGAAAGGAGGGCCATTTTGGCCATTTAGAAAACTTGTGATACTTACAAAGTACATAAGTATGTATTTTTGTCTTGCATTTTGGATGGCAAAGTAAGACTTGGCTTCTTTGGTGTGGTGTCAAGCATATAATGGTAGGATGTGGCTTATTGTGAGCCAAGTGTGCTAAGTGAAGCTACTAAACACAATTAAGCATGTAAAGTGAGGATTTGAGATAACTAATTAAAGTTAAGCAAGGTTAATTAGGCTAAACTAGTCAAGTGTGGAAGATATTTGCAAGGCATTAATGGCAATGGGAACAGGGGGGGGGCAAACATCATGAGGCTAGGAAGGTGGCCATGAAGGTCACTTGTGTGAGATATTTAGAAAGCAAGACTTGGAGACTAAGTGTTGGAAGATATTTGTGGCTTTAAGTCCATTATACCCTAACCTTAGGAGGCCTATAAATAGAGACCTTTCCTCTTCATTCTAACTCGCCAATTCATAAGTATTCCAAGAGAAAGAGAAGCTATTATAAGCCTTACTGAGAGTTAGTTTGATAGTTGAGAGCAAAGAAGCAAGAAGCCTAGCATAATCAAAGATAATAAAGCTTGCATTTCAGGAGGTAACAAAATCCTATTTTGTGTAAATTTAGTTTATGTTCTTGAGTAGAATTCATGATTCCTTGCATACTTAGGTTTATGATTATGTAATTCAATGCTATAGAGTCATAAAATGGGGTGTGGCCTAGCTAATTAATTCTTATGGCATCAAGTTTTAGCAAGCGGATCAATGACTTATGAAACTAGTTTTCATCATGTTCTTGTGAGAAATATGCAGCCTAGTGTAGTTGGAATGTGGCTTCTTGACCTAAATTAAAGTTGTAGGGATGTTATGAAGACGTGGGTGAAAGAATCACTAAAAAAATCGTTAAAATGAATTAGTTATGAATTTTACGTTGAGGCGGGCTCAGGCTGAAAAAGGCTGTCTAGGGCTTCAGATTTCTAGGCTTATTTCGGGCTTTTTGAACTCGAGTGCTTTGGGGTTTATGCCATCTAGAGGAGTATTTAGACCATGTTATACATAGTTCACTGTCCAAAGATGAGCCAATTCCGAGTTGATATGAATTAGTTATGATTTTAACAAGAGTGACTATCAGATAGTAGAGTAAATCTCAGATAGTAGAGTGACTATCAGATAGTAGAGTGAATCTCAAATACTAGAGTGACTATTAGATAGTAAAGTGACAAAAAAATTAGTGACAAAAATAGTAGAGTGATGAAAATAATAGAGTGGCTATTAAAATAGTAATATTTAAGCGTGTAAGAAAATAATCAATTCAAGAAAGTAAGGAATCATTATTGTGACTAATATGTATGTCGATCTCATAAATTATGTAGGTCATACAAAGAACGCAAAATTAGCGTAAATGGTATAGGTGAAACAGGTAAGTTTTCTATTCAATATTTCTTGTTGCAAGTCCTTCTTACCTACTCAAGTTTATTTTGAGTAAGTCATTTTTCTAAACTTGTTATTATTGAGCAAGTCGTACTAATCCTTTTCCATTCCATGTAATTAATGATGTGTTTTTGAACTGTTGAAAATTCATTTGTTCCATGAAATTCTTTGTACGTATGTAAAAGATTTTATTAAAAGGAGTTATTTGCCATTTAATTCGGCTTAACTTGGTTATTGAGTTATTCCTGTCGGAGTCATAATTGTTGATATGTTGAATTATTATAATTCTTGATATTAGGATACGTTGATTGTGCCTAGCCTATTCATTTTGGCAATATCTGTATGTTAGTAACTAAGTTGAACGACCCTTGTATGGGCAGGGGTTATAGTATGTCGGCTAACTGACGTATGAGATGTTGTTACGAATTTGAGATGATCAGTGAGTATTGGAGAATCGATATGCACTGATGGCATTTTCATCCCATTGTTGATAAGACGGGGAATTAATTTATTTGTTCCGGGTTTAACAACCACTCAGTTTACTATATTACTATTGACAGTCGTTTTCACAATTAATTATAGTGTGCAAGTATACACGGCCTTCAAGTAGTATAAAGTATTTTTATGTCGATCCCACAAAGAGTTACACTAATATTTTCCAAATATTAAATTTATAACAATTTAATCCCATTTAAACAATGATTGAAATTGGTGATTTTGATTAACACAGATTTATAAAATAAATAAACATGACAACTAATATCAGTTTTAAACAACTAAGACCACAACTTCACCCATTATCTCATTAAAATCTCATACCCCTCCTTTTAATTAACAAATCAAACAAATGATAGCCTGAGAATAAAAGCAACCATAAACTTCTTTCAATAGTTAAATGAGTTACACTCTACTAATTAGACCACTATATTCCTATGTGATACTAATTAAGCAAGATGGCAATATAAACAGATTCTCAACAAGGCTACACAAGATACCACGGTATATTCCTATCTGAGATACAAGTTAGGCACTCCATCCGAAGATAAATAATCCTACAAGTGTTATCATGTTTTAGGTTAAGTTATTTAATCCATTTTTCAATATCATAAACAACACTATATTACTTACAAGGTAAGTAATCCATACATAAAGCATAAAACATGATAATCATTTATTTTCAATCCACACACATTAAAAGGAGAGATATTCAATTAAAACTAAGTATTAAGCTCCATTATGATCTTAGAAAAGAAGTTAGTTCATAGCTTAATGACAAAAAATCATTAACAAGATGCTCATCATTCTTAAATTACACAACATGAAGAAAAAATATATAGATGAAACTTCCTATGAAATAAGTTTCATGCAAATAAACTTCCTTCACTATGAAGTAATCCAAGCTAGACAAATCTCCTTGCTTTTAAGCTCAAAACCAATCCAAGTTGCTTTGTAGACTTTAAAAACTGAAGAAAAGTTGATATGGAGAATAAGATTGATACTCTAGGTCAAGCTACACTTTGAGTTAAATAGCCAAAAATCTCGTCTGTGGATAGTATGGTTGACCGCTGCGGCGGTGGTCTCCACCGCTGCAACGATGGTGTTGGCTGAAAATTATTGAAACGCCCTTTTAACTTAAAAAACCTTGCAAATCACAAGAGAAACATCAGGAACTCTAAAAATCATATATATAAGTATAAATAATTCTCAAAAACTCACAAATTATTAAGCCAAAAGTAATAATTCGCAGGTATAAAACTCACTCATTAAATACCCCTAAACTTAAGTATTTGCTAATCCTCGAGCAAAATAATAAGATATAAGCTAAACACTAAAATTAACGACCCCACAACAACATACTAATCCAGACATGAATTGGAATCATAGCTTCAAAGATAAAATGCAACAGTTAAGATAAATCTCAAAGCAGAACAAAGTCTAATATTTCAACAAAATTTCCAAGCTCATGACTGCCCATGATCCGTTTTACGCGTGTGTGTGCAAAACCCATTGTTAAAATTAGTCATAATTTAGATGAACTTATACGAATAAATGTCATGAGTGATTTCACTTTAACCCACTTATCACATCAATCACAACCAAATAAGGCAAATATATAAAGACAGGGTCTCCCGGATTTAAACAAGAAAAGCTAAACTTATTTTTTTATATACACATGTGAGTACATTTTACGCTCTGTCTCACCTTAACTTACAAGATTGACTGTGCAATGTCTAATTTTATTAAGCTATTTAGAGCTACCTGTGTACCGAGCTTTCGATTAGTGACTCCCAAAGTAGCCGACTTTAGGGCACTAGGTGGAAAGGCACCCCTACGGATCTAATTACTCAAGTAGCAAATGCCACAAAATTAGACTAGCCAAACTTTTATTATATTTATTTTTCTGTTCTGCTCTTAATTTTTTTTATAAATATATCTGAGATCCCCCCCAAACTTATATACAAGCCTAGATTTAAAATTTAGAAAGGTCTTTTAGAAAATTTCAAGCTTACCCCACAAGCAAAAACCATATAAGCTCTCTAAATCATAACTATCTGACATATGCGACTATGATCGTGCATGAAGAAATAACAGGATCATTAACATCGTTAACTCAGGTCAATTGTTAAAATAAAGACTAAGCATGCTAATTAATTTTACTTAAACAAGCAGCATGGCAAAACAATTCATATCATTGGTTATTTTAACACCAAAACAAAATCTCGCAACACAAGTCTGTATAAACTACTAATAATACTAACATAAGCATTAATACTAATTATAGTGTCAAATCAAAACTACTCAGGTACTAAATAAAAACATGAACAGATAGAAAAGAGACAGAAAAGCAAACAGGCCCCCAAACTTGAATATGACAATGCCCTCATTGAAAAGATATAAAATTTAAAGCTGAGGACTCCCCTGAATTTGATTATGCATCTGCGTCTTCGTCAGGAAAATCACTAGTAGGTTTGGAAACTGTAGTGGGTTTGGACCTGCATTTAACCTCGTTCGCTCAAACATTTCAACTAAGGTCGCTGTGAAACTGGCGTTGAACTGCATCATTGAGTTGACCTGCTTAGCTATATAACTGATTTGACGATAATGGCGGCAAGATTCCCTTATCAAGTGTCGCACCTCCGTAGCTATGAACTCTAATGATGGCTAGTTTGCTGTGTCTTCCTCCTGTTCATCCGCAAAGAGCTCCTCTGTATCTAGAGATTGAGCCTCCAATATAAATTTGGCTCCGCACGAATTAGTTGGAACGTCATCTTACTGATTATAATGACTTATCAACCAATAATTAATCGGGATATTTGGTTGCTGGAGAGGCTCGTCATCAGCCCAAACCACTCCATCATTTCTGTACAGCCCACAAATCAGTAAGGGATGCGGCAAACCACCTGGTGAACCCCTATTAAGAGTGTGCTTGATGGAACTTAGAATTCCTCTCCCTACATTAATCCTCATTTGGTTGACCAAACAATACAGCAGCACCACCCTTGATCTGATCATATCACTGACATTTGTGGTTGGCAATAGCTTGACACAAATGAAGTAGTACCATGCCTTGTTGTACTTGCTCAAAAAACGATGTGAAAAGAGTTGTGGCACCCTATCTTTAAGAGTCCATTCAACATCTTGCTGGTCGAAATCAGAACTCTTTTATTTTATTAGATAGATTCCGATCTCGAATTCATTTGAATGAATAGCGTGCAAGCATACACGGTCAACAAGTAATAAAGTGATAAGAAAAAGTCGATCCCACGAGGAATTAGTTCTAACGAGTTCCAAACACTGATTGCATCTAAGTCAATCTTAGTTCAAACGTCTAATTGAATGGAAGAAGTGGAATGTAAAAGGACATAACACAAATTAACAATTAAACTAGAAAACATTTAAAGATAGGTGAATCTAAGTCTGTAATTTCTCCCAATATGTTATTTTCATTTCCTAACTTTCCTCTCAATCTTACGGTCACGACGAATGGCTAACCAAGAATACAAAAGTATCTATACGCCTCTTTTGAAGGACATATAAACATATCTCATCTAAACCTATCTCATTCGACAGAATTCAGACAAGAACAACCCAAGCAAGATAATTCACTATATTTCTATGAGAACTAACACAAGCAGGGTTTTTAAGTATAGATTCTCACATTGGCTACACGCGGCATGCAGGTATGTCTATCTTACACACAAATTATGCAAACGCTCCTAAGAACAAATACACAACACATGTTATCATAATCAGGTCCAAACTCATAGTCCATCTTCCAATTTCATGCAAGTTACCAAAGTGATTGCAAAGCTAAACAATTAACAATTATCACAAACATGACAACCCATTCATACGGTCGTAACCCACGAATGGTCAACCAAGAACACTACAGTACTTATACGCCTCTGTCGATAGCAATACAAGCATCCCTAAGTCTAAATAATCCACTATATTTCTATGAGAATTAACATTAAACAAGGGTTTGAAGCACAAGTTCTTAATTAGTTACACATGGCATATAGGTATATTCCTATCCAATACGCAAATCATGCATCCCAACTATGTAGAATAACACAATCACATTTTATCATATTTAAGTCAATACACTACAATCCATTTGTCAATTTCATGTAGGCAACCAAACTAATCGATTAACCAAGCAATCAATACATATAAAGAACAAAATATGCTAATCCAATCCGTATTGTGCCAATCAAGAGAGAGAAAATCAACTCAAACAACTATTTGGGTTCCAATAACAATACTTAGATTCCAATGTAAGAAGCATAACCAATATTCAGTACATAATGCGCAATAAATCCAATATAATGAAATACAAAGACAACTAAGAGTTAAGAAGATACAACTTGTTGTCATCCAAGCATTAATCTCCTAGACCTAAGCATCCATGGCTTTCATCAAAGGCTTCAATGGTTGCTCTTCATCTTCTTCATTATTAGATTTCAAAAATAGGATGATTTGGGATCAAGAATTAAAGGAACGGTGGTTTCCCACAGTGGAAAACCACCGCCTTTCTTCTTCTCACTCGTCAAATCACCTGCCTCTCAGCTCTTAGAGAAAAGAAAATGAGGGTTTGTTCTTTCTTTTACACGTTTCCTTCCTTTTCTATCCTTTATGCCGAAATCAGTAGCTGCAAAACGTATCAGGCGCTTCTTCTGGTTCTAATTTGGGCGCTTAAGAGCTTGGGCGCCTAGGCGCTCAACTCCTTTACAATTTGGACGCCTAGGCGCTTAGGGGCTTGGGCGCCTAGGCACCGGTTCCTTTGTGTTTTTGGGCGCCTAGAGTTCTGTCACTATTTTCTGGTTTGACCTCCTTCAGTGTTATGGTCATATCTCTCTCGTCCAAACTCTGATTGAGATGATTCAAGATATTTCGAAAAGGAGACTCATAGACCTACAATTTTCATGTTTTACAAAATTGAAGATTTGGAAATGATCAAGGCCAAAATTGGGCGTGAATTGGCTCATGTGTAAACGGAGCGCAGAAAATGCGAACCAGGCAATTCCAAGTCTTCTTCTACCAAGCCATTATTATAATTCCTACAAAATGAAATAGAAACACAAAAACAATATAAAACCACATCCTATACAATGTGGTACAAAAACACATACAACTAAACCAACACTTAACATATAAATTACGAATAAACTACACAAAAACGACATAGAATACATAAAATACTTAAAAATAATATAATACACCATATTATATAATAACATAAAAACACATATAAAATCACATAAAACACTTAAAGATTCACAAACTATCAAGCTTAAATGTATTCTATTCGTAAGTATAAAAATCACTCATCTAATACCCCCAAACTTAAACATTTGTTTGTCCTCAAGCAAAACAAAGACCTATTAAATAAAGCAAAATAACTAAATAAATAGATCAAAAAAAAAAAAAATTCTACTAGTTAAAAATCACAGAAAATTACTTGAAGAATCACAAATTATCAAGGTCAGGAGTACTCTAAGCATACATATAACATTAAATAACCAACCCCCAAAATATCCCCAAACTTAAAAATTTGTTTGTCCTTAAGCAAAACAATACCAACTATACAAACAAAAACAATAAACTTGAGCAGAGAGTTAATAAGACAACCAAATTTGGTCTCATAGATTATTTCAAGTTATAATTACAAGAAAATTTCAAAACATTGCAAAGTCTAGAATTTTAGCTCACATATTAGACATACTATACTAATGACCCCCGTGTGTGTGTGAAACATTTACAACAAAGTAATCATCACCCAGAGGGGTTCTTGTAAACAAATTACCTTAACAAAGAAATCTAAAACTTAAAACAACACGCATAATACATCACTCTATACTAGTTCCAGCAACTAAGTCGAAACAAAACTAATCTTGACATGTGCAATGTCTCATTCCATTAGGCTCTATAGAGTTACCCATTTAACGAGCGTTTGACCAATGACTCCCAAATCAGTTGACTTTAGGGCACTAGGTGCAGAAGCACCCCTAAGGGCCTATTAACTCGAGTAACACAGGCCACAAAACTCGACTAGTGAAGTAATTTATTATATTTATTAACAATTTATTTATTTATTTATTTATTTGAATATATGAGTGCGTTTTACGCTCCATCTCACGCTATAGACAAATCAAACATGAGAAATCGTTTCGAGTGATGCATGTACGAGTTTTAAGGTAAAAGATTATCTCAATAAGCATGCAGTCAAAAAAACCACCTCTAAGCAAATAATCAATTCATTAGAAATGGATATGTGCTCAAAGAAAAAGGGATCACAAGTAATGTAAAAATCAACAGTAAGTCAAGCACACAGACGAAGCGACACTAATCAATTTTCTATGGGTTATAACTCAAATAATCATTTGTCTAATTCTTGATTACAGTTCAATTCAAATTAACTCAATACTCAAGAGATTCAAACCTAAACTACAATGACTCAAAAACAAAAACACACGAAAATAAAACAAAAACAAAAGAACATAAAACAGACACAAAAACATAAACCGATGAAAACAAAAACAACACTTATAAATCCATTTTCGTAGGGAACATGGTTGCACTTAGCGCGTGCAACAAGCCGTTAAACCCCAAGGTTGCCCAAGAGGACGAGTTTTGTCTCGTGAGGGTTTGCAGAGAATATACCCATAAAATTCAAAACTTAAATATAACTAAAAGTAAAAAAATATTAAAACTAACTATAAAATCTGAAAACAAAACAAAATAAACTAAAACAATACAAATTATATCAAAACAAAACGCAAAAGCCCCAAACTTGGAATTGACAAAGTCTTATCTAAAAGCAATGCAAGAATTAAAAACAAGGGACTTCCTTGAAAAATTGTGTCAATTTGTCAACTGTCGCCTTCCGCAACCGACTCTAACGATTTGCTAAGATATAACCTGAATATGAAAAACAAAACTAAACAAAACATTAGAGAAACCTGGGTTGCCTCCCAGTTGGCGCTTGTTTTATAGTCCTTAGCCCGACTATTTATTTATTATTCCGAACCTTGAAAGTGTCGCGAACACAATCAAAAGTCCAAGCGAAAAGTAAAAACAGGAATGCAAGTTTAAACAAAGACCAACTCGAATGAAATCAATAGCGAAAAAGAATCAGAAACTAATTCCCAGACAACGACGCTAAAAACTTGCTGGTCGAAATCGAAACTCTTTTATTTTATTAGATAGATTCCGATCTCGAATTCATTTGAATGAATAGCGTGCAAGCATACACGGTCAACAAGTAATAAAGTGATAAGAAAAAGTCGATCCCACGAGGAATTAGTTCTAACGAGTTCCAAACACCGATTGCATCTAAGTCAATCTTAGTTCAAACTTTTAATTGAATGGAAGAAGTGGAATGTAAAAGGACATAACATAAATTAACAATTAAACTAGAAAGCATTTAAAGATAGGAGAATCTAAGTCTGTAATTTCTCCCAATATGTTATTTTCATCTCTTAACTCTCCTCTCAATCTTACGGTCACGACGAATGGCTAACCGAGAATACAAAAGTATTTATACGCCTCTTTTGAAGGACATATAAACATATCTCATCTAAACCTATCTCATTCGACAGAATTCAGACAAGAACAACCCAAGTAAGACAACTCACTATATTTCTATAAGAACTAACACAAGCAGGGATTTTAAGTATAGATTCTCACATTGGCTACACATAGCATGTAGGTATATGTCTATCTTACACACAAATTATACAAACGCTCCTAAGAACAAATACACAACACGTGTTATCATATTCAGGCCTAAACTCATAGTCCATCTTCTAATTTCATACAAGTTACCAAAGTGATTGCAAATCTAAACAATTAACAATTAGCACAAACATGACAACTCATTCATATGGTCGTAACCCACGAATGGTCAACCAAGAACACTACAGTACTTATACGCCTCTGTCGATAGCAATACAAGCATCCCTAAGTCTAAATAATCCACTATATTTCTATGAGAATTAACATTAAACAAGGGTTTGAAACGTAAGTTCTTAATTGGTTACACATGACATACATGTATATTCCTATCCAATACGTAAATCATACATCCCAACTATGTAGAATGACATAATCACATGTTATCACATTTAAGTCAACACACTACAATTCATTTGTCAATTTCATGTAGGCAACCAAACTAATCGATTAACCAAGCAATCAATACATATGAAGAACAAAATATGGTAATCCAATCCATATGGTGCCAATCACGAGAGAGAAAATTAACTCAAACAACTATTTGGGTTCCAATAACAATACTTAGATTCCAATGTAAGAAGCATAGCCAATATTCATTACATAATGCACAATAAATCCAATATAATAAAATACAAAGACAACTAAGAGTTAAGAAAATACAACTTGTTGTCATCCAAGCATTAATCTCCTAGACCCAAGCAACCATGACTTCCATCAAAGGCTTTAATGGTTGCTCTTCATCTTCTTCATTGTTATATTTCAAAAATAGGATGATTTGAGATCAAGAATCAAAAGAATGATGATTTCCCACGGTGGAAAACCACCGCCCTTCTTCTTCTCTCTCGCCAAATCGCCTGTCTCTTAGCTCTTAGAGAAAAGAAAATGAGGGTTTGTTCTTTCTTTTACGCGTTTTCTTCCTTTTCTATCCTTTCTGCCGAAATCAGTAGCTGCAAAACGTACCAGGCACTTCTTCTCGTTCTAATTTAGGCGCCTAGGCGCTTACGAGCTTGGGCGCCTAGGCGCGCAACTCCTTTACAATTTGGGTGCCTAGACGCTTAGGGGCTTGGGCTCCTAGGCGCCGGTTCCTTTGTGTTTTTGGGCGCCTAAAGTTCTGCCACTATTTTCTGGTTTGACATCCTTCAGTGTTATGGTCATATCTCTCTCGTCCGAACTCTGATTAAGATGATTCAAGATGTTTCGGAAAGGAGACTTGTAGACCTACAACATTTATGTTTTACAAAATTGAAGATTCGGAAAGGATCAAGTCCAAAATTGGGCGTGAATTGGCTCCTACGTAAACAGAGCGCAGAAAATGTGAACCGGGCAATTCCAAGCCTTGTTCCACCAAGCCTTTATTATAATTTCTACAAAATGAAATAGAAACACATAAAAACAATATAAAACCACATCCTATACAATGTGGTATAAAAACACATACAACTAAACCAACACTTAACATATAAATTACGAATAAACTACACAAAAATGACATAAAATACATAAAATACTTAAAAATAATATAATACACCAAATTATACAATAACATAAAAACACATATAAAATCACATAAAACACTTAAAGATTCACAAATTATCAAGCTTAAATGTATTCAATTCGTAAGTATAAAAATCACTCATCACATCTGGCTGACATTAGCCTCTAAGTATATCATTCATATTAAAGTGCTTTGTTTTGTACGTAGTGTATTGGTCATCTTCTTCCAGGTGGGAAATATTATAATAAGCATTAATTTGCTCTACTCCAAAATGGAGATCCATTCCACGAATTTAAACCACATTGTCATTCTCATTAGCATTTGCATAACTCTTTGATAATGAAAATTACGGCAAGCTCGTGCTATGCAGTGAAAGTACGTCAATTTTTATCCCTGGTCATGTCAAACAAGTGGCCATCAGTCATATTGGGAGTGAGGCCTCGCTCTGGGATAATAATTTTTCCTTCCTGCACTTCATAGAACCGTTTATCCGCTTTTTGGCTTATAAATGTTATGTGTCATATGTTGCTCGAGATCTCTGCCCACGTCTCCTTTTAGGACCCATACTCTTGCAATGAATTGCCAAGAAGAAGCCACAAACCAACCTTTAACAATAACCCAAGATGCACCAAAACCTTTCTCTCAATAATTTTGTCAAACACCTTGCGTGCGTCTTCAAAACCAACAATGGATTAAGCTTCCCCCAAACTTGAAATAAGCCACCCTTATAAGGTATCTCACCAGCCCTAATCACAACTCCTAAACCACAAATCAATCCAAATGATTCCAAAATTAACAATCTTAGTATTTACCTCAATTGGGAATCAATGGAAGAAACCAAGGATTTCTATACACCGTTGTAGGAGAGATAATGTAGTCAAATTGCTTGCTTGAATCCTAGGTGTGACTTGCTTACTTGAAAGGAATGTGATTTGGTGTAAGAATCGAATGCTAGAGATGTTTGGGAGAGTTTAGGGAGTAAGGGTTTTGAGAGGGATAAACTGCGAACATGCTGTTATGAAATAAACCCCGATTGGGGCTTATATTTTTTTCTTCTTCTGATTTTCAAACTACCGTTACGGTGGTAGCAGGGCACCGCTGTGGCCATCCAAGCTCTGTCCAAAAAATTCAAAAACTAGAGACCACCGCTGCGGCAGTAGCAGGACACCGCTACGACGGTCAATTTACTTTTCAGCTTTAGATTTTTTTCTTTAAAATCACTACTCTTTGGCTCATGGTTTACATTGTACCTGGGAAATTTATATAAACTTATCAAAAACTAAATAACTAATCACAATTTTAACTCAAAATCATAGAAATTGTAATTAGTTATAAAGCTAATTATAATTATAATTATAATAATATACTATATAATAGGTATTTAACCAATCAAAATAACACAAAATAAGTAAAAATGAAATACAATTAAAATAATACTAAATTGACAATAAAAATGGGTTGCCTCTCATTTAGCGCTTCATTTAAAGTCTTGGGTTTGACTACTTCCTGTTTTACTATCCCGGATCAAAAGCGGGCTTGATGAAATGCCTTGGTAGCCATACTTTGATTATTTGTTTATTCTTCCTTTTATTCGATCTTCAATACGACGTTCATCCTTCACCTTCCACTAAAAGAATCTTTTCATGCCTAATTTTTTGCTCATCTTATTCTTCCCTTTATCCTCAACAATATCAACGTGGAAACATTATTCGGACTCGCTTGGAAGCTTTATTTCTTTGAAAACTTTAAACTTCAGTTCTTGGTTTTGGACTCGCATTGTCAGCGCTCCCTTCTGCATACCTATAAGACTTCTCCCAGTAGCTAAAAATGGTCTCCTAAAGATAAGAGGCACGTCCCGATCCTTCTCAAAGTCGAGGACTATAAAATCAGTGAAGAAGATGAACTTGTCTACTTTTACCAACACATCTTCCACCACTCCCTTCGAGTATGTTAGGGACCTATCTGCTAGTTGTAGAATAACACTGGTAGGCTTGACTTTGTTCAACCCAAGCTTCTTATAGATAGACAATGGCATCAGATTGATGCTTGCTCCCATATCGCATAAAGCTTTCCCATTAAATTGACTTCCGATAGAGTAAGGAATGGTGAAACTCCCAAGGTCCTTAAGCTTTGGAGGAAGTTTTTTTCTGAAGGATTACGCTACACTCTTCAGTAAGTGCAACCGTCTCACAATCATCAAGCTTCTTTTTCTTAGACAGTATGTCTTTCATAAACTTTATGTAGCTCGACATCTATTCCAAAGCTTCGTCAAATTGAATGTTTATGTGAAGCTTCTTTAGCACCTCCAAGAATGTTATGATGATGCGATTTAGTTTGTGTTATAACAATACTTTTTTGTTTGGATTTAGAGGGCTCATTTTATACTTTTGGGTATATATGTAAAAACCTTTCTTTTGAATTTTTACATATTTGTTTTCTCATTTGACCCCACCAAATGGTTTGCAGTACTACCATTTTTTCATAAAAAATACTGTTCATGGATCATATTGATCGATGGTTAGAAATACTGGAGGCAAATAAATGCTGTTAAACTTTTAATTCCGTTTTCTCAATAAAAAAAAAAAAGGTGTGTGGGATACCCGAAAACACTATATTACACAAATTTGAACCCGCTATCGTCAATCAATTAATTATTTAAACCTGTCAAAAATTAATTTTAAATTGAAAATGAGTAGTACACTAATGTTTGCTTAAAAGGGAAACTATAACTGAATTGAATATAAATCTTTTTGTATTAATAGTTGAACTTTCAATTTTATTATGAAACTAAAAGTCCACAACAGCTTTAGATTTTTCAATTTAAAAATATTAGATATAATACTCAACTATTATATTAATTATATTGTACCTTCAAATATGAATTATCCCTAATATATATATATATATATATATATATATATATATATATATATATATATATATATATATAATTTGCTATTTTTAAAAATAAACATGAAATAAAATTACAGCATTCATACTTTAAAATTTTGTAAACCAGATTCTTTTTGTGGAGGTGTTGAGAACTAATTTCTCGTATGGATCAGCTAAGATGGAACAAGTCTTCTGGCACTCGTCTTGACCACCTAAGATGGAACAATTCTTCTGGCACTCGTATGGACCAGCTAAGATGGAACAAGACTTCTGGCACTCGTACAGGGACACAGGGTATGATTTTTTCCAATATTAATTATTCCTTGAAAACAATTGGAAAACATGTGGCTATGCATGGATGCATATTTTCAACTTATAATAAATACCACAGATACATCTTTTGCAATAAATACCCCTGTTCCATATTCTTAAAGTAATCACTCATTCCTTCAGCAAAGCCATTTTTACCTTCTCTCACTCTTATAAAATAAGATTCTCATATTTTCAAGTTTTTGTCTACAAGAAATTTTTTCTTTTTATTGATACTCTTTCTTTTTGTTTTTTTTTTTTCAAAAGATTTCCTAATTATATATTCTTCATAATTTTAAAAAATAAAAATCTTAGGAGAGAATAAATAAAATTTTATTTTATTCACTATGGACCACATGTAATTACATTAAAAATTCTTCCTTTTTTCCAAAAATAGTGATTCATAATTGAGTACTTTTGAATATAAAATAGACTTTAAATAGTTGTTTTGGATTTTAATTATATCCTTTTTTGTATTCATAATAGAAATAGGCATATTTTTAAATTTAGATAGTATTTATGTTAATATGAATAAGAAAACTAAACCAAAAATTAATTTAACCAAACCAAGTTTGTACTTTTATATATATATATAGTTGATATGTTGATAATAAGGATCAAACTCACAATCTGAATCAAATCATAATGTAGTATCATAATGCCAATTCTGAAATTAAATCATAAAGTCTTTTAAATAGTTTCCAATATTAACTAGTATATTAATTAATTTATTTTTTTTGACAAGAACAGTCCAAATATTTACTAGTACATTAATTGAAATTAAATAAATTTATATCAATTTTGAATCTTAGAATATCACAAATAAATTATTGTCCTTAAAATTCTAATATTTTAAAATAACATTTGTACATGTGTTTAGTTATTTTCAAATCTGGCGGAATAAATCAGAATGAGTTCTTACTTCTTTGTATCATCTTTAAGAAATTCAGATGAGGTAGACCAAGGAAGTAAGTGTTTTTTTTACTAAAAACACAGTAAAATCTAAAAATTAAAACAAAATCATTTTATTTTTGCTTGGTTTTTCCAACTTAGACTCCTTAGATATTAAACACTGCAATTAACCACTTAAAAAAATATCGTAACAATAGCGTTTTTTTGTGTGGAGGTGTTGAGAACTAATTTCTCGTGTGGATCAGCTAAGATGGAACAAGTCTTCTGGCACTCGCCTGGATCAGCTAAGATGGAACGAGTCTTCTAGCTTTGCCAAGATGAAGTTAATTGCTTGACGGGGACACAGACCACGTTTTTTCCAATATTAATTATTCCTTGAAAACAATTGGAAAACATGTGGTGGCTATGCATGTATGCAGATTTTCAAATTATAATAAATACCAGAGATATATCTTTAACCACCATTACAAATTTTATATCTTCAACTTTACTGAGAGCCACACCCTGCCATCCACCAAATGTCTCTTAATTAATAATTAGTTACATACAGCTTCCGAGTAGGGCTATATAATAATACTTGTAATCTCAAACCATGGTGGGAGTTTTTATTTGGAGACAAATGAGGAGAAAATAAATGACAATTCAGAAGGAAAAAAAAGAATCTTAAAAAGTACTATAAATATTTATAATAATTAAATATATACTATCCAAATATGTAAATTAATCAAAAGAAATCCAACCAATCTCTAATAAAAAAAAAAGTAACTTTTAAAAGAATTTTTAATTTTAGTTTTACCAATTTAATTACAAAACCTTTTATCATTATTTTAAATAATTAATTAAGATAATATAACAAATTATACTATATATTACCTAATTTTATTAAAACTTGAAATTATACCAAATCACTTAATTAATTGTGCGAATAATATATGTGAATTTTTTTAAATCCTAATAACTGTAGAATTAGTTGAAAAATTATAGTAAATTCATTATTAACTAATTATCATAATTAAATTAAAATTTATTAAAGCTTGAGCTTCATACTTATATCCAAATTAGATTTACTAGTAAATTTTGTCAGTATAAACACTTGTAAAGAATTCCATTACAAATTTAAATAAAATTAACATAATTATTTTCTCATAATCATTACCATATATATATATATATATATATATATATATATAAGAATCTATGTCAAATTGCGTAATATACAATCTTTTTAAATTTTGGTAAATCAACAAAAAAAAATACGAAATTTTTCTTAAAATGCAACTTTCTAACCAAACTCAATCAAAATGACTGAACCCCTGACGTAAGATATGCACGTAAATATGTCAAATGAAGTGGTCTTCTCAATTAATTCTAACTAAACACTTGAATCATTGTACGGAACTGAAACGGAAAGTAAAAATAAAAAAATTAAAACTCTTGAATTGTTCTTAGGTAAATATGTCAATAAATAGATAGGAAACATAAAAAATTGTTTATTCGTTGTCAATTAAAAATTGTCAACTCAATATATATAATTATGTTAAATAAAATTAACATAATTATTTTTTTATAATTATTACTAAATAAATATATATAAGAATCTATGCCAAATTGTTTATTCATTGTCAATTAATTTTACTTACAATTAAGTAAAAATTGTCAATTATTTCCAATTTCAATTTTGATTTCCGGTTCAACAAACTGCAGTCAGCTGCTACAGGGAATTAAGTCTTCGTTTGACTCCAGAGGAATCATGTACTGGTGGTCTAAGGCGCTCAAAAGATGTGGCATATATATATATAATATTCTAATTTTAATAAATACCAGAGACGTAGTACATATCTTTTCCAATAATATAAGTACCCCTGTTCCGATCCATACTACGTATTCACTCGATCATTCCTTCAGCAACCCATTTTTGTCTTCATAAGATTATTCCTTGCAGCAACATAAATTACCAATGAAACACCTAAACTATGATCACCACTTTTTTTCTATTTTACACTTGATGTTTTTCACACTCGTGATTTTGCTTATCATTTCTTCGGCAACATCAAAACAAGTACAACTAAAAGATGAAGCAGCCGCTCTTCTGACGTGGAAATCAAGCCTTGACAGCCGAAGCCAATCATTGTTGTTCTCATGGGCTAGAAGCAACCCTTGCAATAACTGGACCGGAATTGGTTGCAACAAAGCTAGAAGCCATGTATTCCATATAAACCTCGAAAGTTTCGGTTTAAAAGGTACGCTTCACGATCTTAATCTCTCATCTTTCCCCCATCTCCACACCCTTCAACTTTATGATAATGCACTCCATGGGAATATCCCCTCCCAAGTTGGTAGCCTTTCCAAGCTCACCTTCCTATCCATTTCTGTCAATCATCTTTCCGGAGAGATTCCATCAGAAATAAGCTTGCTCAAAAACCTTGAATTTTGTTACGTTTCTCGAAATCAAATCAGTGGCACTATTCCACAAGAGATAGGGATGCTCACCTCTCTTAGAGAATTGTCTTTGTATACAAACAACTTGACCGGTTCGATTTCATCTAGTATCGAAAACTTGCTCAACTTAACCGTCTAGTACCTTTATAAAAATCAACTTTCAGGATCTATCCCACAAGAGACAGGAATGTTAAGGTCTCTTGTCGATCTTAAACTCTCGACAAACAACCTGACTGGTTCCATCCCATCTAGTATCGGGAACTTGCTAAACTTAACCACCCTGTACCTCTACCAAAATCAACTTTCAGGGTCTATCCCACAAGAGATAGGAATGTTGAGGTCTCTTGTCGATCTTGAACTCTCAACAAACAACCTGACCGGTTTGATCCCATCTAGTATCGGAAACTTGTTCAACCTAACCACTCTATACCTCCACACCAATCAACTTTCAGGATCTATCCCACAAGAGATAGGAATGTTGAGGTCTCTTGTCGATCTTAAACTCTCGACAAACAACCTGACTGGTTCCATCCCATCTAGTATCGGGAACTTGCTAAACTTAACCACCCTGTACCTCTACCAAAATCAACTTTCAGGGTCTATCCCACAAGAGATAGGAATGTTGAGGTCTCTTGTCGATCTTGAACTCTCAACAAACAACCTGACCGGTTTGATCCCATCTAGTATCGGAAACTTGTTCAACCTAACCACTCTATACCTCCACACCAATCAACTTTCAGGATCTATCCCACAAGAGATAGGAATGTTGAGGTCTCTTGTCGATCTTAAACTAACGACAAACAACCTGACCGGTTCGATCCCATCCAGTATCGAAAACTTACTCAACCTAACAACTTTATACCTTTACGAAAATCAACTTTCAGGGTCTATCCCAGAAGAGATAGGAATGTTGAGGTCTCTTGTCGATCTTGAACTCTCGACAAACAACCTGACCGGTTCGATCCCATCTAGTATCGGGAACTTGCTAAACTTAACCACCCTGTACCTCTACCAAAATTAACTTTCAGGGTCTATCCCACAAGAGATAGGAATGTTGAGGTCTCTTGTCGATCTTGAACTCTCAACAAACAACCTGACCGGTTTGATCCCATCTAGTATCGAGAACTTGCTAAACCTAACCACCCTATACCTCTACCAAAATCAACTTTCAGGGTCTATCCCACAAGAAATAGGAATGTTGAGGTCTCTTGTAGATCTTGAACTCTTGACAAACAACCTGACCGGTTCGATCCCATCTAGTATCGGAAACTTGCTAAACCTAACCACTCTATACCTCCACACCAATCAACTTTCAGGGTTTATCCCACAAGAGATAGGAATGTTGAGGTCTCTTGTCGATCTTGAACTCTCGACAAACAACCTGACCGGTTCGATCCCATCTAGTATCAGAAACTTGCTAAACTTAACCACCCTGTACCTCTAACAAAATCAACTTTCAGGGTCTATCCCACAAGAGATAGGAATGTTGAGGTCTCTTGTCGATCTTGAACTCTCGACAAACAACCTGACCAGTTCGATCCCATCTAGTATCGAAAACTTGCTAAACTTAACCACCCTGTACCTCCACACCAATCAACTTTCAGGGTCTATCCCACAAGATATAGGAATGTTGAGGTCTCTTGTCGATCTTGAACTCTCGACAAACAACCTGACCGGTTCGATCCCATCTAGTATCGGAAACTTGCTAAACCTAACCACTCTAAACCTCCACACCAATCAACTTTCAAGGTCTATCCCACAAGAGATAGGAATGTTAAGGTCTCTTGTCGATCTTGAACTCTCGACAAACAACCTGACCGGTTCGATCCCATCTAGTATCGGAAACTTGTTAAACCTAACCACTCTAAACCTCCACACCAATCAACTTTCAAGGTCTATCCCACAAGAGATAGGAATGTTAAGGTCTCTTGTCGATCTTGATCTCTCGACAAACAACCTAACCGGTTCGATCCCATCTAGTATCGGAAACTTGCTAAACCTAACCACTCTATACCTCCACACCAATCAACTTTCAGGGTCTATCCCACAAGAGATAGGAATGTTGAGGTCTCTTGTCGATCTTGAACTCTCGACAAACAACCTGACCGATTCGATCCCATCTAGTATCGGAAACTTGCTAAACCTAACCACTCTATACCTCCACACCAATCAACTTTCAGGGTCTATCCCATAAGAGATAGGAATGTTGAGGTCTCTTGTCGATCTTGAACTCTCGACAAACAACCTGACCGGTTCGATCCCATCTAGTATTGAAAACTTGCTCAACCTAACCACTCTATACCTCTACAGCAATCAACTTTCAGGGTCTATCCCACAAGAGATAGGGATGTTAAGTAAATTAACCGACCTCAGACTTTTATAATAAACTCACATGACCCATCCCTTTGGAACTGAATAATCTTACACATTTGGAATTTTTGGAATTAACTATGAACAGTCTCACTAGTCCTTTACCTGATAATATATGCCTTGGTGGATCACTTAAAGAACTTTATGCGAGTAACAATTATTTCACAGGCCCAGTTCCCAAAAGCTTGAAAAATTGTTCTAGTTTATATGTCATTTGGCTTCAAGAAAATCAAATTTTAGGGAATATATCTAAAGATTTTGGCATTTATCCCAACTTGCCCTACCTTGATTTAAGCCATAACAAGTTCTACTGTGAGTTGTCCCCAAATTTCGGACTCTTCCATAATTTGACAAACTTGAAAATCTCTAATAACAATCTGAGTGGAAGGCTACCATCTGAGCTAAGCAAAGCAATTCAGCTACATAGACTTGATCTTTCATCGAATCATATGGTTGGAGAAATTCCGAGAAGTTTTGGAGATTTAAGCTTATTGTTTGACCTCGCTCTCCAAGATAATAAGCTTTCTGGTTTTGTTCCAACAGAAATTGGAAAGTTGTCCAATTTGGAAAAGCTAAATTTGGTAAATAATAACCTTAGTGGTCCGATTCCAAAGCAACTAGGTGACTGCATGAATCTACAGAGTCTGAATTTGAGCATAAACAAATTTACCCAAGATATTCCATTTCAAATAGGTAATTTACGGTATCTTGAATATCTTGATTTTAGTCAAAACTTGCTCGTGAGCGTGCTACCTCAACAGCTTGCAAAGCTAAAGAGTTTAGAGAAGCTTAATCTCTCTCACAATGAGCTCTCTGGTTTCATTCAATCAGTCTTTGATGCAATGGTGAGTCTAACATCTATTAATATATCCTACAACCAGTTTGAAGTTCCTCTCCCCAACATAAAAAAATTTCAAGGTAATCTGGAAGAGGCATTCAAAAACAACAAAGGTTTGTGTGACAATCTAACTGGTTTGATTCCTTACTCACGTGGAATCATTCACGGGAAGAGCAAAAGCATTGTGATCTTGATCACACTTCCACTTTTGGGCTTTTTGTTCCTTTTGTTTTCTATTGTTGGGATAATTTTTTATTATCATAGAAGAGTGAAGAGCAATGTAAAGGACGACACAATCGAAGTTAAAAATCAAAATTTGTTTGCCATATGGAGTTATGATGGAAATATGGTGTATGAAAGTATCATTGAAGCCACAGAAAATTTTAACTCTACATACTACATTGGGGAGGGAGGATATGGAACGGTGTATAAAGCTGAATTGGCAAGTGGTCAAGTTGTTGCTGTGAAAAAGTTTCATACGTCACAAGATGGAGAGGTTGGGAATGTAAAAAGCTTTACTAGTGAGATCCGTGTTTTAACAAAAATACGTCATCGTAATATCGTAAAGCTTTTTGGTTTTTGTTCGCATCCATTACACTCTTTGTTGGTATATGAGTTTTTGGAAGGGGGAAGCTTATCAAAAATATTGGGTAACAATAATGAAGCAATACAGTTAGATTGGAGAAAGAGGCTAAATATTGTTACTGGTGTAGCAAATGCTTTATCATATATGCACCATGATTACTTGCCACAGATAGTTCATCGAAATATTTCAAGCAAGAATATACTGGTGATTTCTAAATTTGAGGCTCACGTGTCTGATTTTGGTATTGCAAAGTTTTGTAAGCCAGATTCATCTAACTGGACCTTATTTGCTGGAACTTTTGGTTACGCGGCTCCAGGTAAATACTTTTCTATTGCTTTAAGCTTTAATTCAAATTTATAAATATATTTAATTAATGCATTATCAAATGCAAAGGCATAGAAATAAACTTATTTTTGTTAAAAACAACATCAAAATATGATTTTATGTCTCTAAGTTATTATATATTGTTCTTTCATTTTCTTTTTACATGTGAAACTCAAACATTTAAAATCACCTAGCATTAAAGCTTCCAAAATAAACTCACCTAAACACCATCGCTTAGCATTCCCTAACAATAGCCTATCTTACACATTTACAATCCAATTAGTACTTGTAATGTTTTTCTTATTAGCACATTACTTTGTAGCAATGAGAGTATATTTGATTTTTAGTACAACCATACTAGTAACCAATATAAAATATTATGGACAACTACAGAAAGAAACAATGTTTCTGAAACTATTTTGCGAACATATATTATTTACAAAATGAATTTTACAAAAATATATAATAGATAAAGGTAAAGATTCACAAACACACACACACACACAATAAATATTTTGGGAAATCAAATAGATACCAGATTATAGTATGTTTATCTTATTTCACTTCAATGTTTTTTCCCCTCATGTTTCTTTTGTTTATGTACTTGTATTGTAGAACTTGCTTACGCAATGGAAGTAAATGAGAAGTGCGACGTTTATAGCTTTGGAGTGCTTTTACTAGAAGTTATTATGGGGAGGCATCCAAGTGATCTCCTCTTATCTCTCTCATCGCCAACAACATTGACAGCTACATATAGTGTACTATTAAAGGACTTGTTGGATCAACGCCTCTTACCTCCGTTGGATCAAGTGGCTAAAGAAGTGATCATTGTTGCGAAGCTTGCTTTTTCTTGCCTACATCTAAATCCACAATCTAGGCCCAACATGAAACAAGTTGTCGTTAGATTAACAAAGCAAATGCCTCCAGTACTTCAAAGCTCACTAAATGTTATTTCAGTTGGTCAACTGTTTGATCCTTAGTGTTCAGCATCTTGAAGATCTTTGGTGCTTTGCTTTATGTTCTATTAATGTCATAATATAAAGTTAATTTCATATTTTCCAGACACATTCTGCAATAGATTAATTAATTATTTTACTATTATTTACTTTGTCAAATTAATATTGTATTGTGCTACCTAATAAGATTTTAATGTAATTTTTCCCGTAAGGTGTTTCCGAAGGCATCAATTTACGTATAATTAGTGCTTAACGAACTGGTTATAAGGTTCATCAAGTAATAATTCTTAGTTTAATATAGACATAGCGTTAAATCTCAAAAAATAGTTACCATATTTGCATGTGTACGTAAATTATATTCATAATATTTTAGCGTACAAAATATTACTTTCCAAAATTAAAAATTATGGTGGAGACTATCTTGTATTGCAAAATTATATGAGAAAAAAAAGTACATACTTTCCTATTTTTGTAGAACTAAAAATACAGTATAGTATAAACCAATATTCAACCCTTGCTAACAAGTATATAACCTTGCTTTCCACTTCCCAATGTAAAATTATTTTATACTTGCCAAAACAATGGGTAACTAAATTTAGATTGATCACATCACCTTTTCTTCAGTTTACAATATAACAGAAAGTCTAAACTTTAACTGTGGTTCTGGGTTATCAAACTATTCAAGTCCATTACTTTTCCTTTGCTACTAATTTTATGATAAATTATATTTATCATGATAAGGAGGAATATATATGTTACAATCACAATATGGAGGGAAGGACTTGTAGAATATGGAAGGAGGGAATTTTATAATATGGAGGGAGGGTTAGAATTAAGTGGCAAAAATCTCAATCGAGTCATGTAAGTGGTCAATTTGATTCAATTGAATCATTCGTGGCAAAGAACTCAATTGAGTCAAAGTAGTAGTGAGAAGTCAATTAAATCAAATTGGCCAATTGAAGGTCCCAATTGAGATTTTTTTTCATATAAAGGGCCAATTTAAAATTGGGTGACAACTTGAAGGGACATTTTTGTAATTTGACCTAATTATAATTCAACACATTCAACATTTTCTTTGACATTGAAGTATCAAAACTAACAAGAAATAATTTCTTTTACCCATATATATAACTACATCAAAAACTATCATGCTCAAACAATTTGTAAAGAAATTATCAAATAAAAGCATATATATAAACTAAACGCACAAATTCAAAAAAGATCCATTAATATAGATAATCGTTTATTGCACCAAAAGTAAGAGAAAGTAGAGGATAAATAAATTCCAGATTCAGTTCAAAAATCTGCCTAGGTTGAGTTAAAAGACCTAATACAATAATACACTAGTAGTAACTTGTGGGAAAATGCATTAATTTTTTTGTAAAGTTGTGCAAGTATACTTGGTTTTTAACATCAATGAAAAGTACTTGAAACTTTTAAATTCAAAAAACAAAACCTGAGCATCGAAGTTTGAAATGCAATTACCACAGGAAAGAATGTTTCTCCCCTTCAACATTATCACTTAGATACATGAGCATTGTTGCTTCTCATCGACCTCAACGCTTCAATTTAAACTGCAATTAAAAACACTTTTATGAGAAAAGACTAAAGATTAAAACGACACAGGCAAAGGTTATGCCCTGGATATCATAGATTAAGTAGTAACAAAGATGTACGTAAGGTGTAAAAAACTTACTCTATTAGAGAAGTAGTCATGATGAGGTCGGTAAAAAAAAAATTTTGCGTGGTACCTGTGCCTCTGCTGCAGATGTTGGCCTTGATACTAAAACGTATTAGTATTCCCATTCATATGAAGCATTTGACAAACAAGTCGGTCAGAAACCCACTGTAGCACTTGGATGAGATCTCCATTTTCAATTGAACATCTACAAAAATAGAAATTGATACACATTGAGATCATAAATATATAACTCTTCTAAGATGACCTACTTGATCATCACTTACTAAGGAAACAGACAAAAACTAACAGCAACTGATAAAGGTAATTTGACTCAATTACTGGTCACATTACAACAATATCAACTCTAGTCAGATGCAAGACAAAGAAAGATATAATCGTGGATGTCACATTACAACAATATCAACTCTAGCAGCAAACAAATATGATTCTGTGGATGTATAATATAATCGGATAGAATATTAAAGAAAGTCTGTGATAGACTAAATTGTGAGAATTCAACTAATGAAATGGGAGGATAAGACCACGCCATCAACTAATGAAATGATGAGATTGAATTGCATTTTGGACTCACCTTTCCAATTTTCGCATCCAGGGCCGGTCCTAAGGATTTGGAGGCCCTATGCGAGAAAAAAAATAGGGGCCCTTTTGCAAAAAAAATCCATCCTCTGTAGGAGTCGAACTCGTGTCGCGTGCTTTGAACTTAAGAAATTTAGTCAGCGCTTCCAAGATAAGATTTGTTTATATTAGCCACATTTTCAATATTTATATAAAGTATACATATACAAAAAAAAAAAATCCGGGGCCCTCCGAATTTGGGGCCCTGTGCGGTCGCCCCTCTCGCACCCCCTCAGGGCCGGCCCTGTTCGCATCCACAACAGTGGAAAGCTGAAGTCGGGGCATTGCAAGTACTCTAAGGTAATCACATTCCTATAAAGGAAACATAACAAACTTTCAGACTTGAGTGTACCATTAGTAATATTCTTCTATCATCGTCAAACCGAAGGAGCATGATAGCGTATCAGATGTGATAGAATTATTGTACACTAAAGAATTTATGCAATACTCATATACAAGACAAATACCATCCAACACACAAGTTATCAATTTTCTCAAGCTAGAAATAGTCTCCTAATATAGATCTTCCAAATCACTGTATATGATGCATGATCTAGATGGGAAATTGAAATATATGTGGTGCAAACTTTAGTGTCCAAAAATTTATTGCTACTTTGAAATGATCAGTCTAGACTGCATGCTTGCTAATTGGTGTTTCTTGATTATCATCGTTGTAACATTTTTCAAAGTGTGTTTTAGTTTAATTTTTTCTTCTTGAAGAAAGCAAGCCTATCTATTTTTGCCTTACAGTTGAAAGAGGTCTTGGCATACAAGGATGGAAGTCATTTGGTTCATGGACCATCATCCTCTAAAATCTTTGGGCTTCTCAATTCTGAAAGTGTATTTCTCTAAGTTTTTTATAAACTTTTTTTCTCATTTCTTGCCCTATATTTATCGTGTGTTTGTGTATATGAAACAATGTTCCTACATGATTTAATCTATTTGGAATTAAAGCCTAAGGTGCCATTTGTTTCATTTAGTGACAAGTCTTGAATCAGAATAGCATATCTAAATGAGCAGAATTTAACAAGAGGTTATGTCTGAATCTGAGCATTAAGCTATCTGAATGGTAAATTTGTTGTTTGATTGATGATATGTTTGAAATACCTGGGTTAGTGTATTCTCCTATTTTAACCCTCTAAACAGCCACCGTTACAACCATGAAACAAGAAGTGTACACGTGTATCAAATGAATTAAATCTACTGGCCACAGAGCTTTGAGCTTAGCTTACGTGTAGCTAAATCCAGAAACGGCTCTACAAAGTCAATTTACAGCTTTGAGCCATATATCTGATGAGCCCAAAAATGGATGAGGAACTGAATTTATATAAATTCACATGTTGGTATCGTTATTAAGTTTCTTTGCAGTTACACATATCTCTCTGGTATAGAAAGTATTACACCTTCTGCTCATACATATAACATCAAATTTAGCAGAGTACTTGATGATCTCAGGCTTTAAACCACATAAAGACAACAAAATCATGAATCAATGAGTTCATGATCTTATTAAATACTAATTAAACATAATCAAATCCAGATATATACTTCCATATGCAGCATTATCACTTAACTAACATAATATAACATATTCATCTAGACAATGAGTTCAGCAAAATAATATCAACCAAGAATATGTGATTAATTAAAAAAGAATGATAACTAACAAATTTTGTCATACCTCCCATACTCAAAAAAATTATGGAATATTATAATAGTCAATGACTAGCAAATTATTTATGGTTTAACCTGCATAAACAAATCACAGAAAATTCAGGTACAGGCAACACATATCATCGCCCCACCCCTACCCCAACCCCAACCTCCAACCCCAGGAAAATTTGATTAAGAAATGTAAATTTGAACAACATTCTTGATATTGTGTATGATAGAATGATCTTCTAAAACAAATTCAGTGAGAGAAAAGATAAGAAAAGGCAAGTTTGTATACAAATGTACGTAGTGATTTCTTGCATGCATAATAGCTTTTCAACTGAGATTTTCCTAGTTGGTTGAGGCAGCATTAATTATCGGAAAGATCAATTGCTTTATTAATGTTTCCTATATTTATTCAATTCCAAAAGTAAAACCAAATAACATAACCTTTATTTATCTGAGATTCATGGTATCAATAATAAGATTATTCTTTCCGACAGAGGGGGCTTTCCGTTAAATATGGCACCTTAACGGCACGCAATTAAAGAACCTAACCCCGATCTTTATCAAAACGTCCAATATTATTTAATACCCTCACTCAAATGTATAGATTTTATTAGCAATGTACTAATCTCTAATCACCTTAACATCCAATATAAATTATCTTCAAGTAATTATATCTCAATATTCATAATTTCTATCTCTATGTATTTGTGCCATAACCTATATTAACTTTTAATAGTAAAGTACATAACACAATTCATTTCCAAATGAATAACCTTTGTATTCATTATTCAAAGTTATTACAACTTAACTTCACACTACAATCAGTCATTCTTGACTTTAGTTCTAAAACAAATAATAACATGCTTCTTAATGAATAAAGAAACAATAAGAACATGCTTCCTAACTTCATTCATTTCCCTTACTGCCAAATTCATTTGATAATCTCTTTTAACTAAAAATTAAGATTTATTTGCAAGAATGAGCACGACGACTCAACAAGTCTAACAGATAACACATAACATACTTCACATTTCTCACAATTTATACTGTTCACATTACAAATCAACTTCATATAACAACTGTATTTTAAACAATGTTAATAGCACGTCGTTGCACATAGTATAAACATATATACAATTCATATAGCATTTAAAGAACTAGTCTGCAATGTCCGTTTTACAGTTTACGTATTTTACTTCGTTCGCACGACCTATATAATAGTAATTGGTCAAATATAGCCTCATATATTTTTTATTAAGTTCGTAAACTTAATTTTAGACCTTAAGTTCATTGTTATAATTTTTATATTAATCGCGTAGCTTACAGATTTAATTTTTGTTTCAGAAAAACTCGAACTGCACGGTAGCACCTTAAAGGTCCTCGACGGCTGAAGGCAACAAGCCTTGGCATACTGCCTCGGCAGCCTTGGCTGGCCTTGTCATGCCTTGGCCAGCAGGCCTTGGCAAGCCATGTGCCTAGGCACCAAGTGCCCCACATGCTAGCCCCTAACCCCAGTATGTAGCAACCCTAATGGGCAGGTCGTTAGTGCCCAGCTAAGCTACCTAGGCAGTGCACAAAAGTGTGTTGCCTAGTAGTTTGGCTATTCAATTACCCTACTTTGGAACTTCATAACTTATTCATTTCAAAACGTTTTTGCATGATTCTTACGCTCATGTCTTCTTTACATATCTTACTACAATTCATCTTTGCATCAAGCCACCTAATTCCAGCCACAAAGGGTTGAAAAACTACTCGCAAGAACAGCACTTGGCAGTTTGTCTATTCAAGTAGCCTACCGTATCATCTTATTCTTGTATTCTTCTTGCATTATCCTCGTACTTGTCAATAATGATTTCGTATTTATATATCGTATAAATATTCCACTTTATATTCGTACTCATACCTCGTACACAAAACTAAGTCATAATATACTCCAAAGTATACTCTGTAAATTATTTCTAAGTAATTAAACAAGTATATATAAATACAATACTTGTACAAAACACATCATACGTAATTAACACATACGTTAGGTTATAATTTAACCTTTAATAATTTATACGAACGTATATACTAGAGTTGTATTTAAACCTTCAATGTATACTCGAGAAATATTTCTTAGGTATTTGATTCATAAACACTAGGCTTTTATTTCTCAACCTTTATTTAAATCTTTTCAAATCGTATTTACTAGCCTCATAAATGTTCGGGATATTACATAATCACATAACACATAGATTTGGTTATCAATTTAACCCTAAACGCATACGATCGAATTTTCGAGGCGTATTAGGTCTTTCAATGTATACCCAAGTAATGTTTCTTAGGTATTTTAATCACCAAAATTAGGTTCTCACTCTTAACTTTTATTATAATCTTTTAAGATTATTTTCGTAAGTCTCATAAATATCAGGGATATTACAACTGGAAAGAAAATTATCATGTTCAAGACTGAAATAAAGGGCATATATTCCTTTCAAGTAGAAATTTGTAGATTATGAGATGGAGACGAAATGTTTTCGGATTGGATGAAGGATAGTTCTGTTATGATTATCATGGTCAAGAAAAGGATATCACAAAGTAAGAAGACATATAAAGTAAAAGACCAATTCTTACTTTTTGTTCACATTGACTGCGAGTAAATTTACAAAATTCTCAGTTGGTGGTTTCTTTGTCAGTTGTGTTTGCTTATGCTATTTGGAATATGTGGCTCAGCAGGAAGAGACTTGTGTTTCTTGTATTCAAGGATTCGATTGATTTCATTGTTAAAAATTTGTTTACCCACGCAATCAACTTCATGTTTTTTGGTCCCCACTATCTCAAGCATCATGCCCCTCCTCTCCTTTCCTTCCTTGCCTGGGTTCCGCCTCCCCAATCAAGATTATTTCGGATGGTAGCTTGGTGACTACTGCTCAAGGTCCCTCTAGGGAGGGGGGGGGGGGGGGGGTGCTCAGTCTTAAGAGATTCTAATGGCACTTGGATTGCTGGCACATCTCTCAGAAGATGATTGGATTTGGGAGGCAGCTACAGAGTTATGGGCTATTAGAGATGGCCTTTCTTTGGCGTGGGACATGGGGTTTAGGAAAAAAAATATTTTAGAATTGGATGCGAAAATGGTCCTGCATTTGCTTCACTCCCCTCCTGCTCATTCTGTTATTATGCCTTGATATGGGCAGGAATCTATTAAACCGGACATCTACAGGGCTGGCTGCCTGGCTAAGTCAGCAATTTCCCAGGATATCATGTTTACTTTCTCTTTTTTTTTTTTTACTAAATTATGTTTACCCTTTTTGATGCTGATCCCATTCAGTTAACCACCTGCTAGTTTTTGACACTGTTGGTATAGTCTTCTTAATAGCATTCTGGGCTTTCGTTTGGTTTTGTTTATCTAGAGTTCGGCCTTTGTTTGTACTACCTAAGCAACTTTGTACTGTTAGTTTTGATGTGTTATAATATAAACTAGCTCCGGATTTATTATAAAATTATTTTATTGTTTATATTTTGGGTTTTTACTATATTAATATATTAACTATAGTAATAATTAATTAATATTGTGTACGGTAATTCTTATATAAATTTATTTTTTTCTAAAATATATTATTTAACTAATAAAAATTTAATACTAATAATTCATCTATTCATATAATATAAATAACAGTATTTGATGATTCATTTATTTATATATTCATATATTCATCTACTTATGTAATAGTAAATTATATTTAAATTCAAACTCTTATATTTATATAATTTAATAATGAAAAATTATTAATATAATTAAATATAATTAATAATAATATGAATTTTACAGTACACTAACTAAATTAAAAAATATACGAAAATGAGAGATAATAGTAAGTACATAATTATGATAATAAATATATAGATAGAAAAAATAAATAAATTGAATTAAGGATGAAAAATATTTGAGTGAATTTTTCTTCTAGAAAAATATGATTTTTTTTATAAAAAATTAAATATACGATTCATTTTTTTATATTTTAACTAAAAAAAGATCTTTTGATTCTTTACGAATTTTAGATATGGCTGAAACTTATTACATTATAATAATAATTATTGATGGATTACTTCAATTGAAACCGCTTGAAACTACTAATGTTACATTGTTGAAATACAAAAGAGGAATAATCTTCTCGACCTCCTCAATATTTAAATTACTATGGCATGTAACATGTATCAATCACCAATAATTTTTTTTAAGGTAGTTGTAACACCCCAGTTTCACATTGGTTAGTGTGAGATATTTGAATGTGTATATAAGGACCTAAGATGTTATTATTAATATCTCCAGTCATGATCTTTTGGGTGAGTCTGTGATGGGCTAAGATGATCCAAGAAGATATTATTGCGACAGCGCATTAAGCCTTATTTTGCTATAATTTGATTCAGACTCGAGATTTGACCCGGATCATTACATATGATATCAGAGCCGACTTTCGAAAGCTCGGGTTGGGTTATCTGATCAAGTTACTAGAGGTGAGGACACGACGGCATGCCTAGTAGGCCGCTGGTATTATCCCACAATGGCTAGAGAGACAAAGTTTTTAGACCTTATGTGACTTTGTGTTCGGCCTAACGGGGTCGTCAGGTATTTAAGTGGGGGAGTTTGTAACACCCCAGTCCCACATTGGTTAGTGTGAGATATTTGTATGTGTATATAATGACCCAAAATACTATCATTAATACTTTCAGTCATAATCTTTTGGGTGAACCTGTGATGGGTTAAAATGATCCAAGAAGATATTATTGAGACAGCGCGTTGGGCCTTATTTTGTTATGATTTGATTCGGACTCGAGATTCGACCCGAATCGTTACATAGTGGTCTAAAAAAAAATTTAAGATATGATTTTATATTATATATATATATATATATATATATATATGAAGAAAATTGATGTAATTTTTTTTTAGGATTTAAAATTTTATCATTTATTTATAGGCAGGGTGTTAGAGTATTTCATAAAATTTTGAGTTGAAAAATAATTCTTAAATTTTAGGGTTGACAAACAATTTTGTTTTATTTATTATAAATATATAGATTTTAAGGTTAAAAGGCTACTCCTAAAATTTAAACGATAATTTTGTCTTATTTATTATACATATAAATATAGATATTCGTTTTTGTTGCAAAAACAGAAAAAAAGAAAGTTGAGTACTGAGTACTGTATCCTTCCATTTTGATAACACTATGAAGCATGAAACCTTAATTTTTCCGGGAAAATGAAAAGGAGACGTACACAACTGTGACATCTTTTATTTTGCACAATTATGTATGTATGAAAATACGAGGCTGTTGACTTTGTTTTTTATGAAAGCTATTGTCGTGTCCTTATTTTCTAAAATTACTCCGAGAAATTCAAAAAATATTATTTTTAAAAATTATGCGTAAATGTTTTACTATAATTTAATATTTAAAAAAGGAAAACTAATAACATATAATCCGAGATATTGTTATTACAATTGACAAAAATAAATGACTGTAAAAGTTTGTATATTTTTAATAAATAAATCAAGATATTGGACACCAATGTCACACGGTCTAATTAGATAAATAAATCCATGAAACATCACCAAGTCAATGACCAATTATCGCACTTGCCGACAGAAATGTCTCATTTTCGAAAGTATATCCATGTGCCCAATTCTCTTTTGTATTTATATATTTATATCATAATTAATGTTATTAAACGCGGATTGGATCGGCCTGTTCAAGCGGTTAAAGAGGAATCCGATTTAATATCCGGTCCGATTTGCACCGATTCAATTAATTTGGTCAAAAATCGATAGAACTGGTTGACCAATGGTTCGACCGGTGGTTCGACCGATAGTTTGACCGATAATAACACATGGTTAATAAAAAAATTATATTAATAAAAATGAATTATATTAAAAGAGCAAGTAATATTTCCTGTATTATTTATTCAGTATTTAAGGATGGTAACCTATAAAGGCAATAATATACACTAGTGCTAGTTGCCGAGTCAAATGCACCCACCATATCTATTATCTGTCTGATTTTGACCACTAATAGTCTTTCACTGTTTTATGGCTGTCTTGAACGAGTAATTATTCAGTGGTCTTGTGGCACTTGCCACATGATGTCCCACACCATTCATATGTTGTCATTTTAGTACTTAAAGTAAGTTATTTCACTTTAAGTATTGATATGACAGAACATAAATTGTGTGAGACACCACGTAACAGGTGCCCCAATCGCATCTAATAATTTTTCATCTTGAATCACTCCATTTGTTAAACATATTAGAGGTGATATATATATATATATATATGACCGATCCATTGACAACGTTGCAAAAATAGAATTTTCCTTACAATAGATCACAGCCGTTTAGGTTGAAATCTGACGACTTATATAGCTCTCGTCTACAGTATAATATCCAAGTATCTGCAATATCATACTGCGAACGAGAGATATTATCCAAAATGTCACCACCATGCATGTAATACATTCATTATCCGTAATATTATAATGCGGATGGTGAAGGCTCGGCCTTACTCGAGGAAACGATAACGTTTTGAAATTTTATCGTCTATAGTATTATAATGTAGGCGCTAGCTTAATTATAAAACTGCATTCGTCATTGTTCATAACAATCATTTTGGATCTCCTCTTAATTTCACTGTAGTGATTTGGATAGTTATAATTAACGCTATCAAATTTTCTATTTCTTCTTGCAGATAACATGAATCTGCAACATTGTAACGAAGAAGAAATAAAAGATTTATAACCTTAATTATAAAAATGCAACTTGAGTTGTTTGACTCAAGGTTATTAATTTTTTTTTATCTTCTTGGGTATTCTTATTCTTACTGATTCATGTGATATGGACAGATGACATAAATCTGCAACAAGAATACTCGGGAGATAAAGGAAATTTTTAGTCCTATAATCTTTCGTCCACAATATTATACTTCGGACGGGTAAATCAAACGATAGAGTCTAAATAACGTCGTTTAAGGACTAATCTTTTGTCTACCCTTCGTCTACAGTATTATACTACGAACGAGTAAATCAAACAACAGAGTCTAAAATGACATCGTGCCTATGTTTGTCCTTCATTCGTAGTATTATACTACATACGCTAGATTTTTGTAGCAATCAATTATTGGCAATTTCAACCTATTACGTTGGGATAACAATCATTTTTCCATTAATGGCGAAAAGATTGTCTCGGCTCTTTGAATCTGAGTAATTCAGTCCACTATAAATAAGGTGAGGGATTGTTTACTTATCTCTAATACTCAAAGCTCTCAGAAAGGAAAACAAAGATATATATATATATATATATATGAAAGTAGTATGCCCTCAAGTCAATCACATTTGATGTAATAAACATATACTTTGTAACCTTGTTCATTTATTAATAAAAGTATCAAGACATTTATTTATTCATGATTAATTTCTTGAATTAAACAAATAGATAAACCCATAGTTTTCGAGCAATGCTTTTAAAACCATGATGAGGATCATGCTAATGAGATCTAAATTCAAGATAGCTCAAAACTAAAATTGTTCCTAATCGTTGGATCACTAAAAAGGGGATTAGTAGGTCCGGATAGATTGGTACATACTATGCTTGCTCTTATGAAGAGGATGATTGATCTCATAATCATTTGTGTAGAGACACTAAAACAAGTATGTAGGTGCTTATTAGAGAATAAGTTCACTGAACGTGACTCGCTCAAGGAACACCTAATGGAGTTTTACTCGTCTGTCAATAGGAGTTCCTTATGTGATAGTCGTACAAGTGATCCTTAGACTTGAGATCATCTTAGTATCTTGTGTGTACTAAGTTATACTTTGACATATTCCTTAAGACCTATTGGTATATCAAATGATATGCTTGGGTATAATAAGGTACACATGGAGATAGATGAATGATCAACAAAGGATCTACCACTTCCAGTAAAGGGAGAGAATGTCCTATGCGATTCAATAAGTGACAACTCAGAAATCTCTGGTCAGGGTTGAATGGAATTAGAAAGGAGTTTCTAATTTACATTAACTAGAGTTGTGTATTTGTGAATTGAAATGCATATAATCAAATAAATAAGACTTGACAGAAATTCCGTGTCTTATATTTGATTGGGACATTGTATGGTAGAAGGATTGAATTGTACGGTAACTATTTGCTGAAAGGTTCTTTTACGATTAAATATTGAAATCTATATTATCTGGAAAGTCGACTAATCGCTAAGGGGGCTTACCCTTATTGTGGAATAATTATTTATTCTGAATTAAAGAGTTAATTCGTAATTAATGAATTAGAATTGTTCTAATTTATTTATTATACAACCGGTTTAATATGGAGAACCTAAAGGGTCACACCGCAAAAGAGTAATATTTATTTTAGAAGTGGATGGCATAATTGTAATAATAAATTAAGTATATTTAATTTATACTATGGTGATAGAATAAATTAAATAGCTTAATATTTATAATTTAGTATTTTAGAAATACTAATTATAAATTAATAAGAGGAGACTTATTATTATTATTATTACTATTATTATTATTACTAGTATTATTATTTATTTCCTAAATGGTTTAGGAATTAATTAATAATTAGTAATATTATTATTAAATAATTAAGTTCCTAAATAGTTTAGGAATTATAATTATAATAATTAATTAAGTTACTAAATGGTTTAGTAATTAATTAATAAGAAGTACTCTCATTATTAAATAATTAAGTTCCTAAATGGTTTAGGAATTGTAATTAATTAATTTAGTTCCTAATTAAATTGGGAATTAAATTAAAACCCTAATCCTAAATAATTTAGGAGGGTTGACTAGATCTATAAATAAGAGGAGTCTTATCATAGATCAAGGTTACACACTCTTTCATAAGAGAGGGATAGTACTCCATAATTCTCTAGATCTAAGAGTTAGAGAGAGAAAGAGAATTAGAGCTAGCCACTCATGGTTTGGAGAAACCATAATCCACTTTTTTAATTCATAGATCTCTTGGTGGATCACTTCTAGATGCTCAACACTTGGGGAGCTAAAATTGATCCGTGGAATCTAATCGGTGAATTTGAAGAAGAACGTGAAGGATTAAAGGGAGATGAACTTGTACCCGTGGAAGCTTGGTTCTACAAAGGTATAAATTCTTTTATCCTTCTTCAATTAATAATAGTCGCATAAGAAAGATCCGGGTTATTGGTTTGTACAAATTAATAATAATAGTGGCATTAAGAGCCAGGTTATGCGAATTATTAATTGTTAATTTCATATATGTATGGGTATGTGTTTTGGACAATTTATTGGACATAATTTGTTGTGTAAAATTATTATTATTTTAAAAAGGTTTCAAATAATATATTATATGTTACCGAAATCCACTTGCTGTGGATTATTACCGATTGGTGTCAAAGCTGCTCAACCTCGGATATATAGTGAATATATTTAAAAGGTTGTCGTGGTTTTGTATTTTATCGGATGGGCGGCTGCATAATGATATATATATATATATATATATTATACAAAGCAACACACGGATGGGCGGCTGCATAATGACCAAAAAAAAAATTGTTTTTTGCTCTACCGAATTGGCTTGTCCCATTTTATGTGTCGCGGTGGTGAATAAAGCAACAAAAGTTGCTGTTTTGTTACTTTACCGAAAGTGAAGCTTATGATATATATATATATACTAGTAATTGTCCGTGCCTGAAGGCACGGTATAATAAAAAATTAAATTAAAAATTGAAAAATAAAAATATTATTATTATATGTATTATTATTAAAAAAATTATAAATTATAAATATTATTATTATTATTATTATTATTATTATTATTATAACGACATAACGAAAAATGCCATGCATTCAGGCAAGGTATAATGAAAAATATTTTCGTTATGTAATAATAATAATAATAATAATAATAATAATATTTTTACTACATTCACATGATTATTTGTTATAATAATAACAAAAATATTTTTATTACATTCACATGAAGTTGTGTGATAGTGGTATATCAAAAGTGCAGATCTTTTGTAACTATCATCAACAGGTTGTTGGTGACATTTTCGTTTATGTTAAGTGTGACAAATGACTAACATAACTAATCCTACTTGTGCAAGAATGACATTGAACTAATAAAAATTATTTTGGCAAAAAATATAGTGCTCATTTTATTCTCAAATATATGGTGCCTTATCCATAAAATACGACTAACATAGTGCTTTGATGATAGTTATTTTAATAAATAAGTTGATGAGTTTGTACCGGTTCCTTACGAAGATTAATACAGAGGACTTGTGTTTGCTTCCCATCCAGTTGAGCCCCAATGTGGGCAAGAACATTTCGTATGCCATCAGTGGTTGGAATTGCAACACCATGGACATACACTCTTTATATTCAAGGAACCAGCCTATTTATATTCAAGGGCGAAAAGGTTAAGGAAATCAATCACAAATAAAGAAATCCACTGTCCTTGTACTGTAGATCTCTCAACAAAAAGAAGATCTTCTTATAGCAAAAGCTATAATAAATGAACAACATAAGCAAATTGAAATGCAAGTTCAGCAAATTATGAACTGTCTATCAGTCTATGTGAGTGAATCTATAACGTATGTGATTAGCAAAAAGGTAACTCACTACATTTCATATTATTATGTCAAGACAACCAAATGAATACTATTTAAAAAGAATTACAAACCTCAGTAAAGTATGATAATCATCATGTCTAGCTGGTAATAGAACACAGATAATAAAAAATTGAAAAGATTTAAGAGCGTAATATACTAACCTTCTTGTTGTAACAACAGGGAGAAGAGAGTGAATAGACTTTCATTATTGCCCTTCTTGTTCTTGTTATCTTTGAAAAGTTTAGAGGAATAATGAAATCATAAAAGGCTTTGAGTAGAAGTACAAAGATTGAGGGGAAGAAAAGTAAATCACAACTTTAATATAATGTGTTTATGCTCATCAAAAGTGAAACCAAGTGTGTTGATAAGAGCCTTGTTGCAAATCACATTTGAGACCGAAGAAACAACAGATAAACTCAAAGCGCCAATTGTTCCTAGCTGGCTATCACCCATTTGATCGCGCGCGCACACACTCCCTCTCTGGCTGTAGCTTTCAGTCAATTGATCTCAAAATCTATAGACATCTCAAAATCCACCAATTTAACACATTCTGAGCTTCCTCAAGATGATCTCATTTACTATGGTAGTTTAGCTTTACCAGAAAATTCATCTAATATCTCACAAAAAATGTTCATGCTATCTAAATCCTAATCTAGCTTAAACATTAACAGTACCAAACAACGACAATGTTGAAGAACCGTCACCTTTATCTATTAATCAGATCTACTAAATGGCTTTACTTATTGAATCTATGCCAACTGGTACATAACATTATTGATCAAGTTCCAAATATGAACCATTTAATTCCTTAATTCTTGTTTTGGCGATAATAGATTTACAAAGAAACTACTAAATAAATACTGTATTTATTCGGTTATAGACTAATGTCATTTCAAATGCAATAAATAAATAAATAAACAATATTCTAAACATTGGGCAAAAAGTGCAAAGTCAAATGCATAGCTGCTGTCATTGCATCCATATATTCATCTATATTTCTAGCAAAAAGTTCACTAAAAACTCTGTGTGCGTGAATGTTGGTGCTTATTAATGATATCATTCCATAAAGATAATGGATGAACAGAAACGAAGCTAGAGATGTTAGAAACAATACTTACTTGAGCCGATTTAATGGCGAGTTCAGAACCAGAAATCCTCTTGAAATGTTCCTTCAGCAACCTCTTTGAGTCGTACTCTCTGATCTTCTTCCGCGCCATTTCTCTTCTATAATAGAACCTAAAACACAGTTCGATGTGCACAATATTCAGCAGCTTAATTCTTTTATTTAAACTAATGACATGAATGAATATACAAAGAGCACAACCATAATAAGACAATAGTGAATCATAACATGGAGTAAAATATATGAGAAAATTATGAAGTCCTAAAAAGGACATATCTAGTTCTGCAGCTAATATAACTGTAACAATAAACTGCAGTGTACCTTCAAGAATAAAAATAGACACTAAAGGCAGCAAAAGGGAACAGACAACCCTATTTTTTCCCAACACGTCCCCTTGAAAACTGTAACAGTTTTCTGTAATGTATCATCCTGATAGGAGGTTATTTTTACCCAAACTTATAACCCAAAACAATAACAAAATAGCAAGTAGTATCAAGCCAGGAAAGATATCATCAAATAACAAATTCAAATATCAATGTTTGGAGCAATCAGTAGGCTTAAAGGAAATAGTCATGAAAGCATGAACTTGGTGAATATACAGAAATCCAACCATATCATTAAGTCATGAAGGTAATTATTGAAGAATGTGAAGATATTGGACTGTGGAAGAAGGCACGGTGCCTGAAGGATAATAATAATAATAATAATAATAATAATAATAATAATAATAATAATAATAATAGTAGTAATCATTATAATAATAATAATAATAATAATAATAATAATAATAATAATAATGATAGTAATAATAATAATAGTAATAATTATAATAATAAAATAATAATAATAATAATAATAATAATAATAATAATAATAATAATAATAATTATAATAATAGTAGTAATCATTATAATAATAATAATAATAATAATAATAATAATAATAATAATAATAATAGTAATAATAATAATAATGATAGTAATAATAATAATAGTAATAATTATAATAATAAAATAATAATAATAATAATAATAATAATAATAATAGTAATAGTAATAATAATAATAATAATAATAATAATAATAATAAAAATAATAATAATAATAATAATAATAATAATAATAATAATATAGTAATAATAATAATAGTAACAATAATAATTATAATAATTGTAATAATAATAATAGTAGTAGTAGTAGTAGTAGTAGTAGTAATAATAATAATAATAATAATAATAATATAATAGTAATAATCTTTATAATAAAAAAATAATAATAATAATAATAGTAATAATTATAATAATATTAATAATAATAATAATAATAATAATAATAAATAATAATAATAATAATAATAATAATAATAATAGTAATAATAATAATAATAATAATAATAGTAATAATAATAATAATAATAATAATAATAATAATAGTAATAATAATAATAATAATAATAATAATAATAATAAATATAATAATAATAATAATAATAATAATAATAATAATAATAATAATAATAATAATAATAATAATACAGTAATAATAATAATAACAACAATAGTAATAATAATAATAATAATAATAATAATAATAATAATAATAATAATACAGTAATAGTAATAATAACAACAATAGTAATAATTATTTTTCCTAGCAAACAGTACATTCACAATAAAACATCAACGAAATTTGTTCCATACGCAAAGCAATTACTTGAAAGAGGAGATGGGTATTTGAGAATTGAAGCTTGGCATCACGGCAGTGACACTTGTATAGTCTTCTGCACCAATCTTCACTTTGTTAGTACCCATAAATCACCATCACAATCCCAATACCCAGAAATAAAATTTAAAATCAAAAGAACTTCTCATCCCACAAACTCCACACCATTTTACAGCAAACCCAACTCCATGTAAACATTCAATGAATCACATTAATTAATTCAAATCTATCAAGAATTAAATGAACACAGGGATATGGACGGTGGAAAAGTTTTAAGAATTAAATAGGTAGATGAAAAATTACCAACTGCAAAACTGAAAAATGTTTGTAATGGAGAGATGCAAATGAATCTAATCTCTCCCAATTTTAGAAGGTGTTAAATCTGTAGACATACCTCATCCCAATTTTGTTCGGTTCGGAGAAAGAAAGAATGAGAAGAAAGGAGACGGAGAGAGAAATAGAGAGTAGGGAGACGGAGAGAGAATAGGAATAATCCAGCCAAGTCAAGTTACTCATAGTCAGAATATTGGGCTGCTTTGGGGCTGCTTTGGGACATGAGCCTAATTATATAATTTATATTTTTGGGAATGAGTTTTGGGGGGAAATTTATAGAAAAGAATCAATCTGAATCGTTGAATTTGGGTTAATTAATCCTAGCCGTTTTTGTGCTTTCTCAAATTTAGAATTCAAAAATGGTCCTATCTTATTATAGAGATATATATATACATAGCAATATCCGGTTTTGGTAATTTAAAAGGCAGCCCACGGTTTTTGGTAATATGATTACCGAATTATTTATATATATATTATTAATATATATGATATATTTATAATATATATTAATTAGCCAAACAGCTTGGTAATTTTGTGCAGTTTTAAAATTTTAAAATAAAAGAGTTTATTTTGGGTAATTTTAAAATAATAAAAATAAATAGTTTATTTTTAAATAATTTTATAATTAAAATAAAATGTTTATTTTAAACATAAAATTGGATTTCATACAACTTTAAATTGTCCATTAAATGATACCAATACATATATGGAATGTTTTATTTAATTCATGAGATGAATATTATTTATTAATATATATATTGATATATATGATAATAAATAGGATTGATTATGGACTATTGACCAATGTGATTGGATTTAATTTTAATTAAATGCATGAATGAATGGGTTTTAATAAATGAGGTCTGCGTACCTCATCTTTCTAATTTTTCTTATGTATAATTCTATCTCCCTCCTATGTACTTCCCCTTGACTGTTGATCAAGGTTTCTATTTATTGTAAATAATTTGTAATAGGATTAGTTAAAATTATTTTGAAGAATTGGAGCAAAGAAGCAAGGAGCCCATGAAGACTCGTTTGTAATGGAGCCCGAATTTATATGTAATAGTTACATTTAATTTAATTTATTCTTGCACCCTAGGTTTGACCATTTGGTTTATTTGGTGGCTCGAATAAACCAAACTAGAATAAAAGTCCATAATCAATCCAAGTAGAATATAATATTCTATATGTGTATATTATATATTATCAAACATGCTTCGCATGTTAATTAATATGACGCGTATTTTATATATATATGTACATGTGCGCTAAACAAGATGAGACAATTAATATTAATAAACCCCTCATGATGTAGAATAAATATTATTTATAAAATGAATTAAAATGTTTAATTCATGAATTAAAGGAGTTTAATTCAATTAAATAAAATTAGAATTGTTCTAATTTATTTATTCTACTACTCATAATATTAAGTTGTAACGTTCAAAGATATTTATTAAAAATATCAAACGTCGCCTTCCAGCATGATAAAACGATAGAGTATCAAATACTCGATATAGTTTGTTGTGCACACACAAGGCTCATATCGATTATTTGAGATGTTGTTTTATCACATTTGATGCTTATAAAGGAATTGAACATTACTGTTTTGTTGTGCACACACAAGGGCGGTATTTTTCTCTTCACTTATATGGAAGTGCTAGGTTTGACTTAACTTAGATAATTTTGATTTGGATGTGCACACACATGATCATAATAATCTAAGAGGCAAAATACAAAGGAGTTACATGTTGATGTAATTGACAAGGAGTTGTCTACCTATTGAATAAACTATAGTTTGTTGTGCACACACAAGGCTGTACTTATGTCGATAGGATCATTTTTTCACTAGCAAATTTTTAACTAAATTTGCCGAACTATATAAGGAGGGTAATATAGTTTGATGAAAATAGTGGGAGACACCATTTTAAATAAAGACCTAATTTATTTTGGTAATTAATAAAATGAATGCATGTTAATGTTGTTATTAATTCACTCAAAAATATTGCTATGTTTAATTCACTAACACTGCATAGCATATTGGATGCTAACAATTAATCGAACCGGATTGTTCTGATTGATTAAACAAATTTGAGAATAGTTCTCAATGCTGAAAAACTAGCAAATGTCCTTAATTTGCCTATTCCTATAAACGTTGTAGACTAAGCCTCTGAGGAAGAGATTGCTATTTTAAATGGCAAAATGATGCAAATGTAGCTCAATGTATCATGCTCGCATCCATAAGTATCGAGTTACAGCGTCAACACGAGAAAAATGGATACACCTACAATATTTTGCTGCACATTCAATAGTTGTATGGTGAGCAAAGTAGGTCAACTAGATATAAGATATCTAAAGAGCTCTTCTAATCTATAATAATCAATGGCACTACAGTAAAAGACGCATGTCCTAAAGATGATCAATTGGATTGATCAATTAGGACAAACATGTTTTGTCAAGAATGGAGAGTTGAGTCAAGATTCGATCTTGCAGTCACTCACTGACTCTAATTCACAATATGTTGTGAACTTCAAACATTAATAAGCTAGAAGTCAGTTTAACTGATTTGCTTAAATATGTTGAAGACTGTTGAGAGTCACTTTCCTTCCTAAAAAAATCAAGTCTTATTTGTAGATGAATCTTCTAAGCGGAGGAAGATGGCCAAAGGTATTTCTGAGTAGTCAGAAAGAGTAGAAGGCAAAAGAAAGGCTAAACAAAGGACATAAATAAAAGTGATCTCGAGGGAAAAGGAGTTTGCTTTCATTGCGATAAGCTGGGATACTGGAAGAACAACTGCAAGATAGTTGTAGTAGTTAAGTAGAAGAAGTTTTGGTGAAACTTTAGCTACAGATATAGATTTGTTCATAATGAAATAGAACTTTCTATAAGTCAAGTTTCTACTTAGGTATTAGATACCGGATGGTAGTCTCACATATGCAAGACGTTGCAGAGACTAAGCAGAAGTAGAAAGCTAAACAAATGATAAGTAATCCTGTGTTGGGGAATGAAGCAAAGGTTGTTGCATTAGCTATGGAAACTTATAGTTTAGCACTGCCTACGGGCAAGCCTATTAAGTTAGTAAGTTGTTACAAGGTTCCAGTTCTTAGAAACATTATTTCAGTTCCATGTGATGACAATGAAGGGTTTTTGACATTATAATAATGAACAATCGTTGTTCTGTTTATAATGATAATGTTTTATTTAGAACTGGTTGATTACTTAATGGACTTTGTATATATGACTTACATGAAAATTATTTCAAATTGAACAAACTAAAAGCAAAGAGATGATATGAATCATACTTTCATGCGACACTGTTAACTCAGTCACGTTAATGAAACAAAACGAAACAAGTTGTATAAAGATAGGCTTTTGGAGCGTTTTGATTATAAATCAATTACGACTTGAGAATCTTGTATCATGGACAATATGACTAAATCTCCATTTAGTGGACATGGAGAGCGAGTTGCAGAGTTGTTAGAGATGGTACACACAGTCGTGTGTGGGACCTATGACAACAGATGCAAGAGGAGGGTATTCATTTATTACTTTTACTAATGATTCTAGATTTCGATATATGTATTTGATGAAATACAAATCCAAATCAATTGAAACGTTCAAAGAATTCAAAAGTGAAGTATAGAAACTAAATGCCAAAAGTATTAAAGTTCTTCGATTAGATCGAGAAAGGAATACTTAAAGCAGTAAGTTTCTAGATCATCTCAAGCGAAATGGTATTCTCACAATGGACATGGTGATGATCCATAATGAGTATTACTGATCTTCCAGTATCCTTCTAGGGTTATGCTCTAGAAACGATCGCATATCTACTAAATAAGATACCTTCAAATTCCGTCCCTAAGACTTTATATGAGTTATGGATAGGGAGGAAACCAAGTCTTAAGCATGTTAAGATTTGAATTGTTCAGCTTATGTCAAAAGGTTTGACAAAGATAAGCTAGGGACATGATCTAATAAGTGTAAACTTGTGGGATATCCTAAAGAAAGTTTAGGGTATCACTTCTATAATCCTACTAACTAAAAGATGTTTGTTTGAAACACGCTGCCTTATAGAAAAATGAGTTTTCCCTTAAAGGGTTAGTGGGAGTAAAATAGATCTTGAAGAAGTTCAAGAACCACAAAACACTACAGATTAAATGAAGGAATCTGTACAAGTAGATAAACCTATTATACCACAACCAAGTCATAAATCTGGTTTAGTACCGAAGATACCTGAATGGTATGGATTCATCATAGATGATGATGATAAGGTACGCATCATAGTGGATGATGATCCCGATATATACGATGAGGTGTGAGTATTAGATACTCAAGAGAAATGGTCGATGACCATAAAATCCGAAATGGGTCTTTGAGAAAGATTAAAGCAGATGGCTAGGTGTAGACCTATAAGACCTGACTAGTGGTAAAAAGATTTCAACCAAGGTCAATGAGTTGACTATGATGAAATTTTTCACTAGTGAAAATGAATATATCCATTCGGATTTTACTTGCAGTTGCAGCTTACTATACAAAAGGGTGTATGTATGATACAACCAAGAGGATTTGTCTACATATAGATGGAGCAAATGAAGTATGTAAGTTACAACGATCCAATTATGAATTGAAGCAAGTTTCTCGAAGATGGAACATCCGTTTTGATGAGACAATCAAAAGAGTTTGATTTTATCAAAGACGAGAATGAACCAAGTGTGTACAAAGGTTAGTGGGAGCACTGTGACATTCCTAGTATTATATGTTGATATACTACCGATAAGGAATGACATACCAATGCTACAATCAGTAAAGATGTGGTTGTCTAAAACTTCTCCATTAAGGACTTGGGAGAAGCGTCCTAACATTCTATTCAGGATAAAGGTCTATAGAGATAGATCATAAAGGATGCTCGGCTTAACCCAAGGACTGTACAATAATTCGATGATATGTACTAGACTTGATATTGCTTATGTATGATAAGCAGCTATCAGTTCAATTATGGAGAAGAACATTAGAAAAGAGTTTCTAATAATGGGTCTGATATAAAACTAGAGGGTTTAACAAACTCAAGTTTGTTCAGACTAACCAAGATAACAGTATATCCGTTTTAAGTAATATGATTACCGTAAACGGTGCTGCAATGAGTTGAAAAAATTCCAAACAGCAAAGAGTTGTTGATTTAGTGACAAAGACATAATAAATAACTATAAGTGAAGCTGCAAAGGTGATTGTTTGGTTAAACAAGTTCATTACAGAACTTATAATGGTTCCTAACATTAAAGGATTTTAATTCGCCAAGGAACCTAGGTCTCATCTGAAATCCAAACATGTGTTGCGACACTTTCATATGATTAGATGAATCATTGAAAAGGAGACGACACCATAAAGATGGTAGACTCTTAGAACAACATTACAGATCCATTAACTAAAGCATTTACTAAGCAATTTGTACGCCACTTAGAGAAGAATGGTATAGGGATACCAAAGGGCGATTGGCTTTAGTGCAAGTGGGAGATTGAAAGTAGTATGCCCTCAAGTCAATCACATTTGATGTAATAAGCATATACTTTGTAATCTTGTTCATTTATTAATAAAAGTATCAAGACATTTCTTTATTCATGATTAATTTCTTGAATTAAACAAATAGATAAACCCATAGTTTTCGAGCAATGCTTTTAAAACCATGATGAGGATCATGCTAATGAGATCTAAATTCAAGATAGCTCAAAACTAAAATTGTTCCTAATCGTTGGATCACTAAAAAGGGGATTAGTAGATCCGGATAGATTGGTACATACTATGCTTGCTCTTATGAAGAGGATGATTGATCTCATAATCATTTGTGTAGAGACACTAAAACAAGTATGTAGGTGCTTATTAGAGAATAAGTTCACTAAACGTGACTCGCTCAAGGAACACCTAATGGAGTTTTACTCGACTGTCAATAGGAGTTCCTTATGTGATAGTCGTACAAGTGATCCTTAGACTTGAGATCATCTTAGTATCTTGTGTGTACTAAGTTATACTTTGACATATTCCTTAAGACCTATTGGTATATCAAAGGATATGATTGGGTATAATAAGGTACACATGGAGATAGATGAATGATCAACAAAGGATCTACCACTTCCAGTAAAGGGAGAGAATGTCCTATGCGATTCAATAAGTGACAACTCAGAAATCCCTGGCCAGGGTTGAATGGAATTAGAAAGGAGTTTCTAATTTACATTAACTAGAGTTGTGTATTTGTGAATTGAAATGCATATAATCAAATAAATAAGACTTGACAGAAATTCCGTGTCTTATATTTGATTGGGACATTGTATGGTAGAAGGATTGAATTGTACGGTAACTATTTGCTGAAATGTTCTTTTACGATTAAATATTGAAATCTATATTATCTGGAAAGTCGACTAATCGCTAAGGGGGCTTACCCTTATTGTGGAATAATTATTTATTCTGAATTAAAGAGTTAATTCGTAATTAATGAATTAGAATTGTTCTAATTTATTTATTATACAATCGGTTTAATATGGAGAACCTAAAGGGTCACACCGCAAAAGAGTAATATTTATTTTAGAAGTGGATGACATAATTGTAATAATAAATTAAGTATATTTAATTTATACTATGGTGATAGAATAAATTAAATAGCTTAATATTTATAATTTAGTATTTTAGAAATACTAATTATAAATTAATAACAGGAGTCTTATTATTATTATTATTATTATTACTATTATTATTATTTATTTCCTAAATGGTTTAGGAATTAATTAATAAGTAGTAATATTATTATTAAATAATTAAGTTCCTAAATAGTTTAGGAATTATAATTATAATAATTAATTAAGTTACTAAATGGTTTAGTAATTAATTAATAAGAAGTACTCTCATTATTAAATAATTAAGTTCCTAAATGGTTTAGGAATTGTAATTAATTAATTTAGTTCCTAATTAAATTGAGAATTAAATTAAAACCCTAATCCTAAATAGTTTAGGAGGGTTGACTAGATCTATAAATAAGAGGAGTTTTATCATAGATCAAGGTTACACACTCTTTCATAAGAGAGGGAGAGTACTCCATAATTCTCTAGATCTAAGAGTTAGAGAGAGAAAGAGAATTAGAACTAGTCACCCATGGTTTGGAGAAACCATAATCCACTTCCTTAATTCATAGATCTCTTGGTGGATCACCTCTAGAGGCTCAACACTTGGGGAGCTAACGTTGATCCGTGGAATCTAATCGGTGAATTTGAAGAAGAACGTGAAGGATTAAAGGGAGATGAACTTGTACCCGTGGAAGCTTGGTTCTACAAAGGTATAAATTCTTTTATCCTTCTTCAATTAATAATAGTCGCATAAGAAAGATCCGGGTTTTTGGTTTGTACAAAAAATTTTAAAATCTGATTTTTATTGCTTTCGTTGCGCTTATATAATTTGATTATATGTATGCCATATTTTTGCAAACCAACAATATATATATATATATATATATATATATATATATATATATATATTCTTTATGGGCATGATTGTTGTCCATGTCCTTATTCTTTATTGTTTAAATTTTGATTATTGTTCATTGTTCTAATTGTTTTGACAATCGATTTGGGTAATTAAATTTTTTTACCATCCGCAGTATTAAACTGCGGATGAGGTCTACATTCGAGGAGGATAAAAAAGATCTGGGTGTAGCATTGTTGAAGAATCTCTGTAAGAACGCAGCAACATTGTTATGAAAAATGATGTTGCTGCTTTTTTACAAAGATTCTTAAAAAATTCTTCATCCAAATCTCTTCCACTTACTCAAGTAGATTTCGTCTGCAGTATTAAACTGCAGATGATAATTTTTTTTAGTTCTCTCATCCGCAGTATTATACAGCGAACGATGAAATTTCAAAATGTTGTCATGTTTCTCGAGTAAAGCCTAGTCATCGCCGTCTGCTAATGGTGAAATTTCAAAACGTCGTCGTTTAAATAATGCCACGCATTTAATTAAACTATTAGTGGCAGTATTACAGTCCCCATAGTATTATATTATGAATGAGTCTTTTTAAAACTACTAGTTTTCTTCTTTTCTTGCATAGTACCTTTACAGATTCATGTTATCTAGGATGACTAACAAACATGAATAAGTAGAAGTAAACTTAATAGGCTTAAGTTGAATAACCCATATCGGTATTGTTAAAATGAGATGACGAAAGGAGTTTTATATTTAAGGCTATTAATTTTCCATTCCACCTGCTTATTTTATTTCTTATGCATTACAACGTTGCAGATTCATGTTATTTGCAAGAATAAATAAAAAATTTGATAGCGTTAATTATAACTACCCAAATCGCTACAGTGAAATTGAGATAAGATCCAAAATGATCGCTATGAACAATAACGAACATAGTTTTATAATTAAACTAGCGCTCGCAGTATTATACTGCGGAAGGTGAAATTTAAAAACGTCATCATTTCTTCGAGTAAGGCTAGCCTTCACCGTTCGTAGTATAATACTGCGGACAGTGAGTGTATTACGTGCATGGTGAGGGCATTTTGGACAATATCCCTCGTTCGCAGTATAATATTGCGGATATCTGGATATTATATTGCGAACAAGGGCTATATAAGCCGTCAGATCTCAGCCTAGATGGTTGAGATATGTTGTAAAGATAATTCTATTTTTACAACATTGTCAATATATCGGTCCCCATATAGGAGCTGATCCATAGCAAACGTTTGCTTTGGACACTATTCCAACAAACTGATCTCTCACCGTCCGATCCCTGACCGCTACTCCTACTAGCGGTCAAGCAGAACTCTTATTTTCTTAGATTTTGGATTGACCGTTACTCCTACTAGTGGCCAAGAAAAATAAGAGTTTTGTCTAGCCACTAGTAGGAGTAGCGGTCAGTGCTACTCCTACTAGTGGCCAGGCGAACTCCTAACTCTTAGTTTTGGGATCGGACGATGAGAGATCAATTTCCTAAAATAGTGTTCATAACAAACGTTTGCTATTAATCAACTATATATATATTGTTGATTGATGTTTTGATTTGATGATGATAATTGTTGTGCAAAAAGGATTGTGGTAAATGTGCTTATATGGCTGATTGTCAATGTGTTTATGAAAGTGTGCATATGTGTAAATGTGATTATGTGCTTACTTGATTATGTGCATAGATGTTCTAAATGTGATTATGTGCTTACTTGATTATGTGCATAGATGTTCTAAATGTGCTTATGTGTTTACTTGATTATGTGCGTGAATGTTCTGAAAGTGCCTATGTGATTATGTGACAAAGTGATTATATGTCAATCTAATTATAAGCTTACATTGTCATGTGTGTATGATATATATTCTATTTCAATACTTTGATTTACACACTTGTATAACACAATATGATCTTGTTGTAAACCATCTGCTGTCCATTAAAGAGAATGAAAGTTATCTGGTTATAATGTTGTAAAGTCCTTTTAAAGATATATGTGTACAAAGGACTTAGATTATAAAGATCAGAAATGTTAGGTTGATCTTTCAATAGAAGTCACTTTGCATAAATGATGTAAGCAGAGCAGCTTAAGAATGAATCATTGTTGTATTTGTATTTCAGAGTCTGTAAAAGTCCTTTTAATATGTAATGATATAATAATGTAAGAAAGGACTTAGTTAGAAAAGATCAAATCTGTTAGGTTGATCAGTCTATATGATCGTAGAATGGACTCTACGATTCCAAGCAAAGAAGACTCAACGATTCGGACTCTACGATTCCAAGCAAAGAAGACTCAACGATTCGGCATGTTCGTAGAGTGAAAGGTACGACTCTCAGCCCGGATGACTCTACGATCATCAAAGAGGAACAGACGTGCAAGAAGTCTACAAAGTATTCATGCAAAATCAAATAACTGATCAAGCACTAATCGTAGAGCCGAACTCTACGATCGTCGAACAGACAGTGAAACAAGCCTGCAGATAACACTGAGCCAGAGAAGAAGTATACTCTACGATACACACTCTCTAGCAAAATCGTAGAGTAAACTTGCTGAGCAAGTTTTCAAGGACTGGAATATGCACAGATAGAAGAAGTCATTAAGTGGAACAGCATTATGAGGCAATGCAGTATATTGATCTAGATATGGAACAATCGTTGAGTAGAATCAAAGGATGTGCCAACATACTGCAACTCAACGATTCCAATAAGAAGCACTACAGTCAACGAACTCTACGGTTTGATCAGACCCATCGTAGAACGAGATCAGCAGCTTCATGACTTGCACAGGAAGACAAGCTCATAGAACGAAACCAAAGCAAAACACTGCAAGCACAAACTCTGTGACCTGACCAGAACAGCAAGGTCGCAGAGTAAGAGAAAAGATCATTCTAACTCAACGTTTCACTTGACAGTCATTCATGGGGTTGAGTTCGCAGGATCAAAGTGGACAATCTATCACTCAACGAATTCATCAAGCAGGACAGAGCTAGCATGCTATCAGAATGGCTATATGATGAAAGAAATAAGAGTATACTCCTCGCCCAGACTAAAGAAAGATTAAGTGCTGTCAAGATACAGATGCATGTCAGAGACATAGTAGACGTTGTGCTCAAACGACTATAAGTCAGGAACCCACTACTCAGGAAAATGGTGAATAAGGTCAGACTAATAGGACATCTCTGAATGCAGCAGAACAGCTGATTCTTAAAGTCAAGGAAAACATTTATTGATGAATCAGTATATTAACTAGCAAATAATATAATAATCTTTGCTGAACAACTCTGAGAAAGCAACGGGTATAAATTCAGAGAAAGCAGAGCTACAGGTTAACATATCAGAACACGTCAGAAAAGCACTGACACAAGCAGCAAGAAAGTCAACATTGAAGATATTGAGGATCTGCACAAGGCCAAATGAAACCAACGGGATTTCTTTAAAACGGTAATATATGCTCAGAGATATAAAGGCCTAAAATGAGATATAGAAGAGTGGTTGTTGAAGTCAGAAAATATACAAGAGAGATGATAGAAGACAAAAACCAATCGTAGAGGGAAATAGAATGAATATGCTGAAGGACTCTACGATCCATCAAAACACTAACACTGAATTGAGAGAGACATAGAGATATAACTCTATTACAAGAGAAGTGTTCGGAGCTGCTAGGCACATGGAAGATAGAAGCTTAAATGCCAACTTGATACATACATGGTAGCAACTGAGTACCAAAAGGAAGGAGCATCACAGTCATCTCAGAAGCCCATCTCGAGAAGCAATAAACTGTCTATGATAAGAAGGAACAACTGAGTACCAAAAAGAAGAAGCATCACAGTCATCTCAGGAGTTCATCTTGAGAAGTTATCAAGTATCAAAGGAGCTGAAGTGCAAAAGCCTAGCAGCACATTTGGTGATCTTGAGTAGTTGCTGAATATAAGAAAGAAGGAGAATATCAACGACAAACATCAGCAGCATTCAATGATGGATCACAAGCAGCTGCTAAGTACCAGAAGATAAAGAAGATCAAAGTTTATCTTAGCAGCACAACCCAACAAGCATTCAACACACAAGAGAAGGTCAAAGGATCCTTGCCCGAGTGGCTAAAAAGAAATCAAGTCTGCTGGACTTGTTGAGTACCGAAGGGTACAAGAGATTCTAAGTCTGCTGGACTTAGTCTACAGTCCAAAGCTGTTAGCTTTGATGAGGGCAAGAGTGTCCTAGTCTTAATGTGACTAAAGGAACCAAAGCTGCTAGCTTTGATGAGGGCAAGAGTGTCCTAGTCCGGAGGACTAAACCTTAGTGGATTTCCTACTGTCATGTAGAAGAGTGGAGTAGGAGTTATTCTATCTCCGAACCACTTAAAACTCTCTGGTGTCATTTTACTTTCAGTCTTTCACATTCTGTCTTATATATATATATATATATATATATATATATACACATGACTGTGAATTAGTTTACTTAACAAATGACTTTCTTCAATATAAACTTAAACTCAACAGAGAAGTTTTACAAATCTTTAAGGGGTGTTTTTCAAACTGAAATTCCGCTGTGCAAACATATCTTGATCAGATAATTATTTGGTAATGAACTCTTAAAGTTAAAAAGTTTCTAAGAGATCTATTCAACCCCCCCGCCTTCTAGATCACTTGTGTGCCTCTGGGAACTAACATATATATATATATATATATATATATATATATATATATATATATATATATATATAGCAACTGATTGTTGTTGGCATATTACCGCTAAAGCTTCTAGCAATAGGGACTTTTATAACTAATTTGTCCATTGTATTTGGTTGCTGCAACAATACTTCTGGCAACCGGTTGCTGTGAATGTGACCTTATATATATATATATATATAAATTGAACATTGACTACAAATTTGATAATCTAAGTATCATATTATTCCATTTTTGAAAAATACAACTAATAACATATTAAAATTTTCATGTTAATTTATTGATAAAAGTTAAAATGTGTCTTTAATATTAGAGATGTGTCTTTCTTTTTAATACAATTTGACTTTTAAGGTTAAACAACGACATACTAATTAGAAATACAATTATTATAAATTCAATTTGACTTGAGATCAAACAATAGCATATAGAACTTCAGAATTAGAAATACAATTTAATTTTTTAGGTCAAACGACAACATATTAAACTTCAAATTGATGTAAATTTGTTTAATTTTAATTGATACAATTATTATAATTGTAATTATACAGTCTATAACAAAAACTATTAATCACCAAATTTATTTCAATTTAAACTTTTATGAGTTATAACTCATACCAATTTTAAATTTTAATATGTCACCGTTTGACCTCAAAAGTCAAATTATATCTCTAATTTTGGAATGGAATGAGTAATTAAGTCTAAACATAAAGTTTGATATTTTAGTTTCTTTAATTTAGGATTTGTTCAGTGTTTTTATAAGTAATTTTTATTGAAATAAAATATTAATTTAATTTAAAGGATAGTATATATAATTTAATTTTTTTTTGTTAAAATTAAGTGCTTAACAGGTGTTGAAAAATACTCATTAATATAAATACACACAGTTGATCATAATCACAAATTCATTATCATTTGTCTTAATTGGACTTTTTGAACCTAGACAACTCTTGTCAGTCAGTTGTGATTTTAGGAATTTTTAAATCATGTGGTAATTGACCTTTTTATTCTTTATAATTTCTTAGGTTTTGAAAGAAGTTACTATAGTCTCTCTTGTATGAAATTGAGAGTCTAATGCTACACTTTGTTCAAGAATGATAATATTTTTGAAAAACATTTTCACATTTTCTAGCTATTTGCAACTAAAATCAAATTAAAAGTAGTTTCGGGAGTACAGTTATGGATCAATATAAATTTAATCTAAGTCTTCAAAAAATGAATTATAATTTTTAAATTTTTAGGAATTTTTTTTGAAAAGTATTTTCCACTAATAAGTTGAGCCAAACTCCAAATTTTAAAGTTGTTCCAAATTGATAATATTAGATGACTTTTTATAATTCATGCATATGAAATTAAAATTACTATTTTTATGGAATAAAATGAGTATTAAACTAACAATTTATTGTCTATTGTTATAAACGAGTTGAGTTGAATCGAACTTTGACTTGATAAATTTGAAATTGTTTAAAAATTAAACAAATTGAACCGAAAACAAGTTTTCAATGAGCTTGAGATTTGATATAGGATCGATTGACTCATAAATAAGTCGAGTTCGAACTGGAGGCGAGCTCAAGTGAGTCGAACCTAGTCGATTTTAAGTTTAAATTGTTTAATTTTTTTATTATAAAATAAAAAAATAACTAATTAAATATTAAACGAACTGTCAAATTCGAACCAGACACCCAATTATTCGAACTTGACTCATTAACTAAATGGACAATGAGCTTCAACTCTAAATAAAGCTATTTTTAATATTTATAAATTTTATAGGTAAAACTATTTTTTTTGGAGAAGAAGATAGAACTTGGACTTTGAAGGGAGCTAACTTGTTAAAAATTTACACGTGCCTTCCATGTGCAGCTGTTGGCGCGTTTTAGCCTTTAAATAATACTAGTACCGCCAAAAAGAAACGAAGCAGCACAGAAATCTAGTAACCGCTTTTCCGGGGAATTCTGTGGAAAGGAAAATATTTTCAACCACCTCCATTTCTTTCCTCTCGTAATTCTCACTTGTTTCGATTCTCGCCATCCAATATTTCCTTCGTTTTTGCTCGTAATCGTGAGCTTTACTCAGCTCTACGATCGGCGAGCCATAGTTTATTATTTCTCAATTTAATCACACAAACGCAAATTCAATTTCTGTTCCAATTGGTCCGAAAATGGTGTAGAATTTTTTCCAACCGCCATTGACAAAGCTTGAAACAAAAATTGTTCGCATTACCCGCTTGTTTCTGTAAAAATTAGGGCATTAGTAGAGCTTGAGAAATAGAAAGAGAAATGGCTTTAGCTGCACAATTGAAGCGAGGAATCTCGCGGCAATTCTCAACGGGATCGTTGAGGAATGGGAAGTTTAGCTTCAAGCGTCAAAATTCGCTCGATCCGCGTTGCAATAACTTGCGGTTTAGCTTTGGTCGTCAATCGTCGCTGGATCCGATCCGTAGAAGTCCGGCGGAGGATGGTCTGACGGTGCCGGAAAACCTAGATTCGACGATGCAGTTGCTGTTTTTGGCGTGCAGAGGAGATGTGGAGGGTGTGAAGGAGTTGCTTGATGACGGCGTTGATGTTAATAGCATTGATTTGGATGGCCGGACTGCTTTGCATATTGCTGCGTGCGAAGGGCAAGGAGATGTTGTGACGTTCTTGTTGAGTCGCAGGGCTAATATTGATGCTCGTGATCGTTGGGGTAGTACGGTATGTTCTTGTCATTTGTATTTAATTTGTAATGTTTTCTTGTTATATTGTCTTTTTAGAGTTACTATATTAGCTGCCAGATGAATAATTAAAATTTAAGTTTCTATTAGACAAATATGGCTAGAATACAAGGAGATTAACCATCAAAATACATTTTTTCCCCCGAGATAAGGTAAACATACTTTAGTTTTATTCCATATTGACCCATCTTTTGTACTCCATTGTTCTTTTGAAAATTTTCACTTTTTTCTTTTATTTCCAAAAAGCATGGGGGCTCTTATGATTAATAGATTGGATAATTTTTTCTTTTTTATAAAAAGAAAAAAATAATAATTTGCAGTTCAACCATATGCAGAAACTCAACTATCCATCAGCCTCTTGAGTGGTAAACGACCTTTCCAAAGCCACTTAGGAAAAGAATAAGGTTAAGGTCATGATCCAACTCACTATGTGGTTGTTGATGTGGCAAGTAACTTGAGTTACAATTAGAGGTGAGACCAGAATCCTGGAAGAAGACTTCCCCAAGTGGAGGCTTTTTGAATTTTTTTGATGTTGAGGTACCGTGTGATAGTAAAGTCCCACATCAAATTATAAGGAGCAAAATTGAGGACATATATACTCTAATGGACCATAGACCTAATAGGTTAATCTAAGGTCAAGATCTGGATTCAGATGATTATTTATGGGCCGAATATTCCCAACACTTGATGAATGCCAAGTGTGACTGTCACTTTTGGTTAGCTTTATAGGAACTATGGTTTCTTATGTTGAATGGTTTTGATAATTTGGTATATCCAGGGGTATCTTTAGAAAGGGAAAACAGAAGGCCTTGTGCTTCATTAATCTAGTCTATGGATGAAGATGAAGGTTAAATCCTTCCCGTTTGGAAGAAGTTACTGTTGGGAAAAACACCTCCCACTAGAACCGTTTATGATAAATTAAATGATAAACCACGCCAAATAAATAATACAGTTCCAACGAAATAATAACTGCAGAAAATAAGCCAAACACACAAGACACCAAATTTACGTGGAAAACCCAATTGGGAAAAACCACGGGGAGAGATCTCAGAAATTCACTATGAGAAAAATATACAAACTTGAGAAAATAATATCACTAATTATTTTCTCCCTCTCTGTATCTAAGAAAATAAAATCACTATTTATTTTCTCTATTCCTCACTTTCTTTCTATAACTCAAATGAGCTATTTTTATCTCTACACTTGGAACTCTCGGATGAATTCCTTTTTATTTTCTCTACTCTCCGCACCTCTCTGCTATCCCTTTTCTTTTCTCTCGGTGTGTCTGAATTCTTCCAACTGATGGCATATATAGCCATCACTCAAATTAATTGTAGGACGCAACTTCAGCAGGTTAATTGCTATCAAAACAAAAAATTAATGCAGCACACACAGAAGCGGGAAACAAGGAGCCGAAAGCAACAAGGAAAGAGGAAAAATAAAAGAAGCAGCAGGAAAGTCAAGGACAACCACTGCAATGAATGCAGCACATGGGATTGGACCTAACAATCTCCCCCTCCAATCCCATTAGAGAGGGTTTCCACCGTGACCCCGTCACTTGGAATCCATTCCTGCCAACTCCTTGCAAACCTCGAGCTTGTCGCGAGTCACAACCTTTGTCAACATGTCTGAAGTGTTTTCATCGGTATGAACTTTCTTTACTTTCATCAGCTCATTTTCCATCACTTCTCGAAGCCAGTGATAACGAACATCAATGTGCTTGGTACGATTATGATATGTGGCATTCTTGGTCAAGTCAATTGCACTCTGACTATCACAATAAACCACATACTCATCCTGTGTAACTCCTAACTCTTGGAGAAACCGTTTTAACCATAACATCTCTTTGCCTGCTTCTGTAGCAGCAATGTATTCTGACTCAGTTGTAGACAAAGCAACACACTTCTGCAACTTAGACTGCCATGACACAGCTCCCCCTGCAAAAGTAAACACATACCCTGAAGTAGACTTCTTCTCTTCAGAACCTGCCATGTCTGCATCTGTAAAACCCTCCAAGACTGGATTCGAATTACCAAAACCCAAACACAAACTGGAAGTTGCTTTTAAATATCTGAGAATCCACTTAACTGTTTCCCAATGTTCTCTACCAGGATTTGATAAATACCTGCTCACAACACCAACTGCATGAGCTATATCTGGCCGTGTACAAACCATTGCGTACATAAGACTCCCTACAGCAGAGGAGTAGGGAACTGCTTCCATATCATCTCTTCCTTCTTTAGTAGAAGGACTCATACGCTTTGTCAACTTAAAATGACTGGCCAGTGGTGTGCTAACTGGTTTAGCATCACCCATGTTGAACCTTGCAAGCACTCGTTCAACATATTTCTCTTGTGACAACCACAACTTCTTGGCTTTCCTGTCACGAATAATCTTCATGCCCAAAATTTGCTTGGCTGGGCCTAAATCCTTCATATCAAAGGATTTGAACAACTCACCCTTGAGCCTGTAAATCATGTTAGCATCTTGCCCAACTATCAACATATCATCTACATATAGTAATAGAATAATGAAGTTACCACATGGGAATTTTTTCACATACACACAATGATCTGCAACTGTTCTATTGTAACCTTGATCCATCATGAATGAATCAAACTTCTTGTACCATTGCCTTGGGGCTTGTTTCAGGCCGTACAAGCTTTTCTTTAACTTGCAAACCAAGTGCTCTTTCCCTTTAACTTCAAATCCCTCTGGTTGCTCCATGTAGATTTCCTCCTTCAAATCACCATGAAGGAAAGCAGTCTTCACATCTAACTGTTCAAGCTCAAGATCCATACTAGCTACTAACCCCAAAACTACTCGAATCGAAGTCATCTTTACAACTGGAGAAAAAATCTCATCAAAATCAATACCTTGCTTTTGAGCAAAACCCTTAACGACCAATCGAGCCTTGTACTTCACTAGTTTTTCACCGTCTCTTTTTAGCTTGAACACCCATTTATTCTTCAATGCTTTCTTGCCTTTTGGAAGTGTAGTCAACTCATAAGTGTGATTCTTGTGCAAAGAATCCATCTCATCTTGCATTGCTCCCAGCCAATTGCTCTTCTCCTTATGAGTCTCGACTTCTTGAAAATTCTCTGGCTCCCCCTGCTCAGCAATTAAAAGATATTCGGATGAAGGATACCTGACTGATGGCACACGCACTCTTGTGGATCTCCTGAGCTGAGGTTCTTCAATATTAAGATTAGGGGGTTGCTCCCCCTGCTCAATACCCTCTACATCTGACCCAACATCATGATGCAAATCTGTATCAGTCTCTTCTTCATTCTGAACTCCTTCTCCACCTATGACATTTTGTAATGGAGAAGAAACTCTGCTGAGGCTTGGAACTCTATCATCTCTGGGCTGTGTGATGCTATAAAAATCCTCATAATTCTGGTGCTCATGAAACACCACATCTCTGCTTCTGAATAATTTTTTCTGAACTGGATCCCATAGCCTGTAACCAAACTTTTCATCTCCATATCCAACAAATATACATGGAGTAGATTTGTCATCAAGCTTTGATCTATGCTCCTTGGGGATATGTGCAAAAGCCTTGCATCCAAATATCCTCAAGTAAGAATATGACACATCCTTACCACTCCATATTTTCTCTGGAATCTGAAAATCCAACGGTGCTGATGGAGATCTATTAATCAGGTAGCAAGCAGTACGGACAGCTTCACTCCAGAATGGCTTAGGCAGTTTAGCCATTCTCAACATGCATCGAACACGCTCCATAATAGTGCGGTTCATTCTTTCTGCCACACCATTATGCTGAGGGGTGCCAGGAACTGTCTGCTCATGTCGAATGCCATGTGTATTGCAGTATGCCGCAAACTCCTTTGAAGTGTATTCCCCTCCGTTGTCACTGCGAAGACACTTCAATAATTTTCCAGTCTCCCTTTCAACCATAGCATGGAAACTCTGAAAATACTGGAACACCTGGTCTTTTGTTTTCAACAAATACACCCACACTTTTCGCGAAGCATCATCAATAAAAGTAGCAAAATATCTATTGCCACCTAGAGACTCAACCTCCATGGGACCACAAACATCTGAATGTACTATCTCAAGTATCTTAGATTTTCTTTTAGAGGAGCTACTAAAAGAAACTCTATTTTGCTTACCAAATAAACAATAATCACATGGGCTTAAATTAGTACCTTTAGCAAAAGGAATGAGGGACCTTTTTGCTAACATCTGCAACCCTTTCTCACTCATGTGCCCGAGCCTTTTATGCCACAGATTTAGTGAAGATTCACCTTCAACTGCATTCAACTCACTAGAACACATCTTCACATGAGCTTTGTACAATGAACAGCAAGCAACACCTCTTGCAACAACCATTGCACCCTTAGTAAGCTTCCACTTTCCGTCGCCAAAGTGATTATCATAGCCTTCCCTATCCAAAGCCATACCAGAGATCAAGTTGAGACGCAAATCTGGAACATGTCTGACGTCCCTCAGAGTAATAGTGCAACCAACATCTGTCTGAATGCAAACATCACCAATTCCAATAATCTTGGAACGATCAGTGTTACCCATTCTCACATGCCCAAAGTCTCCAGCTTTGTACGTCATGAAGAATTCCTTCTTGGGCGTGGCATGATACGAAGCACCTGTATCAATAACCCAATCAACTTTCTGATCATCAACATGTAAGCATTCTTCTTCACCGAATGAAAGAATCACAACATCCTCGGTAACCGTAGCTGCAGTATTCTTGTCCTCAACTTTTCCTTGCTCACCAGTTTTCTGCTTATTTAACCAGATCTTGCAATTTCTTTTGTAGTGGCCTTCCTTGTTACAATGGAAGCACCTAAATGTACCGCCATCTCTGGTCTTTGACTTGCTCCTATGATTTCTGCTTTTGCTGTGATGTGAGTTTCCCTTGTGAGATCCCCTGAAATTGCTTCTACCTCTGTTTTCTGCTACAAGTGCTTGTGTCTCAAAATTCATACCTTGCTCCTTTCGCCTTGTTTCTTCATTGTGTATACTGTCCTTGACCATCTGCATAGTTATTTTTCCTTCAGGAGCTGAATTGCTTAGTGACACAACCAACGTTTCCCAACTGTTGGGCAACGAACTGAGAAGCAATAACGCTTGAATCTCATCATCAAGATTCAACTTCATGGTGGACAACTGGTTCACCAATCCTTGGAACTCACTCATGTGTTCGGATACACTGCTACCATCTCTGTACTTCAGGTTCACGATCTTCCGAATCACAAATGTTTTATTCTGTGCATTCTTCTTCTCGTACATGGACTCTAATGTAGTCCAAAGAGAATTTGCATCCGTTTCCTGCGAAACATGGTGGAACACACTCTGATCGATCCATTGACGAATGTGACCGATAGTCTTCCTGTTCATCTTTTTCCAATCAGCCTCAGATTTATCCGCTGGCTTAACTCCTTTAAGCTCCAACGGTTCATACAAATCCTTACAATAAAGGATGTCTTCCATTCTAGACTTCCAGATCGAAAAATTAGATGATGTCAATTTAATCATGGCGCCACTTGATTCCTCCATTTAATTTATCATAAACAACTAAGCAACGCGCCTAGCTCTGATACCAATTGTTGGGAAAAACACCTCCCACTAGAACCGTTTATGATAAATTAAATGATAAACCACGCCAAATAAATAATACAGTTCCAACGAAATAATAACTGCAGAAAATAAGCCAAACACACAAGACACCAAATTTACGTGGAAAACCCAATTGGGAAAAACCACGGGGAGAGATCTCAGAAATTCACTATGAGAAAAATATACAAACTTGAGAAAATAATATCACTAATTATTTTCTCCCTCTCTGTATCTAAGAAAATAAAATCACTATTTATTTTCTCTATTCCTCACTTTCTTTCTATAACTCAAATGAGCTATTTTTATCTCTACACTTGGAACTCTCGGATGAATTCCTTTTTATTTTCTCTACTCTCCGCACCTCTCTGCTATCCCTTTTCTTTTCTCTCGGTGTGTCTGAATTCTTCCAACTGATGGCATATATAGCCATCACTCAAATTAATTGTAGGACGCAACTTCAGCAGGTTAATTGCTATCAAAACAAAAAATTAATGCAGCACACACAGAAGCGGGAAACAAGGAGCCGAAAGCAACAAGGAAAGAGGAAAAATAAAAGAAGCAGCAGGAAAGTCAAGGACAACCACTGCAATGAATGCAGCACATGGGATTGGACCTAACAGTTACGAGGGCCATTAGTTTTATTTTACGTTTTTTGGGTCAAATGATATGCTTTATTATTAATAGGTTTGGGGCAGGTCAGGAATTTTAGCCTGTGGGGTATGTTGCTGTTTTTATTGTGGCTATGGACCTCTTTTGCTCTTCAGAGTTTGAAATGACTTATATTTAGGTTAGTCAATAAGGAAATTGAGTTTATATCTAAAACAGGGGAGAACAAATCAGACTCCTTAGGTGACAATGTTATTATGATATTAATATTGACTGGATTGAAAATTCTTAAGAAATTATTAGCTTGGACTAATTTTAAATGGATAATCTTGACAGGTGAATATATAGGCTCCCATATTTTGGAATTTAAAAAATCGGATGGAGACTGTTGTTTTCATTATTATAAGGCTCTAGTTGGTACATTCAAAGATGGAAATGCTGACTCTGTTATCTCTTATCAGAGAAGAAATTCTATATACTCAATCAATAGGATATAGAACTTTTGTAGGTTTTATTTTTCAGTCCAAATATATGATATATACATGCATATCATGTGTTGAAAATTGGCTCATAATTTGTCAGACGCATGCCTCCTCATTAAAGCTCATTAATGCTTGTGGTTGCATTTGTCAATAGTCAGCAGACAAGAAAATGGAATTGTATGCGGTATGCGTGCGGAAATCTAATTTTTTGTGTGCTGCAGATTATATCTATTGACTTTGTCCCACGAATCAATGAATATTGCTCCCTCTATTTCAAGTATAAATAGAGCATTCAGTTGGCAAGAAATACAACGCATCAGAAAAACATCCGAGAGATAGAGAGAGTTAAAAACTCAGTTGAGTTAGAGTAAAGAGTGAGCTAGGTAGAGAAAGAGAGAAAATAATCAGTGAGTTTATTTTCTCAGAAAGAAATGTTGTATTCTCCATATTATTTTCATAGTGGATTTCTGAGATCTCTCCCCGTGGTTTTTTCCCAGTTGGGTTTCCACGTAAAATTCTTGTGTCATTATTTTTTATCTCATACAGTTGTGTGCGTGTGTTATCTTAGTGTTATTTTGTGAGTCTGATTTCTCAACAATTGGTATCAAGAGCTTTTGGTTCACGCCGTTGGTGTCTAGAAACGATCCGTTTATTGAGAAATCTCGCAGGTCACAAATATAAAGATGACAAGTACGAGTTTGAGGTACGATGTTGAACCATTTGATGGAAAGTCAAATTTCAGTATTTGGCAAAGTACAGTCAAAGATGTATTAGTTCAACAAGGATTGGCGAAGGCACTAGAAGGGAAAGAAAAGAAACCAGCAACTGTGACAGAAGAAAAATGGGCAGAACTTGAAGCAAAGGCTGTGGCAACAATCAGATTGAGTTTGGCGCCACAGATCAAATATCAGGTTTTGACAGAAACCTCTCCGAAAGACTTGTGGGAGAAACTTGAGAAAGTTTACAAGTCGAAGTCTCTGTCAAACCGGTTATATTTGAAGAAGGAATTGTACCGCCTTCGGATGGAAGAAGGGTCAGATTTGACCAATCATAGTAATGAGTTTAATAGATTGGTGACCCAACTGACCAGTATCGATGTAACGCTGGATGAAGAAGATAAAGCCTTATTGCTTCTTGTTTCTCTACCAGATTCATACTCAACTCTCCAGACTACTCTCCTTGTAGGGAAGGAAAAGCTTGCAGTTGATGATGTGATGTCTGCAGTCCTGGACCAGGATAAGTTCAGGGGCACTACTTCCAGAGATCAAGGAGATAGTCTTCTTGCATTTTCAAATGGACGTGGCAGGGGTCCTAATCGAAAGAAGAATTTCGGCAAGGAACGAGGAAGGTCTCAGTCGAGATCAGGCAAGAAGGATATATCTCAGGTTGAGTGTTATCATTGCCACGAGAAGGGTCACTTCAAAAATAAGTGTCCATTGTTGAAAAAGGAGAACAAAAAGAAAGGTAAGCAGATTGAAAATTCTGCTAATGTTGCTGAGAAAGCGGATGTCTGCAGTGACGGAGAGCTGTACACAGTGGCAGAAAATGAAGCTTCACAGGGAGATCTCTTATCCGTTAGAGACAGTAGCAGCCTTACAGATTGGTACATGGATTCCGGTTGTTCTTTTCATATGTCCCCTCACAGGGATTGGTTTGATACTTTTACATCCTGCAATGGTGGTTCTGTGATATTGGGTAACAATGCAATCTGCAAAGTTACCGGGATAGGCACCATCAAAGTTAAAATGTTTGATGGGGTCGTCAGAACATTGGGTGATGTAAGGTATATTCCAGAATTGAAGAAGAGCTTGCTATCGGTTGGAGTACTTGACTCTATAGGCTGTAATATCTCAGTCAGAGATGGTGTCATGAAAATTACCAATGGTTCAATGGTAATTATGAAGGGTCAGAAAAAGGGCACCCTCTACAAGTTGATAGGGGACACAGTTACTGGTGGAGCAGCGGTTTCTGTGCAGGATAATTCCAACAGTGATTGCACAGAATTATGGCATATGCGACTTGGTCACTTGAGTGAAGGTGGAATGAAAGAACTTCACAAAAGGCAGTTGCTGAAAGGTGTCAAAACGTGCAGTTTGGAATTTTGCAAGTATTGTTTGTACGGCAAACAACGAAGGGTTAGCTTCAAGGCAGGAGCACATACCAGTAAGAATGTACTTGATTATGTACATTCAGATGTTTGGGGCCCGATCAAAGATACGTCAATGGGTGGAGCCCATTATTTTGTCAGCTTCATAGATGACTACTCCAGAAAGGTGTGGGTGTATTTTATGAAGCAGAAGTCCGAGGTTTTCAGAATCTTTAAGCAGTGGAAAGCTAAAGTAGAAAACCAGACTGGAAAGAAACTAAAGTATTTCAGATCAGATAATGGCATGGAATACAAGGACAAGGCATTCCTACAGTTTTGCCAGGATGAAGGTATCACCAGGCACTTCTCAGTTAAAAGAACTCCAGAGCAAAATGGGGTTGCAGAGAGGATGAACAGAACTCTGTTGGAACGCGCCAGATGTATGAGGTTGAATGCAGGTTTGTCCAAGAATTTCTGGGCCGAGGCAGTCAACACAGCCTGTTATCTGATAAATCGATCCCCTTCAGCTGGAATTGATTACAAAATTCCCGAGGAGGTATGGACTGGAAAACCAGTTGATTTTTCTGTAATGAAAATCTTTGGTTGTCTAGCTTATGTTCATTTGCCGGTCGAGGAGCGAAAATCCAAACTTGATCCAAGGTCAAAGGAATGTATTTTCCTTGGATATGAAGATGGAGTCAAGGGATACAGGTTATGGGATCCGGTGTCCAAGAAGAAGATTGTCAGCTGAGATGTGGTATTCAATGAGAAACACATGTTGAACAAATCTGAAAATGAAGAATCTGCAGCAAATGAGTTGCAAAAACACCCAGTTGAGGTGGAGCTTCCTGAAGAGACAAAAGAAGCTGAAGAGATTGAAGATGATCATCCTTCAGATTCCCAAGAGAGGTCCTATAATCTTGTTAGAGATCGGGGAAGGTGAGTCAGCAAACCAGTGCAAAGATACGAGTTTGAAGACATGGTTGCTTTTGCCTTGATTGCAGGTAGTGGAGATCCAACTAGCTATCAAGATGCTATTCAGTCCGAGGATAATGATAAATGGGCGATAGCGATGGCAGAAGAGATGGAGTCTTTACAGAAGAACCAGACTTGGGAGTTAATTCAACTTCCAAAAGGATCAAAGGCTATAGGATGCAAGTGGGTGTTCAGGAAAAAGGAAGCTCAGTCTGATAAAGAAGGTGACAGATTCAAGGCCAGATTGGTGGCAAAGGGATTCTCTCAGAGAGAAGGAATCGACTACAATGAGATCTTCTCACCAGTTGTGAAACACACATCGATTCGGTTGATCTTATCTATCGTAGCATCACAGGATATGGAGTTGGAGCAGCTTGATGTGAAAACAGCTTTTCTCCATGGTGATTTAGAAGAAAAGATCTACATGAAGCAACCGGAGGGGTTCATTGAACCAGGGAAAGATGGCTTAGTTTGTAGCTTGAAAAAGTCTCTCTATGGTTTGAAGCAGTCCCCGAGACAGTGGTACATGCGGTTTGATAGTTTCATGGTATCTCATGGTTACTCTCGTTCTGAGTATGATCCATGTGTATATTTCAGATCGTTGGATGATGGTTCTCTAGTACTGCTGACGTTATATGTCGATGACATGTTGATAGCAGCAAAGGGGATGACAGATATTCTTCAGTTGAAGAATTTATTGAGCAGTGAATTTGAAATGAAGGATCTTGGGTCAGCCAAGAAGATCCTAGGTATGGAAATTCACAGAGATCGTCAGGTGGGAAAACTGTGGTTAACTCAGAAAGGATATGTGCAGAAGGTCTTGGAGAGGTTTAACATGCACAATGCTAAACCAGTTAGCACTCCGTTGGCAACACATTTCAGGTTATCTTCACGGTTGGGACCACAGATAGAGAATGAGGTGGAGTCTATGTCCAAAGTACCATATGCAAATGCAGTGGGTTGTCTCATGTATGCCATGGTATGTACAAGACCAGATATCTCACATGCAGTTAGTGTGGTTAGCAAGTATATGGCAAATCCAGGGAAAGAGCATTGGAATGCTGTTAAATGGATTTTTCGTTATCTAGCAGGTACAACCAATTATGGTCTTATATTTGATCGTGATACTGCGAGAAGTGAGGTTACAGGGTTTGTTGATTCGGATTATGCTGGAGACCTAGATTCAAGAAGATCTACGACAGGGTTTGTATACACCTTTTGTGGAGGATGTATATGTTGGAGGTCAGTGTTACAGTCTACGGTAGCATTATCAACAACAGAAGCTGAGTATATGGCATTGACAGAGGCAGGCAAGGAGGCTTTGTGGCTAAAGGGACTAGTTGAAGAACTATGTTTCATGCAGGGCAGTATCCAGATACAGTGTGATAGTCAAAGTGCTATTCATTTAGCGAAGAACCAGGTGTTCCACGCTAGGACCAAACATATAGATGTTCGGTATCACAAGATTCGTGAGTAGCTGAATAGTGGTGACATTGCAGTTCACAAAGTCCACACAAAGGAGAATGCTGCGGATATGCTCACAAAGTCAGTTACGGCAGAAAAGTTCAAGCATTGCTTGGACTTAATTCATTTCGTTGAATGCTAAGTTCGTGGTGGAGTATCCAGGGAGAGGGATACATTCACAAACACGAAGAAGTTCACAATACGTAATATTTGGAGAATATGAGCCAAGGTGGAGATTGTTGAAAATTGGCTCATAATTTGTCAGACACATGCCTCCTCATTAAAGCTCATTAATGCTTGTGGTTGCATTTGTCAATAGTCAGCAGACAAGAAAATGGAATTGTATGCGGTATGCGTGCGGAAATCTAATTTTTTGTGTGCTGCAGATTATGACTATTGACTTTGTCCCACGAATCAATGAATATTGCTCCCTCTATTTCAAGTATAAATAGAGCATTCAGTTGGCAAGAAATACAACGCATCAGAAAAACATCCGAGAGATAGAGAGAGTTAAAAACTCAGTTGAGTTAGAGTAAAGAGTGAGCTAGGTAGAGAAAGAGAGAAAATAATCAGTGAGTTTATTTTCTCAGAAAGAAAGGTTGTATTCTCCATATTATTTTCATAGTGGATTTCTGAGATCTCTCCCCGTGGTTTTTTCCCAGTTGGGTTTCCACGTAAAATTCTTGTGTCATTATTTTTTATCTCATACAGTTGTGTGCGTGTGTTATCTTAATGTTATTTTGTGAGTCTGATTTCTCAACATCATGTATTAAACTGCAGCGCAGCACACATTTTTCCCTGATCACGAAAGCTATCCACCGATAAACATTAGCATTTCATATTTTATCCTTGTGGTTCTTTCACCTGGCTACTTTCATCCTAAGTAGTTATGATGCTTGTGTTCCAACTACGGCCTTGATAAATTTTCTTTATCATGATAGGCAGCAGCTGATGCTAAGTACTATGGCAACGTCGAAGTTTACAATATTTTGAAGGCTCGCGGAGCTCGAACTCCAGTACGTAAAAAATAATTTCCTATATCATAATAAATTATTTTCTAGGTTTGAAGATAATTATGGAAATGTTTTCATGTTCCTAGAAACCCAAAAAGACCCCAATGGCAGTTGTGAATCCGCGAGAAGTCCCAGAGTATGAGCTTAATCCACTAGAGCTTCAGGTTCGCAAAAGTGATGGCATCTCAAAGGCAAATTCTCTCTCTTTTCACAATAAATAGAATAGAGCTGTTTCTGGAACTCATGTTTCATGCATCATCCAACATCCAAACATAAAGTGTATTTTGGTGTTATGGACTATCTGTCATAGATATGTCAGCAAGGATATTAGTTCCTTTGGCCTTTCTATATGAGTTATGTTCAGTTAATGATCAAGAACCTTGTTTGTATTTCTTTTTAGTTGGATGTCATAACATTTATCGAGTGTCATTCGTAGTTGAACTGTGTGTGAAATTAGAAAAGTGTTATTTCAACAAGTAAAAAATGATATTTGCACAAGGTTCTCTCTCACATGAGTATTCTATTCACTATTCATGTGAGGATCTTGTTAAAATATCATTTTATCTTGTGGAAATATCAAATTCGTGAATCTATTCTCTTATGCTCATCTTTATTTTATTCATTTGGTGCATTATTTGTCACGTGTGATTTTAAATCCATATGTATGCTCATCTTTATTTTATCCATTTGACGCATGATTTGTCACGTGTGATTTTATATCCATATGTTGCTATTAAGAGTCACTTATATTAAGTTGCTCGCTTTTTACTGCTGACCTTTAAAACCTCTAGGATAAAGGAAACCGACTCTGGACACCTTAAAAAATGGAAAGCCCTAATGTCTACTATGTGACTTGAGTCGCATCATGAATGGGCATTGCTGAACTTTGAAATGTATTATGTATTAGCTCTTATTGTAGACATCCAAGTAACTTTGAAAAATCTAGAGGTGGTAATGTTCTCTCATTTCATCACGTTATTCTGATATTATGCAAAACGCGGAATCTTAGCTTAAGGAATATTATGAGCTTGTGAATATAATGAGCTTATAGTAGAAGTGTGCCAACCCCATTCACACTTTCTTGCTCTTTAGGAAATCAAAATGCAGTATATAATGTATTTGTGAGCTATGACCGACCTGGCACAAAGTGTCCATCATGGTGCAGTGTCGCCTAGAAATATAAATATTAAACTGTTGTGCCCTCCTGATCTATTCGATGTTCATCTAAGCTTTAAAATATTTATTACCTAAAAAAGTAGTTGAATAATAGAAATGTTGTACCAGAATGATATTTTTTTCTCCCTAATATGCAATTGAGTTGCTTCATACATGACTTTCTCAATGCAGTTCTACTTCATAGATGTCTAAGTACTAATAGATTTTTCTCTTTTGGCAGGGTTCATACCAAGTTGCTAAATGGAATGGCATAAAAGTGTCTGTAAAGATACTTGACCAGGACAGCTATTCAGACCCTGAAAGCATGTGTGGAGCTCACCTTATTTCCCCCTTATCTGTGATTATTCCTTCATGGAAATAATTATCTGTGATTTCTTATTTCTTGACTCAGAAGATTGGACTATTAGTCTATGTACATACTTTTGTTACATGTAGATTCTTTCTCAAAGTCACTGTCATTACATCAATTTCTGATATGAGTAAAAGTCAGACACGCACTCGAACCCTCTCCACGAACTGCTCTTCCATGAGGCACATATGCTCTGACTTGAATGGAGTTATTCTACTGCTCCCATCCAAATCATCGAGCCTCAGCAATATATAACTGGACACCTGTTTTGAAGACAAAAGTCTTACTTTTTTATCCTTTATCATTCCGCGAAAGAAGAGATGCTCTCTTTTAGTCATGTTCTTTTAATTTCTATATAATTAAACCTCTCCAATAAACCAGTTTTGAATTTTAAAAAAATCTAGAATCAATTCATTTTGCATTTTCCATCTCCTGAGGCTTCACAATAATATGAATGGGCGCTTACGTGCATATTCATCTGTTGACCAAATGCCAATTATATGCCAATAAGTAATGTACAAGAGGTAAACATGTGCTTAGAATAAAAATTGGGTGCATCTGATTCATTGTTGCTGTTTAACATATAGATAGTAAAATATGGTCGATAAGATGTGGCAGATTTTTCTGATAAAATAAATGATCTTTGATGTAAACATGAATTTATTTCTTAACATTAGCTTGCTTCATTCTTATCATGCAAATTAATATTTTCTGTAGAACTTGTTGGATTGTTAGCGTACCACTTTTGTCTGAACTTTTAGTTTTTGTGTTTCTAACTAACTTGGTGTCCCCTTATGTGCAGAAACGCTTTCAAAAATGAGTTAACTTTGTTGGAAAAGGTTAGGCATCCTAATGTAGTTCAGTTTGTTGGAGCTGTCACCCAAAATATACCCATGATGATTGTTTTAGAGTATCATGCGACAGTAAGTCTCTTTCGCTCACTCACACTCTCTCCCCATTAGTGTGTGCGTGTGTGAATTCACATGAATTTGTTTTTTAAGAATAGATTTTGTGATTTTGTTAGAAGTTAAGGAATGCTAGCAAAAAGCAGAAGTGAACATGTATTGCCGTGAGACATGTCATGGCAAGACCCCTTATATCTTGGAACCCCAAGTAGACTCTTACTTACGCTTTTAAACTCAAAAAGAATTCTTAGTGATTCAGCGTGTTCCTTCCTTCAATGGTATTCTTGGTCGTGCCCCAAACTCAGGGAAGTCGATTTATTTACAACGGAGGAGAACTGATGCATGACAAGTTTGTCAAACACGATTGAATTAAAATAAAAGGCTTTGGAAGCCCATGTCGTATAAGGATGGCAACAAGACGGGATGGTGGCAGGTTTTACACTATCTGCACCCTTGCCCGCTTCCATCAGGCTCGGATAGTACCCGTCGGGTTTTGCATACTCCACGAGTACCTGCGGTAACCTGTTCTTTTGTTTTACATATTTAATTATCAAAATAATATAATTATATAATTAAAAAATTTATATATAAACATATACACGTATGCAAAAACATATATATATATATATGACTTGGTTCAAGGGCATACCCCTTTAAAGGGCATACCAAGCATACTCTCTTTAGCGATGGACCCGACGATGATTTGGTCTGTCGTCATAGGTTCGTCCGTTGCTAAAACTTTTAGCGACGGATAACATATCACGACAGACAAACATATAGCGACGGACGAACCTATAGCGATGGACCAAACTGTTGTCGGGTCCGTCGCTAAAGAGGATATGCTAAGTAAGTCTTTTAAGGGGGTATGCTCTTGAACTTTACTCTCTCTCTATATATATATAACTATTTAAAATATTTATAAAGCTGTATAACCATTAAAATATAAGTATATATATAATCATAAAAATATATGTATATATATAGGGCGGGTGCGAAGCGCATAGTACATTAGCCATACCCGATCTTAAACCTGATAAATGGTCAAAATACTTAGCCCATCAGGTTCGGGTACTACCCACTGGTTAGGGTGTGATTTGCCATACCTATTGTCAAATAGTGCATATATAGAATTTTAATTTGTTATATTTATTTTGATTGGTAACGTATGTAGTCATCACATTAGAGTTATAATTTCCTTATGGAGTTTATGTAATCCCCTATTACGAAAGATGGAGAATTAATAAATGTTTTTGAGGGTATATCAATTGTGTTGTTTTCTCTACTCTCCCCCAATTCTTCCTTCACCTATTCTAAACCCCAAATTCAATTATACATGTATAGATAAATTAGGTAAACACAAAGGTACACCCACTGGTTATACTATATAGCCATATATCCTCGTAGAAACAATCATGTAATATCTAGTGCAGAGAATGGAAAAATTAATACATCAATTTGTCTAATCAAGTGAATACAACTAAATGGTATTGTCACAAGTTAGAGTAATTATATGAGAATATGAACAGGCGAGAGACCTAGATTTGGGTTTGAATTTCCCAGTAGTTAGTTAACTGATGTTTCTTAATTCTGTTCTCTTTATAATAAATTTCTTGAGATTTGAATATGCTACTTTTGTATATAACCTAAAATTTATTTGACATAGGGGATTTTTATACCAACTACAATTTTGAGAAAATAATGTATGTAATTTGTAAAATACATATCTAACTTATACCCCACTGCATTTATAACATTGTTCATATTGATGGTGATTTTCAGGGTGACTTTCAAGCTTATCTTCAAAAGAAAGGGCGTCTTTCTTTATCTAAATCTCTAAGATTCGCTCTTGATATTGCTAGGCAAGTGAAAGTTTCATTGCGTCATGTCCAAAAATTTGTGGCATCATTATTTGGATCATTATTCTCTCTTGCTTTTATTATTTAACTCTGGTTGTTTTTTATGTTCTCCCTTCTTGCATTTACAATAATAGGTAGTTTGAAGAACTTATTCCATCAGAAGATTTCATCACGTTGTCTACATCCATTTTATTTTGATCTTACTTAATTTGTTGTTAGCAGGGGAATGAATTATCTTCATGAATGTAAACCAGACCCAGTTATCCATTGCGATTTAAAGCCAAAGTAAGGCAACTAAATGTAGAAGTTAATCATGATGTTTTAATAATTGCAAATTGAATTTGTTTGTGAGATTGGACTATTTTTAATATTTGAACTTTTGGTAAGGTGCCAGAAATATTTTGCTGGATGGTGGAGGTCAATTGAAGGTTTCAGGATTTGGTGTATTGAAGATATCAAAAATTTCATCAGATAAAGCGAAACTCTTACAGCTTGAGGCCATTGACCGTTCCAGTAAGTTGCACTCACAATCAGCCTACGTCTGTTGCACTACAGTTTCTCATTAAACAGTTGATGCATTATTATATTCAACTATAAGCTAGATAGACCAAGTCATAGCATGTAATATGTTATAGCAGTTGATATGTGGTGTGCTTCTGTAGTTATTATTTCTCCTTTGTCTATTGTAGGTTTATATGTGGCACCTGAGATCTACAAAGGTGAAATATTTGACAAAAGAGTTGATGTTTACTCTTTCGCTCTTCTCCTTTATGAGGTATCTCTTCCCTTTTTCTCCCCATTCTTTTGGTTGTCTTCTGCGTTTTTTCTACTTTGTGTTTTTTATTTGTTCAGAAAGCTTATATTCTTGAACCTGCTTTTCTTGTTGTTTGTCAGTTCCTTAAGTAACAAAAACACGTCGAGTATTATCCTAAATTCCAGTGTACAAGACTTCATTACAATTCTTTGGAACATAAAACTTTTTACCTGGGTTGAAAATTACTTACTTTCTTCTGGCATTTATTTCTTACTGTTTCTAATTTTTCTTATAAGCCATAACTCATGCTACTATTTTCTTCATTTTCTTTGAAAATTTAAGAAATAAAAAGAAGAAAATAGTGATTAACCATTTTTTTAATTTCACATTTCTATGTGATTTCAGATGATGGAGGGAGTCCAACCATTTCATCCCAAATCTCCGGAAGATGCTGCTCGACTGATGTGCTTAGAAGGAAAGAGACCGCCATTTAAGCAAAAATCGAAGTCTTATCCTCCAGATCTGAAGGAGTAAGTTCCTTAAACACATTGTAGATGCTTAGATAAAAAATATTAGTATTAGAAAAAGTAATGTTTGTTTAGTTTGGTATCACATAGTTGAGTGTCTGAGTTTTTTTTCTTCTTTTTTTCCCCCCTTTTTTTGGGAAGATCTAGGTGATATTGTTTCATAATCAAATTATTTTTCTAGACATATTGTAATTTTTCAATACTCTTCTGGTGTATGTTCTCGTGTGAAGATGCGAGGCAGTTACATGTTTGGAAAGCCCCATGAAATTTCCTACAAATATAAAAATAATTATAAAATCATCAAGATATTTGCAAATAAGGGGTATCTGTTATATCCACGTATGAGCCTTTGAGGGCACTACTATTTTAGTATTTTTTGCTACATGTATAAACTTTTAGTACATTTCCCTATCCACTAAGTGAAAAATAAGAAAAAGAGATCTGTGGCAAGTTATAGCCTAGGTAGTCAATTAAATTTATAATGTGACTTGTTGCTTCATTTCTCCATTTGTGGTGTTTAATTCTCAGTGGCTTCATGCCTTCGTGGTATTTCAAACTGAAGTCAATACCCTTTTTCCTGTTTTCAAATTATCTTTGCAATGTGTATAGGTTGATCGAGGAATGTTGGAATCTGCAAAACAATGTAAGGCCAACTTTCTCGGAGGTCATTGTAAGGTTGGACAAAATAATCCTGACCTGCTGCAAACAAGGATGGTGGAAAGACACCTTCAAGCTCCCCTGGTATCCTTTTCTTGCTGAATGTGAAATTGTTTCTCTTGATATTTATGAGAAGATTGTTAGTATGAAAAACTCTGGACAAGTTATAAACAAGGAATAATCAAGGCTCCTAGACTTGTTCTTGTTGATAGGTAATTTGCCTTATGTTATGGTGTTAAAATATTTCTTTCTCAAGTTCCTTTATGCAAATAACACTTTGGTGGGATGGGGATGGTCTGTGTGGTAGATCACCTAAGCTTGAGTATGGTCAGAAGTTAATCCACACTAGATTGAACATGTTTAGGGGTAAAGTTATTGTACAAATATTAAGTAAACCAATTTAATGATATAAAATACAGAAGTATGCATAATTTGGATGTACATTCTTCGTAATTTTGTATCCGTAAAGTGTTAAATAAAGAAAAACATTTTCAGGGGTATAGTGATGTTTGTGCATGCGTGTGAGTATGCTATAGGTAATGTTAACTTTGAACTCGAGTAAAAATGTTGTGCAGGCTGGATTCTTCTTTTCTTTTTCTTTTTCTTTTGGTAGTGAAAATGATGTTATTATGTCAAACAATTATGTCTAGTTGTTTGTAAAGTGAATTATTATTTAGGATTGAGTTTTTTTTTTGGAGAACTTAATTTATAGGTAAACTTACCCTGATAGCCCCCAATTTTTATTTTTTTGTCTCTCGCCTTACAATAAGTTTGTACGTGAGAGATGATAAATAAATTCAAATCCTGCACTGAACAGAAGAGTACCTGATATAATCACTGATTATTAGTTCGTAAACTTAAACATTCTTGTCTTGTTTCAGAACATTTGCATAACATTGTTTCTCATCAAGGAAAATGCACAAAGCACCATAGTTGCACAATTATCAAATTGGAGAATTTTATGATCAAGTGTTAGGAAACTGTAAAAACAACATAGCAATTTGTCATTTTTAGCGACCAGAAATTGGTCATGAGTGCATTAGGTTAAGTGATAAGCAAAACTGAAGATGAGGTTCAGAGATTTTTTTTTTTTGACGAAAAAGTTATGGGGATTGTTATACAGTTGCTAGACAAAAATGCTCGCTGAGATGCTGTTTGTCCACCTTGGCCATTTTCCTCTTGTTTCTAATAAAATTCATTTATCTGAGTAGAAAAAGTGCTCACTTGAGCTACATCATAATGATTGTTCCGTACCGCTACTTGTTCTAACCCACTAAATGTGAAGTGTCTTTTAGCTTCAAACGGATAATAATGAAACTTTTGTTGCAGGATTTGAAAGAAGAGCTCAATTCCAATTGAAAGTGGAAAAACATGTCAATCAAGTGAGTGATCTGCAGACTCTATGTTTAGGAGCTATCTTCATGTCTTATGTTCAGCTCTACAATGACCCTGAATTGGAGTCTAAGCAGTTCTCAATTATGCTGAAGGATCCAATCTGTCCTTTGATCTTTATTTTCATCAGGAGCTGGAACAGTTCCTTTTTTTTGTGTGTGGCTAAATTGGAACAGTTCCTTTCTAATGTATAAATGTACTTCATAATTAGTTCTTCTTAGTTTTTATTAGATGGTTTGTAAATAAACTGTGAAATACTTGGCATTATGCTTGGAAAAGAAAATGAGAAGATATAATTAGCAGGAATCCATTTTGTGTTGGTTTCCATTCCCATTCTTCTATAGGTCTATACTCTTTCTTTCCTTTCATTCTTCATTATTGGATGGTCACTTTGATTTATCTCTTTCTATTTGCTTGTTTATACTCCCTCCCTTCCAAATTAATATCATCGATGGTTAAAGTTTAATACACTAAGGGTCCGTTTGGATAATTTGTTTTGAAATTTAATTTGACTTGTAACTCTATAATTCATTGATTTACAAAATTAATATAACACAATTCTAATGTTTGGCTAGCAAATTGAATTCATGTTATATTTATGTTAAAATTTAAAAACTATTGTTTGGATAGTTATTGTTCTTGTATTATTTTCAATATCAAAATTTTAACATAATTAAATATATGAATTATAAAAAGAAATAATTATTATTAAGTCATTTTTAACACAGATGGAATAAATAAAGTATGTGAACCTATTAATGTCCCAACTTGAAATAAAAAATATTGCTTTATCATATAACCTAATCAATTAATGAGATGATGTTATTGCATCTTTTTATAAAACATGTTTATAATCTCTGTAAGACGACTTTTCTAAAGATTTTAAACTATAACAGAGAAAAAAAAGGAGAGAGAGAGATGTGCTCAGGAGAAAATCAACTCGGCTTCAATTCAACAATATTCAACACAGTGGATATCTAGTTCTAAATACTATTGCATTACACATTCATATTTGTTGATAGTTTTTAAACAAAATTCTACAATATTGATAATTAAAAGACTCCTTCTAAGAGAGTAAAAAAAGTTTCCTGCCAGAAGCCTATTCCATCTCTTGCAAACAAGATAGAGTTTGTTATGTTCAACACGAGGGACTCAAATCAGACAAGCATGAGCAAGATCATCAGGAAGGCCAGGCAGGAGAGGTGGCTGAATTCTGGTCCTCTCCTTAAGGGAATGTTTTGACTTGTGTGCATGCAGATTAATATCAGATTGTATGTAAAGTTTTGATCCCGGGACAAACTTCCTTGCCCCTACAACTGTTTTTAAGCCCGCTTTTACTTTGTAATAACAAGAAACAGAATCAACTTACTAAAATTTCTATTTCAGTAAGCAGATGATATAATGAATTATACAGTAAAAAATGAATAGGTGACATATATATATATATATATATATATATATATATATATATTAAGATTTAGAGCCAGAGGGATGATAATTTATCCAGCCTACATCCTCCTTCAAATTTCTCAATAATTTTTACTATTTTTTCCCCCTTATTGGTTTATCAACTTGATAATCATAACGGGAGGAGGGGGTCCTTGTATTAAAGGTTTCAACCGAAGGAGTTTTTGTTGTGGATCTACTAGCAATCCAAACATCAAAACTGCTAGTTATCAAAATGGACCCATAAGCATGTCTTGTAATCACTTGAAGTTTTCATAATATTAATACCACAACAATTTTTAATAATATTAATATAAAGTACAATGTTAAAGCATATATAATATGATATAGTATGCCAATAGCCTACATGATCTAATCCATTTTAGTTACTTGCGTAAATATTCTAGCTAGAAGATAATGAGTGCATTTCACTATTCACCAATTTGACCTTATTATAAGTTTAGAATGGATCAAAGACTACTGAAAATATGTTCTACCTACAGTGAAACACAATAGGTAAATATGAAGCACGCACACTTATCATTTATGTATTTACTACAAAAGAAAAAGGATTAGACACTACAAGGTAAAACATGAGCAAGTATTGTTTGGTACAACACCTCAGTTCAGAAAAGTAGTGTGAAAATAAATATCCAATGGTATTTCAGGCATCAACATCAATTCATCATCACAAATATTACTACTATTATTTCATCTTTATTTCCAAACCAGACAAATCTTGAAATTTCACATAAAGGGTATATAACACTAACAATCATAACTGTCTTATATGATCCAGCTTAATTTCTTACAGTTAGAATGGCTAACTCCATTCATGAGTCCCCAACCATACCGCCTTGAACATGAGCATCCGCGACTCCAAAAGCAGCAACAAAAACACATATACCAATATAATTTCTTATACCCCCTTTGCCTGATGTGGCTAAATCCAACTGTACAATTGAAAAATAACTGTCTAGATTGGTTGAATTTGTAGAAATTATTGACATGCTTATCTAAAAAGCTAATAAAATTGTAAATTTTAGGAGAGGCAGTACTTCGGCACTTGTAGTACTTACCACTACAAGTGCCAAAGTACTTAAAAAGAAAAGGATGTCCGGCTATGTTACGTTTCCTAGTATCAATCTTCGACTCCTTATAAGCAAGTAATGCCATTGTTCCTAGTGCAAATGGCTGATAGACAAGGGTAAGTACCCTTGCAGGATGATAATCCTTCAAATGGAAAAAATTTAATACTTTGTCAAGCAAATGTCAAACATAATTCACAATCCACAATATATAAGAAACAGTGTGCCATTGAATTCCGACTACACGTGTCAAAGTTAGGATGGAAACAGAAACAAATGAATTATGGGAACACTTTCTGGAACTTAGCACTTTATTCCATTGATTCATTCTGTTGAACAAGTGGTGGGTAATAACTGCTTTGAAAAAATGAGCAAGATATCTAGCAAAATTGCAAAAATTTGGACAAGTTCAATTGCTATTTCAGCTCTGAATGAGCCTCTACTATTAGTATCTCACATAACATCCTACCTCTATTGCACAAAGAAAATCACAAGCGGCAACTAATTATCATCAATTCTAATGCCCAGAAAGGAACTATACTAATCTAAGCCTAAGCCAGGACGATCAAGAAAAAGCAATGTTTGATGTATATGTATTTGGGAGTCCGAAAAGGAGATGGAAATGTACCTGGGGTAGAATCAGCAGAGGGTCCGGGTTCGGACCCAACATCAAAATGGGTCAAAATGACAGGTCGCTGCACATTAAGAACGGATGTGAGAGTGGTCGTTAGCTGACCCGGAAGTGATTTTCTGTATTCAGCTATTTTCCCAGCCATTTGGTTCACATCCGATTCCAGATTTTCCAACTCACCCTCGTCGTCATCAGAGCTCAGGGTTCGGTCCGCCATTTTTGGCTTTGTTAGTAACTGTGAACAACACCGTGAATGTAGATCAGGTGAATTGAGAGAAGAAGGGAGAGCGTTAAGGTTTTGAAATGATTTAGGGAAAATATCCAAAATATTAGAAAAAACAGTCAAATGAAACCCAAAATATTAGCCTTCATCGATGCAATGAAGAAGGTCGTCTTCTTCGGAGATGGAGGTGGGGATGAAGAGGGAGTGGGAGGCGGAGGAATTCGTCTAGAGTTTCCATTGAGATGAGAGAGAGAGGATAGAGAAGAAGTTTGGATCGCATGGAGAGAAAGAGAGAGAGAGCTCGGATCACGAAGAGCGCCAACTATGTGTTTCTATGGTGTTTAGTGTGTGAGTCCAATTGGTAGTTTGATTATGAAGTTGACACAGAATTGCTTTTAAAATCTTATGATGGCGATGGTATTCATTTTAGGGTGCTTAATGTGTGTCTTAAGAATACATGCTAAGCACAAAAATTAAGAGACGATATTTATTAAAAATTATTTTTTTATATAGTTGCACTAAATTCAATACATAAGGTACACTAGTATATTATTTTTTTATACATTGAATTCAGTGCGCCTATATAAATAAATAATATTATACATTATTTTTTGCGTTTAGTGTGTGTCATAAGGACACACATTAAGAAAATCCTTCATTTTATGGCATTGAGATATTTAGTGTTAGAATTTAATATTAATTTTAAAAATATATTTATTATTTAAACAGTTGAATTAGAATTAAGGGTGTCAATTTTAATTCTAAATTATGGATTTGATATTCTCAGAGAGACCTAATTTGGTTATTCAAATAATTAATTTAGTGTTAGAGACTCCAATATCAATAGGAAGGACGATGAATCGGTGTATTAAACAATATATTACCAATATTCGTTTTAGAAACTTGGCACCAAAGTTTTTGCTCAAAACCATACTTTTCTTTTTCTATATAAAAATTATAAGACCCCGAATTTTATGAAATATAAAATTTATTTTTTTTTCATATATATTTTCATGAAACAGTAAGTGGTTAAATTGATAAAGTTAAAAGTTAAGGATGTTATGTGTAAATTATATTATGTCGAACAATATTCTTTTGGTCGGGGAATATTCGTTCTGTCGGGGAATATTCGTACGACGGCGTCGTACGAACCAATCATTGGTGGACCCCACAAAGAATAATTGTCGGATATAGAAAATGACATAAACAATTTTTAAAATGGTCAATGGTACTATTACTTTTAATTGTTAAAATATCCGGTGGTAAAAGAATAGTAATACACGGTATTGCAAGTAGCACACGGCATTGCACAGTAGCACACGGTATTGCACAGTGTTTCGTATTATTAAACTGATAAAGTGGTTATCGTACAATTTTTGACTTTATTGTCACATGCACAATAATTCATGTTATTAAATTGATAATTGTCACAGTAACATATGCACAGTAATTCACATTATTGAATCAATAATTGTCATGACATAGTAACGTAATCTTTCTTTTGCATACTTTCTGCATTATTGTTATCTCTATTATGGTGTTATTTAAACAGTTGTATTTCATTAATTAATTGACTTGATATCTAACTTAGAAAGCCAATTACACTGTATTTATAACAATTAGTCATAATAATGAAAAGTGTGAATTATTGAATAATTGAATTGATAAAGTTATATGTTTATAATATAAAGTTAGGTGATATAAAATGAATGGTATAGATTAAAGATAATATAGAATTTAAAATGGATGATGTAGATTAAAAGATGATATTTAAATGAATGATTTATCTTAAAAGATGAAATGAATGGTATGGATTAAACATTATCTTGAAATGAACGGTTTGGATTAAATTAGGAAATCTTGGTTATGATAAGATTTTTGGCTATAAATAGAGGCCTTAACTTAAGGATTTTTCATAAACTTCCTTACTTGTTCTTTCTTTCTCTCTCTAAATACTTCTTGTGAAAGTTTTCTCTAAGTGTGCTTAAGTCATCTTGAGTATTTGTGAAGATTTATAAGTGTACGTGTACTGTTCAAGTTAATCAACCTCATTTAAATCAATATCCAGTCACGTGTTAAGGTAAATGATTATCATTATTTGATTCTCGAAAATAATATCGTTTCTTTCTTACTCATAAGATATGTCATTTATTTCCATGTATTAATTTATGGGAATAACCTTACGGCGCGGATTACCGCCTGTTGGTGAATAACCTTTCGTATTCATTCCTTATTAATCTCTGATAATAACCTTACGGTGCGGATTATCGCCTGTTTGGTGAATGACTCTTCGTATTCAATTTTTATTAAATTGTGGGAATAACCTTACGGTGCGGATTATCGTCTGTTGGTGAATAACCTTTCGTATTCATTCCTTATTAATCTCTGAGAATAACCTGACTACGCGGATTACCGCATGTTTGGTGAATTACTCTTTGTATTCATTTCTTATTTGTCTCTTGTGGAAATAATTAGTTTACACGAATTATCACATGACACTTTTATTGCATATTCGTTTATAATATCATTTTCTTTCATATTCGTAAGTGATATTATTTTCCTTTATACTCATAAGGGATACCATCTTTTTCATCTTCCATTATTCTAACTTACTACGGTAAGGGATATTAATTTTCTTCAACTTTTGTTAATCAAACCTGCTACGGTAAGGGATATTATTTTCTTTCATACACCTAAATCGAAACTTATTATGGAACTATTGCTTCTATAATTCCTGAAAATATTATATGTTCCATAATAGTTGCACTTCATCATTTCAATTGAACCATCCTATTTACGTGAACCTTTCTATTGAACTGTAACCGTTATTTTGAACTGTGGATCTTGAATATCATTTTTAAATTTCACTCCACATCATGTTGACAATTTGGACATTATTTGAATCTGTACAAAGTAAACTTCTGATACTTATTGTTTATCCTGTTTCTTTTGTTCATCATTTATATCATTCTAATCATTCAAATTCAAGTTGTTGTGAATATCTGTGGCCGGGGGCACAGATGCGATATAATTGTTGAACGGATGATAGGTTAAAGGCGATATAATAGGTTAAATGCGATACATCTGTTCGGTGTCTTTTATGGCACGTGGTGAATGTTCTCTTTGGCCCGTAGTGCAAAGATGAATTGTTGTTTGGTATGATTATGACCAAAGGCTGAATCTGGTATAATCATGACCGTTGGTGTTATATTGAATGTCTTTGGCCCGTAGTGCAAAGATGAACTGTTGATCTGCATGATTATGACCAGGAACTGTGAATTTGTATTATCTTGACTAATGGTATTTCAGATGATAAAAGTTGATGATATTTTTACTAAAAAGAGAAGCGAGTGGACACCATAGTCTGCATTATTCTTCTAATAGATTGTTCATTCCGCTGCTATTATTGATCTGAACATTGTTTAAGAATTTAACTGCAATTTTTGATACAAACCTTGTAGTCTATTGTATTCTATCAAGAACTCAACTGTTGAAGGCTAACGATAATTTACTTGTCATTATCTTAGTCATGATATTCTTTACTGGGCTATTTGAGCTCACCCTTTCTTTTGTTCCATTGTTTTTCAGAAAAAGAGAGAGTAGCCGGGTCTAGCAGGGGAATGGAGTGACGGTCCGAACGATAGCTATTGTAGTCTTCACATGTTGTATATAGTGTGACAATAATTATGAATACTTAGTTGTGTATTATTATACACTGTATTGTTGAACGTTATTCTATCTTGTAATAATTTTGTTGTAGTCTTTTGACGACTCAAGTTTGAGCTGTATGAGCCCAGATTTGGGGGCGTCACAAAAACACAATTAGAGTTTGAGCTCTAATGATTAGGAAATTATCAAACATGATATAGGACTTGACCATCTTTAAATTTAAAAGTAATTATTAATAATTTATTACTCTTACAATATTGTATTCTTATAAAAAGAGTTTCGTTTTTAAATTTTTTTAATATATTTTTATTTCACATTACCTTTTAATTTATTTAATATTTAGTTTAACAGTAATAACAGGATAAACTTGTCTTTTTTTATTATGATAAAAAAAAAGAATTATTTATTTTTTAAACAAAGATGACAAATAGGAAGAACATAGGAAATGTTAATTTTTCTCTTACACAAAAAAACTTAAAAAGAATGGAATTAGTACTTCCGTTTTGAATTATAAAATTATTATTGAGTTTTTAAAAATTAATTTAAGATATTTTTAAATTTAAAATTAACACTATTAATTTAACTTTTTAAAATAATAAATATTATATTTATAATTATATTAATATAAATAAAATAAATTTATCTTAATTTTAATTATAAATATTTAAATATTTAAAATTGACTTTTAAATAATTATCATTGATTAGGAGGGAGTATATGGAAACGAATCGCAAAGTAGTAAATGAAAAAGAAATAAAAAAAAAAGAGAGCAAAAATAGGTCCCACAAATCTCCTCGGTCCCACGGTCGTAGCTCAAATATTTTTGTAAATTTTCTGACCAATCTTTTTCCAAGTTTCTTGCACAATTTATTCCACAGATGACGGATCCCATTTCCCTATTTGACGACTGCGAACCTAAAACCCTTCTCTCTCTACCTATGGAGTGAAATGTATAAATCCTCTGGCATTTATTGATTGTTCGCAGTTTGAATATACAGTCGATTGCTTTGAGTTTGCTGATAAACTGTAAGTTATGAACTCAAATCATATTTAGGATACAATATACATGAATATGTTTTCCTTCTTTTTTTGGTTGTAAATTCGACCAAAAACTAGTGAATTCGGGTTTATGTGGTTCTTTAATATCTATTGTTTCAGTTGCATAATTTTTTTGAGATGTTTTTTGCATTAGCTTCAACTGGGCTTGGTTCTATTTGAAGTTAAAAATTGTATTGTGGAATTGATTGGTGCCTTTACTGTGCTTCTTATCTAGCTTACCTGACTGAGCTTGAGATGTAATTGTGCTTCTCTTGAGAGAAGAAATTGAAAAATGGCTTGTCGAACACTTTTGAGGAGGAAGAAGTTTATCGCAGAGTACTTGAATATCTCTGCTCGCCCAATTCAAAATATACATTATCTGGGTCATGGCCAATCTACCCAGCTTTTGGAGTCTAGTACTTTGCTAGTGGCAAATGAGGAGATAGTAAAATTTTCTGCATTAGGACTATTTAGGAGTGGCTGTTACAGGAATACAACATCTTCTCATGGAATTGGAAAATCAGAATATGTTTCGCCCATGGATTTAACGCAGACTTCACAATCTATTCGTTATGCGTCCACAGCCCCGGCAGGTCAACCTGATTTTGGTAGTGATGATGAACGTAATGAAGATTTGGTTGCTAAAAAGAGAAAGGAGGCATCTCCGGAGGAGTGTGATCAAGCTGTTGAAGGCTTGAGTAGTGTAAAGGCCAAAGCAAAAGCCAAATGTTTGCATGAATCTCAGAAGGGTGCAGCTTCCATTTTAAGGAGATTGTGGACAACCATCTTGGGTATTGGTCCAGCTTCGAGAGCTGTAGCGTCCATGAGCAGGTTAGTAGTTGTTTCTTATTTATTTGTTTGTTTGTTTGTTTTGAACAACAAAACATTTCATATTTTTGGTTTTCTTTGATATGTTTTCTTTCAGGGAAGACTGGGCCAAGAAACTCATTCACTGGAAGAATGAATTTGTATCTACATTACAACATTACTGGTTGGGCATTAAGCTTCTGGGTGCTGATGTGAGGATCGGCTTCAGGTTGCTGGGAAAACTTGCTGGTGGGAAGAGTCTATCTAGGAGGGAGAGGCAACAACTTACACGAACCACTGCTGATATTTTCAGGCTAGTGCCTGTTGCTGTTTTCATCGTGGTTCCATTCATGGAATTTTTGCTGCCTGTATTCCTCAAGTTATTCCCCAACATGTTACCATCAACCTTTCAAGATAAGATGAAAGAACAGGTACTAATCCTGATTGCTACCTACCCATCTGCTTCCTGCTTCAATCTTTAGTGAATTGTGGTTTTTTTTCTCCGTATTTGTTATTAGGGAATTATTATGCTCACATTTGTTATTAGGGAATTGTTGTGGCAATTTGCATGTGCACACATAATGAACAGATGGGACGGTAAACTTATGATATATGTTAATCACGCGAGTCCTTGGCCAAAATTGTTCCTCTTTGGGTCTCTGGTTCACCCCCTTTTGGCGCTTCTAGTGGATTTATTTACCTATCAAAAAAACGAAGATAGCTTTACTAGTGCAATGGTGTTTATTAACTCAACTTAACAATGCATTTATACCAAATAGTTCATGAGTAAACATAATGTTTGATCCGCTATTATTGTCACCCTCACAGGAAGCACTGAAGAGGAAGCTAAAGGCAAGAATAGAGTATGCGAAATTTCTTCAGGACACAGCCAGAGAAATGGCTAAGTACAAAACTCACGGAGCGGAGAAATCAAGCAAACAGCTGAAGATCTTGATGAATTTGTTAACAAGGTCACTACTCTGTTTAAATTTCATCTTGTGTAAGCGTGACTTTCTTAGTATTGGTATTCTTTACACGCAATCCGTTATGGTGATGCAGGTTAGAACAGGTGCGCTTGTCTCTAATGAGGAAATTTTGGGCTTTGCTAAGTTTTTCAATGATGAACTAACTTTGGATAATATCAGCAGGTTGGACTTTTTGTCAGCATTATTTCAATAGATTTGTTCTTGTAATTCAATCTGATAGTATTGTTACTATTATTTGGTTAATTAATGATTTACTTTCATTTTCCTGTTTATCAGGCCTCGATTAGTGAATACGTGCAAGTATATGGGAATCAATCCTTTTGGAACTGATGCATACTTGCGGTTCATGCTCCGGAAAAGATTGAAATGGTAAGCTAAATCCGTCTGTTTAGGTAAATTAATTGATTCGTTATTTGATATCCAATTTAGTTACTATAACTGAAATATATATAATACGAGCTTGGCGCTGGCAGCTGAACATTGTGGCATGGGGACTAAATTGGTAAAACTAAAGGTCTGTTTCAACCTTTTGACTTCAAGCTCTCTTAGAGTTGCTTGAGCTCAAGCTTGGCTTGACATTGTATTGAGCTTCGTAATTGGCGTATCTCCAAACCATGAGGTTTACTCTAGTAGATATAGTATCTTCTTACAGTTCTATTTGTTCATTATTTTGTTTCTCACATTGTATATGGAAAACATGTTTGTTCTGGTTCCTTGTGGCCTTTGACCTTTAAATGGAATCTAGTTACTGGTTATCTGTGATGTAAGACTCCTGATAATGAACTTGAGAACTATCTAGCTCCCACATGAAGCTCTCTACCAGTGACCAAGGCTCAGAACTTTAGCATGAGTTTCAATCAGTGATGCTGAACTCCACGAGCTTCTGAGTGAGTTTGCTTGGGCTGGGATTTGCAGATTGAAGTAGCAATTGGATATTTTGTTAACATATTATTTCATGTAATAATAACATTTATGTAGTCAAATTACTGTATTGTAAGTTGAAATATCATATTTTCTGGATCTTACTGGAGTAGCAGAGAGAGGTCGCGATGCTGATGTAATTAATCACGTCACCCTGCCCCAACTTGATTCTTTCCGTGTCTCATAAATATATTGATTTAAAAGAACATATATACAAATCTGTATTTTGAAGTTTGTGTTTGTATTTGACTATTTGAGTATTTGTAATGTAGAAGCTTAAAGAGCACAGGATTTAGGTGTTGGTCAAGAGTGTTTAGAATTTTCTGTGACTGAGTGCTTGTATTCGAGCTTTGGTGGATATTATTGTGCATATTAATATTTAGCCGAAATAGGAAACCATGATATGACAAAATCTGCATCTTTATTTTCTTTATCATTTATTTATTTTAAAATTAGTAGTTCTATGTTCAACGTAAGAGTTGTCTGTGATCCCTACCAATCTATATATGCAGAAGCATGCTTTTCCACAGAATGATGGGCTAAAATGTGATAAACATGGAGATAGTTAATTTGTAGAGAATTACACAATACCTCCCGTTGAATCGTAGCCCAAGGGTAGCCAACAGTTACAAGATCCCTCTATTCACAATCTTTTACTAAATCTTTGGTTCAGAAATCCATAGTTTATCTTAAGGTATATATATAGAATACTTTTACTAGAATATACAAGTTTAGGATCATAAGATGATGATGTGCAAAAAAGATCAGGTACACGCACACACTATTAAGGTGTTAAAAAAGCTTCTTGTTACATGCTTGGATTGGGATGATTCATGTTAATCATCTTTCTATATAGCAGTAGTTTTAGAATTTATTCTCTTCAATAACATCTTCTTAGGAGTGCCTTCAGAAAGACTAATTCATTTCTAAAACACACACTTAAAATTTTATTCTACTTCGGATTTTTACTTTTTAGGGGCCTTTTTGGGTGTTTTTTAGGGGGTGGTGTGCGGCTGGGTTAATAACAAGACTTTCTTTTCTCAATATGTGAAAAGTTGAACAAGTGTTATAAATCATGCATATATTGCAGTCTAATTATAATTTTTGTTTCTTAGGATAAAGAGTGATGATAAATTAATTCAAGCGGAGGGCGTGGAGTCTCTCTCAGAAGCTGAACTTTGTGAAGATTGTAGAGAACGAGGAATGCTTGGATTACTTTCAGTTGAAGAAATGCGTCAACAGGTTTTATAACGAGACCAAATGCTGCATTTTTCTTTTCATCTTTCCAATTTATTGAAAAGAAGTATTAAATGTGGAATTGAGTTTGAATATGTTCCTCATATTCACTATAAAATTTTGTAGGATGCATGCAATTTTCATTGGTTTCACATACTTTGTTTCGACACTGCTGACTTTTTTTATTTTTTATTGTTAGGAATTCCATATTACATGAGATAGTTCTCTCAACATGTATGTTAGTTTTTCATACAAGTGACTTATAAGGTTTAGATTTAGTAGCCTAGGTTGTCTACATTTTTTGAAGTAAAACCTAGAGTACGTAGGCATTAATGCTTTACATGCATTGTGTCTCAAGCTGGACAGCCCAACATGTTATTCCATGATCCCATAAAACATGTACCCTAATAAGTCCTGCTACTGCTAGTTATGGATTTATATTATGCATAAAGCTAGCAAAAGGTTTCCTGTTTTGAGTATAAGCAGGGGAGGAGTGCATAGGGCCGTGGGGTGGCCCAAGCTACACATAATACTTTTACTAGAATATACAAGTTTAGGATCATAAGATGATGATGTGCAAAAAAGATCAGGTACACGCACACACTATTAAGGTGTTAAAAAAGCTTCTTGTTACATGCTTGGATTGGGATGATTCATGTTAATCATCTTTCTATATAGCAGTAGTTTTAGAATTTATTCTCTTCAATAACATCTTCTTAGGAGTGCCTTCAGAAAGACTAATTCATTTCTAAAACACACACTTAAAATTTTATTCTACTTCGGATTTTTACTTTTTAGGGGCCTTTTTGGGTGTTTTTTAGGGGGTGGTGTGCGGCTGGGTTAATAACAAGACTTTCTTTTCTCAATATGTGAAAAGTTGAACAAGTGTTATAAATCATGCATATATTGCAGTCTAATTATAATTTTTGTTTCTTAGGATAAAGAGTGATGATAAATTAATTCAAGCGGAGGGCGTGGAGTCTCTCTCAGAAGCTGAACTTTGTGAAGATTGTAGAGAACGAGGAATGCTTGGATTACTTTCAGTTGAAGAAATGCGTCAACAGGTTTTATAACGAGACCAAATGCTGCATTTTTCTTTTCATCTTTCCAATTTATTGAAAAGAAGTATTAAATGTGGAATTGAGTTTGAATATGTTCCTCATATTCACTATAAAATTTTGTAGGATGCATGCAATTTTCATTGGTTTCACATACTTTGTTTCGACACTGCTGACTTTTTTTATTTTTTATTGTTAGGAATTCCATATTACATGAGATAGTTCTCTCAACATGTATGTTAGTTTTTCATACAAGTGACTTATAAGGTTTAGATTTAGTAGCCTAGGTTGTCTACATTTTTTGAAGTAAAACCTAGAGTACGTAGGCATTAATGCTTTACATGCATTGTGTCTCAAGCTGGACAGCCCAACATGTTATTCCATGATCCCATAAAACATGTACCCTAATAAGTCCTGCTACTGCTAGTTATGGATTTATATTATGCATAAAGCTAGCAAAAGGTTTCCTGTTTTGAGTATAAGCAGGGGCGGAGTGCATAGGGCCGTGGGGTGGCCCAAGCTACACATAATTTTTTTTAAAAAAGAAAAAAATTAGGCATTTAAAATTTGTTTTTTTAAAGCTCGCACCCCCCTCCCCCCCCCCCCCCCCCCCCCCCCCCCCCCCCCAACAACCAAAAAAAAAAAGATTCATGTAATTTGCACAAGTACCTTCTAAAATTATCTTTTATATTATCCCTGTTCCAAATATAAGATCATTATTGACTTTTTGAATTCATACTTAATACATTTTCAAATTCAAAATTGAGATGATTAATTAAAAATTATTAAACAAAAAGTCTTACAATGTGTAGTGCTTTTTAGAAAGTTAACAATATTCATTGTTGTATTGACTCAATTTAAAGGAATTTATGTTAATTTTGAGTTTGAAAATGTCTCAAATTGATTTTCAAAAGTCAGCAATGATCATATAATTTGGAATGGAGAGTATTATATAAATAGTAGTAGTAAGATTATATTATATTTGCACATGCCATATTATATACTGCCCATCCTGGTAAAAATTCCTGGTTTCGTCCTTTAGTATAAGATGATATCTTGATTCTTTGACAGAAAACATGCAGGGACCACACAAACTTAAGAACTATGTCGTTGTGGGACTTAGTATCTTATGTATTGGCAGATGTATTATATGAGTACATGTACCTTTAATTTGTCATGAGGTCAAATCCATATCAGCACTTATATTACTAAACGAAACCTAAGATTGCTTTGTTTAATTGCTTGGTGTCTTAAGATGAACACTCACAACTTTCTCTTTTTATCCAAAGATTTTAAAAAGTTCTATTTGCAATCTTTAAAGCTGTACAACTTACAATTGAGGACTCTACATTGATGCATGTAAAAGATTAAACAGTAAAAGAATCAAAATATCTAACAGACAAACTTATCACAAAGAGGTGTCTTTCAATGCTATGCCACATGGATTCGAATGGAGTATCCGGTCGAACATGGGTACTTTGAAGAGTCCGACACAGGTACTCATTTTTTGTCAAATTTTGACATAAAAATGAAGTGTTCAATACTCATACTCTTGTCCAACTGTTAAGTGTCGGACATGGGTACTTTAGGAGAAAGTGAAGAATTCGTGTAACATAGTTTTAAAGGAAGAAATTCATTTATATTGTACATTATAGAAAATTTGAAACTTAATGCAACTAAAAGTCCTTGATGTCTACATCACAAATTCTCTTTAGCTTTTAATAAAATAAAATAAAATATATGCATCATAACCAACGAGTTCTACCTCAAAGTGGTATTATGCTCTCTTCTCTAAAAATTATTATCAACATATATCTGTGTGATGCAGAAGTTTGGAATATTCATTTTTTCAAATAACTTCCATTGTGCAGCTCTGTGATTGGTTGGATTTATCCCTTAACCACTCTGTACCATCTTCACTTCTTATCCTTTCTAGGTATATTTAAGACCCACTCTCTCTCTTGCTCTGTGTTTGTAATGTAATGCCAGTTTCTTCTTGGATTTATATCTGATTTGTTTTCAATCTGATGTTGCTTGCAGAGCCTTTACTGTGACTGGAAAGTTAAGGCCTGAGGAAGCTGTTCGAGCTACACTGTCTTCACTCCCGGATGAGGTTGTAGATACTGTTGGTATCACGTCCTTACCTTCTGAAGATTCAGTTTCAGAAAGGAGGAGGAAACTGGAGTTCCTTGAAATGCAAGAGGAACTTATCAAGGTTAATCATTTTGGCTTATTTTATACTCTGGTTGACTGCATCTTTAACATTGCAACCATTACTGTGTGAACTTGACCACTCAGGAGTCAGGCCTCAACCCTCTCCATTCTCTCATGTATGTGCACATACTGGTTTAGGGATGGGAAGGGAAGCAAGGAGGTGGTTGGGGAAAGAATTGGGAAAAGAGAAATAAAAAAATATTACAATTCCATGAGTAAAAATCTAGATTTGGTTAGGGAAGCAGATGAAAATCTCAATCTTTGTCTTCTTCCTAAGTGACATGAATTTACAAGGTTGAGCCTTGTGGAAATTCCTATGGTCACGCTCATACAGTTCTAGTCTTAATTTACTTGAGCAGTTTTAAATTACGTTATCTTAGGAGGAGCAAGAGAAAGAGGAAAAAGAGCTATCCAGAATGAAGCAATCTGAGGATACTGCCCTGAACGAGATGAGCATTCCAACGGCAAGAGAAGCACAAGAACAAGCTAGAGCAAGAGCTGTGGACAAACAGTAGCAGCTTTGTGAACTCAGTCGTGCATTGGCGGTTTTAGCTTCTGCATCAGTGAGGATTTAAATGATTTTTTTTTAGCTTTATGAGCCAGTGTCTCACTGGTGTTGGTAGGCATGAAATACTAATCTTTTTGCTGCTAATATGTGCAGTCTGTACGTACGGAGCGTGAAGACTTCTTGAGGCTCGTCAATAAGGAGGTATATCTTTGTTATGCATAGCCAGTCATATCTTTTAAAATGTGGAATACTTCTATTAAGAAAGCTTTGTCGTTCTCTTTATTTAAATGATTATAAGTGGTCAAAAGTCGGTTATTATTTTGGTGAACTCTTCTCGTGTACGTGAGAAGTGAAATTGCAGTTTTTGCAAGATTACAACCCTTGTAGAAAATGAGAGACCAGGTTTGTGACGCCCCCAAATCCGGGTTTCTCGAACCGAGGGTTCGGTGGTCACTATCCATCTCTTGACAAACATTCATAAACTAAATTTTCAATAACTAGCGAAAAGTAAACATAAATTTGTTACAAAACGTATCATCAATCCCAGGTTCCACTAACCTTAAATACATCACAATTACCTTATAACCAATAAGGTTGTACAGTATAAAAATATAACTAATTACTTCTACTCGTTCGTCTTTCCTTTGTCTTTGTATTCCTTAGATCACTCGGGCTTAGCTGAAAAATAGTTCATGATATAGCAAGGGTGAGCAACTAATTTGCTCAACAAGTTTAAATAAACAATAAAGTATATATCATGAATGAAAAATAATTAACTTTTGAAACTTCAACAATATTTAAGAATTATGAAGACATGCAATTTTGAATAATAATTTTCAATTGATTTAACATACTGCTTCTTAATGCTGAAAGGTCACAAGACCATGAACATACGTTTGAGTATTTATAATACCTTGTAGACATGATTTGTCATTTCGTTTTAAATATTAACAATCATTTCAATTGCAATATCCGAAGATGGATACTCTAGGTGATCAGCCTATCGTACGCTTATATTGTGCACATTATAACCATCCAATTTCGTTTTGACCGGAATTATTTCATCCGACCATAATTTTATCCTCTCATAATGATTTGTTCATTTAAGCTTTTTCCATCAGATTCCGCACCACAACAATATGGTTTGGACTAGCTTCGATAATATTCAGATTTATGAATTTAATACATGCATGGTTTAGCCGAAACAATTGACCTAGATCTTCCTCTTTAAATAGTTCATAATAAGAACAGTCATAATAACACATGAAATATCTAGTCGAAACAAATAACATAGATATATCTCATTAAATAGTTCATTTTGAGAACTCGTCATCATAATTCATGCAATATTTAGCCTAAACAATTGACATAGATATTTCTCTTTAAATAGTTCATAACGTGAACAGTCATGCAAATGCATATAAGTGCGATTATCAATAATAATATAGATATGAAATAATTCTTAATAATTATTTCATCATGTACTATAAAACTAATTTTAACTTCTAGATACTTAATATAATAGAAACAAGTATATGAAACTTGCATAATAAAATGAGTTTGAGTTTCAGAATAACTTGTCAAATAAATACAAGTTAAGGTTCAGAGAACTTGTCTGTTTCGTTGATTACTGCTATTCAACTTAAAATAACTTCCTTTGGATGACTTAACATTTAACAACATTGATTCTCCAATCAGCATATCACATACAGGTTTATTTTTCATTAATAACCTTATCATACATGTCTTAGATCATCTAACAATTAATCATAATCTTAAAACACTTAATAATATTATCAACCTTTGATAATATTTTACTTACATAACCATCACTTAATCACATCATAATATTATTACCTTTGATAATATATTAACCACAAATAAATATTATTAATTGTTTAATAATGTTTTAACCATTTACGAATATTATTTCAATAATATTTCATTAAATCATCAATATTATTAATCATCTAATAATCCTCTTAATCTCTTGATTATTTCAAACACTTATTAACATTATTAATAATTAAATGATGTCTTATACCCTTTCCAATAACTTTATTTATCAAATAATATTATTAACAATTTAATAATATTTTACGCTCTTAATAATATTATTAACCCTTTAATAATATTTTAATCCTTTGTTAATATTATTAATCATTTAATAATATTTTATTCACTTACTAATATTATTAATCATTTAATAATATTTTATTCATTTATTAATATTATTAACCATTTAATAATATTTTATTCTCTTACTAATATTATTAATCATTTAATAATATTCTAATCATTTATTAATATTATTAATCATTTAATAATATTTTATTCACTTGTGATATTATTATCCATTTAATAATATTATATTCACTTACTAATATTATTAACCATTTAATAATATTTTAATCATTTATTAATTTTATTAATTATTTAATAATATTCTATTCATTTATTAATATTATTAACCATTTAATAATATTTTATTTATTTTATAATATTATTAATCATTTAATAATATTTTATTCATTTTCTCATATTATTAATCTTTTAATAATATTTTATACCCTTACTAATATTATGATCCATTTTCTATTCAAAAGATCCAACCCGACCCGTTTTATTTGGTCCAACCCGGTTAAAAAAAATAAAAATTCAAACAGACTGGTTCACCGTTGCGGCGGTGAATTGCAGAATGTTTCACCGCTGTGGCGGTGAGACCTACCACTGTGGCGGTAACTCTGATTTTCAAAACCCTAATTTTTTAACTTTAATTTATTTGGTTCAATCTTTCATAAAACATGCAATACTTGATCAAATGATCAAATCTGTTTTGTTAGGTTCCTAACTTCGTATTCTTTAAATTTTCAAGAATCAAATAACTTTTAAAATCATTTTTGACAACAAAATCAATATCAACCATCTAGGGTTTCTAAATAACCATTTTGTACCAATAATCTCATAACTTCTTCGTTTTGACTTCGTTTTCAACGGTTCAAGTTTTGTTACAATCGAAACTAACCCATCTAGCATACAAGATGCAAAAAAAAAATCATATACACAACTTATATATCATAAGTCACACACAATTGACCTAAACATCCAACTAGGGTTTTAAAAATAAATATGATCATATGATATTTTCTTCCATCATTTTACATATCACACATGTTAGAACACATCTAGCAAATTTAACCATAGATTTTCTTCACATAGATCCTTCCATGACCAAGATTACTAAAACTCATATATAACGAAAATAATAACTAAAGTTTGAGAAACTTTTAAATCTTCTATGGAAATCTTCTTCTTGCTAAAGCTAGAACTCCTCATCTTCTTCTTATCTTCCCGAAAATGAGTAGCACACTTAGTGATTGAACTCTCAACTCTCAAGTATTCTCTCACCAAAGCTCTAGCTTTTCTCTAGAACTTCTCTCTCTATAAGTTAGTAAAAAGAAGCAATTGAGCAAACAATCCATACAAGTCTTTGCTCCTCCCTATTAATAGAGGTCTAGGACTCTTCCAATTAAGCTCCTAATCAACCAACACTAGTCAATTAGCATTCCTAAGTATGCTTACTATTACTTTGAATGACAACTTTGAATGACCTTCTTGAGATATGTTGCTTGCAATTTATTTTGGAGATCGAGTGAAGCATACATGGAATGTAAAATACTCAACTAAAATCAAACAAGGCACCCCAAATGGGGCCCTCTCCCAACCGGCCAAATGGCCCATTTCTAACCCTAATTTTGCTTTATTTTTTATCTCTTATATATATATATATACACACACACACATCAATACATGTACTATTTTGGGCTCCACTTTGGACATTGGAATTAATTCTATTGGACTTTGAATTACCATTATTTGGGCTCAACCATTTAATTCATTTGGGCTACTATATTAATTCATTTAAGTCATCACACTTGGGTTCTCAACAATTAAATCAATTGACTAATTATTATACTTGAAATATAAACAAGTATTGGGCTAGTTTACAATAATTTGGACTCACCATATATTTTATATGTGGTTCACTAATTAAATCATATAAGACTACCTCATTGAGCTCATTAAATAAACACATTAGTTTAATTACATAATCCAATTAGACTGGTCATTTATAAGTCAATTGAACTACTTAATTGAGTTAGTTTACAAAACACTATCACTTACTAATTCTTGGGTTTGTTTTAATAAAACCCTAATACACATTAATACCAGTATTTTGACTTGATTAAATGAAATTCATTAATTACCTCTTATCATCAACTTGAGTTTATAATATAGTTACCTATACTCATACAATTATTCTCGCATTGAGTTATCTTTAATAATTCATTTATTTTTTCATTCTCATTAATCATACAAGTAATTCACTTATTCACTATATATCTTCTTATTTGCCATACAAGGCTAACACTTAAGCTTTGTGATCTCATCAGATAAGTTTCTCCTGCATTCATTTCCCTTCTTTTAGTTAATTCAAATAATTTTAATTAACTTAATATAACTCTTCACATGACATATATACATACATAACACCATTTCACACATCATAAAAAAATTAAGTTCGTAATTTTCCAGGTGATTACAAGGTTCATTGGAACTCGGGCTATATTATCTCTCATTTTAAGGTTTACTCGGAGTTGGTTTTGGTCCTTACACAGGGGGACCTAAGATCAAAATCCTAGAGTCCCATTTTTTAAGGTTTACTCAGAGTTGGTTTTGGTCCTTACAGAGGGGGACCTAAGATCAATCTCAGAGTCCCATTTAAATTCCTTTTTCTTTTAACATTTAATTTACTTGTAGATGCTAACTTGTTTGTGCAAGTATTTTCTGTCACTATACCGTTATTCCTACATTCCAGTAGAATGCGTATGATTTGAATTACTGTAGTTTTAAAAATTAGTAATGATACACTATTTGTTATCTCCAGATAAGTCTTTATAATAGCATTGTGGAAAAAGAGGGCACCGAAGGTGAAAAAGAGGCCATGAAGGCATATAGAGCTGTCTGAGAGGAAAATGACCAAGCTGCTGAAGTGCCTGTAGGCGACGAAGTTTCATCAGTACTGATAGATAGGGTAAGTCTTTGAAACCCACACACCATCACTGAAAAGTTAAAAATTCAAAATAATTAAACTGAGGCTTATTCTTGACGTGGTATTGACTATTTATGATCTGTGATTCTTCAGGTTGATGCTATGCTCCAAAACCTTGAAAAGGAAATTGATGATGTGGATGCAAAGATTGGTGACCGTTGGCGAGTTCTTGACAAGTAAATATGTCTTTCTGATTAGCTTTATGTATTTTTTTTTGCCAATGGTTCAATGACTCAACACTCAATAAGCTACATATCAAGGATTAGAAACGGTGGTCCACAAGTTTAAGCTACATGCAAAACTCAAAACATCTTAAGATGATTATAAAAAATTTCAGCCAAAATAAAGTCAACTATTAAGTCCGTACAATTTCAAACACACATACCGATATTTCTTTCCCCAATAATAGGACGTTTTTTGTGTCAAAAACGATGGTACAGCACATGTATGCATGAAGTATAATGGACAGCACGTAGATGCACTGAAGCAATGACATGCTGCAAGTCGTGATGCTCTAGCTTTAAAAACAATATCTCCCAAGACACAAAATACAAAAGTGTCTTTACAACCATAATAACATTTGTTCATTCAGAAATCAAACTGGTTAAATCAAAAGTTTAGTATTCAGGAATAAAGTTTGAAGATGGTATATGCAATACAATCACATGTACAGTCAACATATTCTCCTAAAGTAGTCTGACACGGTTAATCCGAGGATGTGAATATATGAATAGAAATCCTAATATATTTAGATTAGAATATATACTTAACAAAAAAGAAAAGTAAATGAATATATACTTTTCTTATGATAGATAGATCTATTATCAGATTTATTTTCTTTGTTGGGTGATGCAGTAAATCTGGTACCATATGGTTGTAATGTGAAATTTGAATCTTAGCAATAAATATTTTTTATGCTTGTGGATGCATGTAACTGCTTATGTAACTCTGTTTATATACATATCATAAGAATAAACTGTAACTTTGTGTATGTTAAGTTATAATTGAGACTTGAGAATATTAACCATCATATGAAATAAGGTTAATATATTAGTCTATAACGTCCCTTATGTATTCTCTGCAAAATTCAGTCAATTTATGATTCTGCATTTCTGATCTACTCCGTTGCATATCTGCCATTTATCCTTCCCTTCTTCTGATAGTTAGATGAGTTTTAACGGTGAAGTTAGGTGTTCGTTATTTAACATTACTGATGCTTTATGACTGCAGAGATTTTGATGGAAAAGTTAGTCCAGATGAGGTGGCAGCTGCAGCTATATACTTGAAGGACACTTTGGGCATGGAGGGGGTTCAAGAGCTCATCAGCAACCTTTCCAAAGACAAGGGTCAGTAATTGAAATTGTTTTAACAATTATAAATAAGCATTTAGCTGTTCAATAAGAAAAATGTGTATTGTTTGTTTTTCTTTTCCTTTTCAATTTCATATATTATTCCGAACCCTATTGAGTTGGTCTTTGAGCACCAGTCATAGTAAGCTATTTGCTATTAAGTTTGAGATTTATGAGTTGTTATATCTATCGATGAGAATGCTTATGGGTCATGTTTCTGCAGAAGTACTTAGAATGCGCGGAAGAATTTATAGGGGTCACATCTAGTTTGAGGTGGGGGGTGGGAGCGAGTGTCGGGTTTTGGGAAGATGTGTGGTGAGATGAGCAGGGTTTTGAAGTGAGTTTGTAAGTTACATAGCATTGTGATAGATATAAGGGGATTAAAACTTTCATGGTATTTTACCAGAAGTGGTGAGTCAATTTTTTGTCCTAGTGTTGGAAAATGAGGATCAGGGTTAAAGAAAGATTTCAAATAGGCAGCACAGCTATTAATGTCTTTTATTTTATTGCTTCCTTTATTGTTTTTTCTTATTTAGCCTGTTGCCTGCAGACGGGAAAATTCTTGTGGAAGACATTGTGAAGTTGGGCATTCGGGCAGAAGATGTCAATACAGATGATGCTGTTTAAGGGAAAGAGGATAGTGCCAGTCCATTTTTGCTCTTATTTTATTTACTTTTGGTACCTTGTAGTTGGTAGTATGGTTAGATAATCAACGTTCTTTATATCTGGGTTACTTTTAAATGGTTCCCAAGTCACCCGTATTAGTCCCGTCAAATTTTTGTACACGTTGCCGTGTACGTATAAGGAGGCTATCTATTTCTCAAGTTATATATAAAAAAGAAGTGTTGAAGAGGCTATATGCTAGTGATGTAAAAATTGGCGCTGACCCTGATATATCAAATTCTATTATACACACGAGAGTTTTTTAATTTTCAATTTTTATTTTTTTATACAAGTTTAACTAAGAATAAGGTTGAAGCTTGTGAGCTTACAGATATCGGACCTACTTATCATAGGCCCGAAAGTGCTGAATATAGGCTCGGGATTGATAATTTTAGAAGCGGTCGTGCTTGAGCCAACCTGACAAAGCTCGATTGATAGAGGTAGGGGTACGCATATAGAAAAATTACCCCTAGTATATTATATGTATCGTTCCACTCGCAATGTAATATTATTAGCTCATAACTGATATTTTTATGATGAGGCTTTATTGTAAAATCAGTCGGAACCTGTGATTATGTTGTACCTTGTTTGATTCTAGAGTTAATATCTAGAGACAATTTATGAAATAATTTTGTTGTATAATTTATCACGTCTTTTACACCTTATATTGCATATGGTCGATCATTTATATGTAGTTGATACGAACAATTAGAATATAACATGGTTCGACCATTCCGGCGAAGGAAGCAAGAATCACATCTTCAACAGCTCAGAAGACATAAAACTCGAAATTTATATTATTTTTATTGGTTTGAACGGTATGGGTATTTTTGAAAAAGTTTACGTGTCAAACATACTACTCTTTAATTTCTATTACACATTATTTTTTAAAACAAACGTAGCCAAATTTCCAATATTACACGTGAAACACGACTTTATTATGAACCAAGAGTAATATAAAACACGTTGATCACATTTTTTGGCGATTGTCCACAAAACTCTAAGGACGAACATGCACAAACATACTACTAGATCAAACGTAGCGGGATTTATAACCATTGACATCCAAACCCCCCCTACCCTACCCTACCCTACCCTACCCTTGTCTTTTTAACTTTTAACCTTCTCCATAATTTTTTCATCTTGCTCTACTCTTGATCAAGAACATTTTGTAACAAAAGCAGATACATATAGAGAGATAAATTAAGAGATGGAAAAAATGGAGAGAGAAATGTTAAGCAAAACTCACATTATGTTCATCCCATTCCCAGCTCAAGGCCACATGAGCCCAATGATGCAATTCGCCAAGCGTTTAGCCTCGAAAGGCGTGCGAATCACGATAATTCTTCCGGCTGAAATTCGAGATTCCATGCAAATATCCAACTCATTGATCAACGTTGAGTGCATCTCCTTTGATTTTGGTAAAGATGATGGGATACCCTACAGCATGCAGGCTTATATGGGAGTTGCAAAACTCAAAGTCACAAATAAAGTGAGTGACCTAATTGAGAAGCAAGAAACAAATGGATACCCTGTTAAATTGCTAGTGGTTGATGCATTATATCCGTCTGGGGTACAAATGTGCCATCAACTTGGGCTAAAAGGAGCTCCATTTTTCACTCAGTCTTGTGCTGTTGGTGCCATTTATTATAATGCTCGTTTAGGGAAATTGAAGATACCTTTAGAGGAAGGGTTATCTTCAGTTTCATTACCTTCAATGCCTTTGATGGGGAGAAATGATCTGCCAATTGTTGATACTGGCACCTTTCTTGATCTCTTAGAATATTTTGGAAATCAGTTTTCGGATCTGGATAAGGCGGATTGGATCTTTTTCAGTACTTTCGACGAGATTGAAAATGAGGTTGGTTAGTTTAATTCTAATTAAATTACGTTTGAGTTCTTATTAGTAGTAGAAGATCGATCATTGATTTTTGTCTCATGCTGTTCTCTTTTGTTTTTGCCTTTGAAACTTACAAGTTGCACAATGTTTTAGTCATGTGTTGTGTTGGCGAAACTTGGTGCTTGTTCGTCTATTAGCTTATTAAGCATTTAGAGGTCTAATTGCAACTCTTTATATATTAAATGCAACTTATTTTTATTTGTCTATTTTGAATTGTTGGAATCAGAATTTCTAACCGAACAGGCTAAAACTTGGTGCTGTTTAAATTTCGTTTGCAACAATTTACGAATTTAGTTTTGGTTACCCGATAAAAGCTAGCCCGTATGATTCATTATTGCTATGCGTATGGGTCATGAAAAAGGGACTAAAATCCTCTCCATTCCACCTTTCAGCTATTTTCTTCCGGTACATATTTAGCGAGACATATTGCTTTTAGCAATGGTTGAACGACACAATTATTGACATTTTTTGTGTCACGAAATGTTACATTTGTGATACTAAATGTGTATATGGGGAAATTGGGTGAAAGGTATAATGGATCATGGAAAACTCTGCAAGTAATCAGAATTTTTAAACAGATCACCCTTTTTTATTTTTAAATATCCCTTGTTCCCATGTTCACTAAACTTATCAAGTTCTATTATGTGATCCCTTTGTCTATTTGGTTCATAATAACAACCCATGTTGCTATATATATTCTTGTAGGAAGCAAAATGGCTGTCAAGCCACTGGCCAATTACAACCATCGGACCAGCAATTCCATCAATGTACTTAGACAAACAATTACCCAATGACAAAAATTATGGCATCAATCTCTTTAAGCCAGAGGCCGAATCTTGCATCAAGTGGCTAGACGCTAGACACCCTGGCTCAGTAGTCTATGCCTCATTCGGCAGCCTATACAACCTCGGCCAAGACTACATGGATGAAGTAGCGTGGGGCTTATTATATAGCAAATATCACTTCTTATGGGTTGTTAGAGAATCCGAGCGTGGAAAACTCCGTAGCGATTTCTTGTTAGAGGCAGAGGAAAAAGGCCTAATAGTGAGTTGGTGCCCTCAACTCGAAGTTTTGTCTCATAAATCCATAGGGAGTTTTATGACTCATTGTGGTTGGAACTCGACACTTGAGGCATTGAGTTTGGGCGTGCCAATGGTGGCAATGCCACAATGCTTTGATCAGACGACTAATGCCAAGTATATTGTGGATGTATGGCGAATTGGGGTTCGGGTTCCAATTGGTGAAAAGGGGGTTGTCTTGAGGGGAGAAGTTGCCGAGTGTATAAAGGATGTTATGGAGGGGGAAATAGGGGAAGAACTTAGAGGGAATGTTTTGAGATGGAAGGAGTTGGCTGTGGAGGCAATGGGAGAAGGGGGTAGCTCTGATAAGAATATTGATGAGTTCATTTCAAAGCTTGTGTACACCTGAATTTGTTAGCTGTGATTTTGTGGAAATAATGTAGAATTTGCATTTTATTAAGCAGTTTTCTTGAATGTTATTATCCATTTATGATTATATACTTTGTTCATGCATGGAGAACAATTGTTAATATTATTATCTTTAATTAAACAATTGTAATTAATCTGATGTTGTTGAGATAAATTGACACGTATTTTAATTTTTAGGCAATTGTAATTGCTTGATGTTAGCCTAAATATGTTTTTTAGGCTAGTGTAATTGCTTGATGTTAGTCAATTGTCATCCCATTATATTTTTTCCCAATACACATAAAAAGACACAAAAATTTCCTTAGCGACACAATTATATTTGCCGAAAATAACTGTGGTGTTAGTGTCGTTGCTGAAATAATTTTTGTGTCGTTATATGAATATTGCGAGAAATTAGGTAAACGATATTATGGAGAGGATTTTGATATGCATATATGCATATACATAAAAGCAACCAAATAAAGTGACTACTAGCTAGAAAAGGATCTAAAGCTCAGATTATGAACCTATAACATGAATTATATGTTCAACAAAAAGAATTGCGACTTACTCAACGTAGGCGCTTACTTATCCACTGATGAATAGATTGTCAAAATTATTTCATTCTGGATCTTGTATGCATAGAAGGTATATACTATACAATCAAATATAAAAAATTTGTTATGAAAAAGGGTTTGTTGTTGAGAGAACTTTAAAACTGGGCCGGATACTTTTTCAAATCTATTGCCGACACTAAGTCTAAGCAGTTGTTACTCCAAACTCTTAAATTTTTTATTCTGGACTATGAGAGTGTTTCTAATAACTCATAAAGGATATTATTAGATTATCACAATTTAAGTAGATCCGAGGTCTTCAAATCATTCGCATAGGAGATCCGAACCCATTTTTTTTCTTTCTAATCCTTCAAACTGCTCGTTTTCTATTAGAAAGTTCTGATTTATTTTTTTATGCAAGCAAGTCGGTACAATACTACACATAAACAAAAATTATTTGATACACTAGAGGATATTCTTATAAATAATTATCTAGGAAAGGGCTGTATTACATGTCAATCCTATATGACCTAGGTATCAAAAGCACAAAAACTTTGTTATGAACAAAAAGAAAAAGGTAAAAAAAATAAAATCATCCAAGATCTATCAAGCGAAGGGGTGCCTTCAACCAAAATGGCATTTTCTTTTGACTTGATTTTTTTTCCTCCACCGGTGACTATTGGCAGCTTCATGTGGGCGAGTTGTAGTTTGCAATCCAAATTGAGGACGGAAAACTAAAAAAATATTAAAATTTAATTTGATAGAATATTCTTTCTTTTATCCATTGCTCATTTTTTCCATGGTCCATTGGATGGTCTTGTTATTTAAAATTTTAAGTAACTAATTTAATAGTCACAAATTATATATCGTTAAACATGAACAAGAAATGTATATATCAAAAACGACATAGACGGATCAAAGCTTGGAGTTTGGTAGGAAGAATTGAGTTAGGGACTGGATAGTCTGACTAGTGGGGACTAGGATCTCTTCCTTTACGATATTCAGCCAAAATCTCCCAATATTCTACCAAACAAAGGAAAAAATAAAAATAAAAATCTCACAATAAACATTTAGCGTAAACTTTTTTGGTACGAAATATGCATTTTGTGGAATACCATTCCTTTCATTACTCTTTTCACTCAATTTTTACTAATACACATTAACATTAACGATACAATTGTTTTTAGGGACAGAATCAATGACAATTATTTGTCCCAAATATTTTTGTTAAATGCAATATTTTGGTTACATTATACGCACATGAGAATTCGTCATGCTAATAATCTGCAGAGGTCTCATAAATTGGAATAAATCATGACTAATGGACTAATTCAACCAAATACAATCTTTGAAACAACTTCATCAATGTTCTTATCCGAGCTGCCACCTTCATGGCTTCATCCATTGCCTCCACAGCCAATTCCTTCCGCCCTAAAGCATTACCTCTAAGTTCTTCCCCTTAACCCCCCCTTCCATAACATCATTCACAAATCCAGCAATTTCCTCCCTCGTAACAATTCCCTTATCTCGGCCCTTAACTCGAACCCCAGTTCTCCATAGACTACAGGATAATAAAGAACATTAATAATTTAACAAGTAAACACGAAATAATTTTACTAAAAGTACCTTCTGTGATCTGAGTAACTTCCAGTTGAATCTCCATAGATGATCGGCCAAGCCAAGTAACAGAACCAACTATTGTCAAATCTCTATCAACCGGAATTGGTTTCTTGAGTACCATCTTGTCCACTGAAGCAGTGACTAACATTAGCGGCCTTCTTGTGCTGTCATCGTTGGAACAGTGCTGGTTCAGAGAGATGGATAAAAATCACATCAAGGAAAAAAATAAATGTAGCAAACAAATAATGAAAGAGAGAATTCAAAATAGTGTGAAGTATGCTCAAGTCAGGGCAGAAGCATTGATCTACAAAATAAGCTTTAGGCAAGTTTACATATCATAGAAGATATATACACAAGTAGACAAGAACAAACTTAAACATGTAATTAATAGATAGTAAAAATAAAGTGCAGCTGTTTGTCAAAATTAAAGCTAGCAGCGTGTATTATATAAGGGTGTAAGAGTGCAATTCAGCAATTCTATATTCAGAAGCCGGCTAAACCGCAATCGAGCCAACGCAAACCAATTTAAGCAAATAAAAATATATTTCCATCGGCTAGTTGCTTGATACTCTTATTAACCTAGCAAATTACATATCGGTACTTGCGTTCCCATACATGTTACCCTACTACTCTTATATACTGAGGCTCTAAATTTAAAGTACCGAAACATTTCTTGGTTGTTTTAGCCAAAGTTGAACAAATATTATTATTCTAACTTAGTATTGAATGCTCAAACATTACATTTGTACTAAATTATTCATAAAACAATCTACTTAATAATTCAACTAAAAAACTTCAATAAAACCGTCTTATTGCATTTGCATTTGAATTCTAAGAGAACTCCTAACTAGAAGCACTTAAGTAAACCTGCCCTCGCTTACCTATTTAGCTTACTAAGTACTCGTATCGAGCACCCCAACAACATCCATTTTATAAATGCCAATTTAAAGCTTTAAGCAACAACGCCCATGAATCCCAACCCAACAACTATCAAATATTAACGGCAAAATACACACGCACCACACATTCAGTTAAGAATAGACAGATCTTTTTTTTTTTTACAAAAACTTTAGTACCTCGAATGATATGGTTCCAGCCAGAGCATCAAGGTCTTCAAGCAACTTCCCCATCTTAATCTCATTCCAAGGATTCCTATACTGTTCTCTATGTATATAATCAGATGAGAATTGATGGAGAATACTAGTTCGGCTCATTGATGGAGTTTTCGGGATTAATTCTTTCTGTGGAGGGGCATCAACAGGAGCATTGAACAGTCTTTCAAAAATATTTGATCTAGCTTCCCATCAATTGGCCTAGGGGCCTCACCTGCTGGGCTCACTGTAGAAACAACAGGGATTGTATCGGAAGATATGGAGTTGGGTTCCATCGGGTCTGATGGTGTATCTGAAAATGATCTGGTCTGTACAAAATTGGCTTGCAATCTTGGAACACAAAAGGTGGTTTTGATGATAGGTTTTGATCTGTTAAATGAATAAAGAAAGTAGTTTTTGAAAAAAACCATTCTTTTGGTGTTCTGCAGAAGAAATAACAGAACTGAATTTGGTTTTAAAGGTGGGTTTGGGTTGGTTTGATGAATTGAGCAACTGGGTTTTACCAAATTCATTGCTTTGGTTTAGAGAAGGAATTAGATCAAAAGAGTTAGTTTTAATGGCGGATTTGGGTTGGTTTGATAAAAGAGTGTAAACTTTCATGAATCAATGGAGAATATTACTTACAGAACAATAGCTGAAGAAATAGAACTATTATACTGTGAAACTGGATCTTTATTTCTCTGAATAATTGGAACAATCTTTCCAGAACATTTCATTACAATGAGTCTCTCTTACTCTATTTATACAGCACAAACCTATCTATATACAATCTGTATCTATACATGTTAGTTATGATCTAACTGACTACTCTCTTCTCTCTATCCTAACTACTAACTAATTTACTGAATTCATGGGATAATCAACACGTGTCACTGCCATTGTGTATGAAAATCACCTCCATTATATGGTGCCGATCATGTGTGTATGTGAGTCCACTTAATATAGATGCTTTAACTGCTTTAGTCTTGATGCCAGACTTAGTTACTGCATAAACCATATGTTGTGGGTCATGATATTTGGTGTGACGTGGATCTTGACATTGTTGTTGTGTTGAATCTGAGATATCTTCATCACTCCCCCCACGAAAGGTGAGAAAGGAGTGAACACCTTGAGCTTGGACAATAATTTCCAATGCTGATCTCTGTGTAAAGCCTTGGTGAACATGTCTGCTAACTGATTAGCAGAAAAAATAGAAGTAGGAGAAACCATACCAGCAGTGACCTTTTCTGGGATGAAATGGCAATCCAAATCCACGCGTTTAGTTATGCCATGGTGGATATGATTTGCCGAAATATGAATTGCTGCCTTATTGTCGCAATAGATAGGGATAGGCTCAGTTGCAGAAATGGAAAAATCTTGCAACAGACCTTTAAACCATAAAATTTCACAAGTGGTGGTTGCTAAAGCTCTGTTTTCAGCCTCAGCCGTAGATCTAGAAACCATAGATTGTTTATTGGCTTTCCAGGAAGCTAGAGAATATCCAAGTTTGATACAAAAACCTGTGATGGATCTGCCAGTGGTAGGACGGCACCCCAATCACTGTTACAATAAGCAGTCAAGGTGAGAGAAGAAGTAGCTGACAACAAAATCCCTTAACCTACTATAGCCTTGATATATCTAAGAACTCTGGGCTGCTTGAAAATGAACAAGAGTAGGAGCCTGCATAAACTGACTAAGAGTTTGAATAGAATAAGCTATATCAGGCCCGGTAATGATGAGATACAAGAGTTTGCCAATTAAAACCCTATAAATTAAAGAGAAGGATCATGAAAAGCAGGACCAGAAGCATCAAATTTAGTATTTTGAAGCATGGGTAAAGATAAAGGTTTGCAATTGTCATATCTGTAGTACTTAAAAGATTAAGAGCATACTTCATTTGATTCAGAAAAATACTAGCCTCAGATCTTTCAACTTCTAGACCCAAGTAGTATTTAAGAGGTCTTAAATTTTTAATGCTGAATTTGATGTCCAAAAAATTTTTGAGAGCTACAATGGTGGGGAGATGATCACCAACAACCAATAAATCATCTAATTGACAAGCACTATTGTGAAATGTTCTTGATCCTTCAAAGTAAACAAAGAATTATAATCTAAGAGAGATTGAACATATCCAGCAACTAAAAGAGCTTCTTGAAACTTATGAAACCACTGTCTAGAAGCTTGTTTCAAGCCATACAAAGATTTTTGCAGTTTGCAAACTAAATTGGATTGTCCTTGAGTGTCATACCCAGGTGGTAAATCTATATAAACCTCTTTAGGAAGATCACCATAAATATATAGTAGTGTGATGTTGCAAGCACCCAAAAATTTGGTGTGATGTCGCAAACACTCAAAAATAAAATATTACTTTGAAAAAATAAATATGTAGTAGTGTAGGTAAGAGTCGATCCCACAGAGAATGATTATTTAATTTTATGTTTATGCAAACAAAAATTGGGGGGTTTTTGTAATTAAATAAATAATTTAAATAAAATTAACTAAAATAAATATGCAAGAAATAAATAAGAAGAAAAAGCCTTGGTTTAAGTCAACATCTACCATCAAGAATTTACAATTGATCACTGATGCAAGAATAAATCAATTAATATTTTGAACATTCACTGTAGAAAGAACTACTCGTAGGTGGAATAATTTTTCTCATCTTTCCTTAATTTTAGATAAGTAGAGTCACTTGGTCTAAATACCCTTACTACTAAACAACCTCCGGCACTTGCTAAAGATTTAATTTAATAGCAGCATAAAGAATTAGAGAGATCGTTGAACTAAACAACACAAGCCACTTGTTTGCATTTAATTTAGATGAATATTCTTCCTAAGATAAGATAATCTTTTGATCTGCAAAACAATTATTAAACTTAGTTGCTTCACTAACAATAGTAAATTAATATGAATAATAAACTAGTAATACTCCTAACAATTAAACAAACTAATCATAAAATTTAAACACAGAAAAATATTCAATACTCAAAATATAAATTGAACAATTAAAATAAATTAGATCTCACTGTGTATAAATCTTGATGGCTTCAATCACTTAAACCAAGAAAAATAAATTAAATACTTATAATACGGAATACTAAATAATAGAAGAGAGAATTTTTCTAATAGAAGAGTTGTTTCTTACATTGTGTATCAAGCCCTCTATTTATAGGCTCCAAAATCCTCCTAACCTTAGCAGAAAATACACTTTTCAAACCCTAATAGAGTTTAAAATACAAATAAATATAAAAGAAAAATAAAATAATTATTATCCTAACCCTAATTGGAATTAAAATCCAATTTGGAATAAAAAAAGTAGCAAAAATTCGCGAATAATTCCGTTTTGGGCAATTTTCGCGCAACCAAATGAGGCACTCGCTACAGTGACCGTCACCAGCCTCCGCGCATTGCGCGGACGCTTTCTTCGAGCGAAACGGCGTCGTTCCGTTCCTCCGTGCTTCTGCTGCTTGGCTGCACATTGCGCGGGCGTTTTGTTTGCCGTAAAACGATGTCTTTCTGATCCTTGCTGCTGACTCCCCCGCGCCATATGCAGACGCCGACTTTTCCAAAATTTACGAATTTGCCCCTACCAGTTTGATATTTACCATTTTGCCATCCAAGCTTTAATTTTCCTACAAAATAAAATATAAAATAATTAAAAATAAATAAAAAAATAATATAAAAATACTAAAAATCCTAAAAACACATAATAATAAATAAAACACCTAAAACACTAAAAATAAATAAAAACACATAAATAAAAAAAAATATAAAAATACTATAAAATTACCTAAATTAACGAAAATTCTATAAAATCTATTAAAACCAAAATAAGCTAAATAATTAAATATTTAAGCACACAATAAATATAAAAGCTAAGCATTAGGGAATAAAAATATCGTATAATTTAACTCTATCAAATACTCCCACACTTAGCTTTTTGCTTGTCCTCAAGCAAAACAAGAATAGAAATTAAAAATAATAACCAAATAACTTACTCGAACAACAGATTAATATAAATTTCTACATCAACCTCAAAGATTTTTTAAAGGATAACTCAAAGAAAATTGCAAAATCATGCAAAATCTAGAACTTCAACATATTTATTAATTTTACTTTACTCAAGACCTTTTGTGTGTGTGTGAATCTAAATTTATCAAACTAATTAAAACTCAGATAAGCTTCGCTCATTAATTACCTTATAAAAAACATATAACAATACTCAATATATTTATTTTTCACATCACTTTAAGTTAATACAGACAAATATAAATCAGAAGATCAAAATGTTGCAAACAATTATATACACTAGGATTATTAATATCAATTTTTTAAATTTTTTTTTCTTTTAATGGGTGCATTTTATGCTCCATTCCATTTTTCTTTCTCTCTCTTTTTTTTTCTTTTTTTCTTTAGTGAGTGCATTTTATGCTCCATCTCGCTTTTTCATGTGTTTATGAGTGAGTGCGTTTTACGCTCCATCTCAACCCACCACATAATAATTTTTTTCTTCAATAATAATCCTAGAAAAATTACCTAAATCATATCCTCCAAATTATATTTTGCCCTATATTTCACTTCAAATAATAATCAAATAAGATATAGAGTTCAAAAATATATTTCATACCATATAAATTTTTTCTTAATTAAAACTAGCTCAAACAAATGTATATAAGTGCATAAAAATTTAAAGGATCTCAAGCAAAGTAATAACCAATAAAAAGTCAAAAATTCAAACTAAGCAAAAATTTATCCTTTTTCCAAGAGTTATTAAATAAAATTCAAAATTTTATCATTGGCTAAAAATTTAAAATTCAATTAACTCATTGCTCAAGTGACAGATCCTAAAAATAAAATAAAAAACTACCCCATTTTTGTAGGAAACATGGTTACACTTAGCATGTGTAACAAGCCTTTAAACCCCAAGGTTACCCCAAGTGGACGAGTTGTGTCTCGTGAGGGTTTGCAGTGAATTTACCCACAAAATTCAAAATTTCAAAATATGACTTAAAAATAACAAAAATCCTAAATTCCTTCCCCCACACTTAAAATTTATATTGTCCTCAATGTAAAGTAAAATGCAAAGAAATAGGCACAAATAAATATAAAAAAATGGAAAAGAAATACAAATCTGATTTATTGGATTGTCTCCCAAGCAGGGCCTTTGTTTATTGTCATTGACTCGACAGTAGGCCAAAGTACTACGGCACTCCAACTTCATGAATTTTGAGTACCCCATCCATCACATTATTCTTCATTGGTAGATTCAATCTCATTTGCATTCGACATGAATGTTCAACTCTCTTTTCAAGTAAGAAATAATGGAGATGACTATGAAGATTCTTTAAAGTTAGAATGGGATACTGCAAAACAAAAGATGAAAATTTGTTATGAGTAACAGGTAATGGAATGGAAATAATTGCATTATTATCAAAAATCATTGGCAAAGAATTTAATGGAGCTTCGTCCTCCTTCAAATCTTGTTTCAGCTTAATTGCTTCTTCTTCCTCTAACTCCAAATTGTTGGTAATTGCAATATCTAACTTTTCCTTACTTATTTCCTCAACAACTTCCACCACCTTAGGCATGTCATCATCAAAAATAACATCATTGTCTATATTAACATTGTCCACTTCATTGATGTTGGTTGCTTTCTCTTGCTTCGGTGATGGAGGGACTGTCTTTTCTGGATCTTCTATATCGTTACCACTTCTTAACACTTGTACACTTGTATTCTCCGTTGGATTATTCACCGTTTGAGAAGGTACTTGCTCATAACTTTGCTCCTCTAATTGATCGATTGCGACTGACATTTGTCCCATTTGAGTACCCAAGCGCTGAATAATTGCATTATTTTCTTGAATACTTGCCTTCATGTCTTATTGAAATTGCAAATTATCCTATTGAAATTGTAAAGTGTTAGCTTTAATTAATTTAAGCATATCTTCTAAAGACATATCAAAATAAAATGATTGGTTCTGTTTTGATTGTAAAGTGTTAGCGGTAAGTTGTTGAATCATATCCTCTAAAGACCTATCAGAATTATTTGATTGACTCTATTGTTGTTGGGGATATGACTGCATGTATTGTGGACAACTTGAAAATTTTGATTTGTGGGTGGATTCTCATAGCCAAAATTAGGATGATCCCTCAATCCATAATTATACGCGTTTGAATAGAGATCATACTCCCATTCGGGTTGACTAGGAAAACCACTTGCTATATTGACTTGTTTATAGGACTCCTCTCGAAGCATGCGGCACAAATTAGTTGGATGTCCTACCACCGCATAAATCCTACAAGCTTCCATTGGTTGTGCATTACCTGCAACCATTTGATAAACAAGAGAAGTTAGAGTATCAACTTGTTGCTTAAGAGAAGAAATAGTTACCTCATTGATACAATCATGCATGATTATGAAAAATTAATAAATTAAATTAAATTATGAAAAACTAAAATAATAAAATCTAATAAAAATTACTAAATTAAATAAATATTTACAAAAACACAAAATTAAATTAAAATCAGTCCCCGGCAGCGGCGCCAAAATTTGGTGTGATGTCGCAAGCACCCAAAAGTAAAATCTTACTTTGGAAAAAAATATATGTGTAGTAGTGTAAGTAAGAGTCGATCCTACAAAGAATGATTATTTAATTTTATATTTTTGTAAACAAAAATTGGGGAGTTTTGTAATTAAAGAAATAATTTAAATAAAATTAACTAAAATAAATATGCAAGAAATAAATAAGAAGAAAAAGTCTTGGTTTAAGTCAACATCCACCATCAAGAATTTACAACTAATCACTGATGCAAGAATAAATCAATTAATATTTTGAACATTCACCGTAAAAAGAACTACTCGCAAGTGGAATAATTTTTCTCATCTCTCCTTAATTTTAGATAAGTAGAGCCACTTGGTCTAAATACCCTTACTACTAAACAATCTCCGACACTTGCTAAAGATTTAATTTAATAGCAGCATAAAAAATTAGAGAGATCGTTGAACTAAACAACACAAGTCACTTGTTTGCATTTAATTTAGATGAATATTCTTCCTAAGATAAAATAATCTTTTGATCTGCAAAATAATTATTAAACTTAGTTGCTTCACCAACAGCAGTAGATTAATATGAATAATAAACTAGTAGTACTCCTAGCAATTAAATAAACTAATCATAAAATTTAAGCATAGAAAAATATTCAATACTCAAAATATAAATTGAACAATTAAAATAAATTAGATCTCACTGTGTATAAATCTTGATGGCTTCAATCACTTAAACCAAGAAAAATAAATTAAATACTTATAATACGGAATACTAAATAATAGAAGAGAGAATTTTTCTAATAGAAGAGTTGTTTCTTACATTGTGTATCAAGCCCTCTATTTATAGGCTCCAAAATCCTCCTAACCTTAGTAGAAAGTACACTTTTCAAACCCTAATAGAGTTTAAAATACAAATAAATATAAAAGAAAAATAAAATAATTATTATCCTAACCCTAATTGGAATTAAAATCCAATTTGGAATAAAAAAAGTAGCAAAAATTCGCGAATAATTCCGTTTTGGGCAATTTTCGCGCAACCAAATGAGGCACTCGCTACAGTGACCGTCACCAGCCTCCGCGCATTGCGCGGACGCTTCCTTCGAGCGAAACGGCGTCGTTCCGCTCCTCCGTGCTTCTGCTGCTTGGCTGCACATTGCGCGGACGTTTTGTTTGCCGTAAAACGATGTCTTTCTGATCCTTGCTGCTGACTCCCCCGTGCCATATGCAGACGCCGACTTTTCCAAAATTTACGAATTTGCCCCTACCAGTTTGATATTTACCATTTTGCCATCCAAGCTTTAATTTTCCTACAAAATAAAATATAAAATAATTAAAAATAAATAAATAATAATATAAAAATACTAAAAATCCTAAAAACACATAATAATAAATAAAACACCTAAAACACTAAAAATAAATAAAAATACATAAATAAAAAGAAATATAAAAATACTATAAAATTACCTAAATTAACGAAAATCCTATAAAATCTATTAAAACCAAAATAAGATAAATAATTAAATATTTAAGCACACAATAAATATAAAAACTAAGTATTAGGGAATAAAAATATCGTATAATTTAACTCTATCAATTATTGACATCAAGTTTATGTAAGTGCCATTTCTTGACTACAACTATAGCTAAAAGAGTCCTGACTGTAGGCATTTTGGCTAGTGTGGCAAAAGTGTCACGAAAGTCTTCACCTCCTATTTGTGTATAACCTTTGGCTACTAGTCTAGCCTTGTATCTTTTCACAGTACCATTAGCATTATATTTGACTTTGTAAATCCATTTACAGCTCATAGGAACTTTACCTGGTGGTAAGGAAGTTATAATCCATGTTTGATTAGCTTCCAAGGCCCGTACTTCCTTTTTTATAGCTTATTGCCAATTAGGATCCTTTTAAAGCTTTATTATATGTAGGAACATGATTAGATTTAGGCATAACATAATCATTGTGCCATTTAGGAAGGACTTTAATTCTTTGAGAAGTTCTAAAGGAATGAATAAGAATGTATGTAGAAATATTAAGTTTAGTGGAAAGAGATGCAGAAGAATTAAGAACTGGAGGTGAAAAATCATTATGAGAAGAAGAATGAAATAAAGGACTATCATCTATATAAGAGTTGATGGTGTCATAGGAGAGAGTTTTGTGCTAAAAATCATGAAGACATAACAAATTAGAATTATCTTTAAAAGGGAAAATATCCTCATGAAAAATAACATGTCTGAAGACAAAAATTTGTTGATTGTCAATGTTAAAAAGTTTATAACCCTTTTGTGTATGATTATAACCAAGAAAAAAAACAGTTGGGATGGCTTTAGGAGCTAATTTATCATAACTATGTGTGGAAGCAAAATATAGACAGCCAAAAACTTTAAGTTGATGATATGAGGGAGATTTACCAAATAAAAGTTCACGAGGTACGGCATTATTGATAACTGGAGAAGGTAATATGTTGATAAGATAAGTTGTTGTGAACAAATAATGACCCCAAAATGAAACAGAAACTCCAAATTATAATTTTAAAGCCCCAGCGATTTCAAGTAAATGTTTATGTTTCCTTTCAACTAATCCATTTTGCTGTGGGGTTTGAGAGCTTGAACACTGATGAACTATACCTTTTCAGAGAAATAGGTATCCACAAGAGTATTAAAAAATTCACCACCATTATCACTTTTCAAGACTTTAATAGAAGAATTAAACTGAGTATGTACATAAGAAATGAAAACTTGCAAAGATTTTATTGCATGTTGCTTAGTTGTCAACAAATGTGTCCAAGTGGATCTAGTGAAATCATCAGCCACAGTTAGAAAGAAACAACAACCATTCATAGTTGGAACTCTATATAGACCCCAAATATCTACATGAACAAGTTAAAAAGGAACTGTAGTAACAGAACTACTAGAAGGAAATGGAAGTTTATACTGTTTTGCCAATGGACAAACATAGCATTTATTGTGACAAACTTTTGACTATATCAGTAATATTTTTGAGCATATGAAAGGAGGCATGACCCAACCTATAATGCCAGAGAAATCCAGTAATATTGCTTGTGGTGTTGAACAACTAAGAGGAAGGAAAAGTGAATTGATAAAGATCTCCTTACATCCTACCAGTAACTAACACATTCATCTGGTGTTGGTTTTGGAGAATGCATTGAGTTGATGAGAATATCATAGTAAGATTAAAATCTTGAGCAATTTTACTAACAGATAGTAGATTATAATGAAATAATGGAACATAAAACACATTATGAATATGTAAAGAAAGTGTTTGACTGACAGTTTCAATTTGTGTGACTGGAACTTTAGTACCATTTGGAAAGGAAACATGAACGGGATAATCAATGATATGTAAAGCATTCATAATATTCAAATTAGAGCACATATGATCAGTTGCCCCTGTGTCAACAATCCAGTCATTGACACTAAAATAATTAAGAACCAAAGAAGAACATGAGATACCCGTAATATGATCATCCTGCAATAGTTTTCCTTTACCCTTATTATACTTGTTCATTAACTAAGTAAATTATTGTTTCAATGCTTCTAACTCAGGATCATCAGTAGTAACTGACATGGAGGAAGGAGAGCCTGCATAACAATCATTAAGATGATATACAAGATTATCTGAAATAGTCAGTTGCATGGCTTCGGGTGCAGATGACTTGTACTGAGATGTAAAAACATTCTTCACGTAACCTCCAAAATTATAAGATTTTTTTGTTTGTTTTTGTTCCTATTAACAGGATGGTTAAAGTGATTAACTTGATATCTAATAAGTTTTTAGCCTGTATCTTTAGTATGACCAGTGAAATGGCATTAAGAACATATCAAGTATCTCTTGTTAACATGTGTTCCCATTGAACCAGATGCAGAAAGATCCATTTTCTGATAATGGTATTTAGAGGCAAAATTGACATCATGTCCTGGTGGATATGTAGAAACACTTGCTAAAATAATATAATTATGGCACAACCTAGAAATATAGCCTTGACGTTGCTTTTCTTCCTTGCTTAATGAGATTAAAGGCTTGTGTGACATTAGGAAGAGGCTGCATCATCAAGATCTGGCCTCTCGCATTAGTATAACTTTCATGAAGTACAATGAGAAACTGTATAACTCTTCGATTCAATTCCTTTGCTTCATTTAGTTTAGTAACACCACATGTGCAGCTAGCGTATGAACAAACAGATAAGGGATCTAAAACAAAATTTTCATCTCATAAATGCTTTAATTTGAGAAAATAAATCTCAACAGACTCATCATTCTGTTTAAGATAATGCATATCTTTTTGAATTTGATAAATATTATGAGTATCCACAGCTGAAAATCGTTAATGTAACTTTTACCAAATTGCAGTTGCACTTGTCAGATAGGTCATATTATCATTAATAAAATTATGAACTGTGTTCATAATCCAGGAAATAACCATATCATTGACTTGCTTTCAAAGAGGATAAAGATAAAAAGCTTTATTAAGAGCAACATAGGTTTCAGTTTCAATTGGTAACTTATTCTTTGCTGATACAATCTATATATATTGCTTCCATGGAGAAAAAATTTCAGTGCTAAGTAAACGTTTGGAGATCAAAATCATTCAAGGATTATCATTATTATGTAGATAAAGTGGATGATTATGTGAATCATTAGAAGGACTATTATTGATCATCAAAGATGAAGATGAAGCAACCATGACAGATTGTAAACAAAATGAACAGATCTAATATTAATAAAACCAAGTATAATTGAAACACAAAAAATAAATATGAAACTGCTCTGATACCATGAAAACTTTCATGAATCAATGGAGAATATTACTTATAGACGATAAGTTGAAAAAATAGAACTATTATACTGTGAAACTGAATCTTTATTTCTCTGAATAATTAGAACAATCTTTCTAGAACATTTCATTACAATGAGTCTTTCTTACTCTATTTATCCAGCACAGACCTATCTATATACAATTTGTATCTATACATGTTGTTAGTTATGATCTAACTGACTAAGTTCTTCTATTTATGCTAACTACTAACTGATTTCCTAAATTCATAGGATAATCAAAACATGTCACTGCTATTGTGTGTGAAAGTCACCTCCATTATATGATGTCGACCCTATATATTTGAGTCCACTTAATATAGATGCTTTAATTGCTTTAGTCTTAATGCCAGACTTAGTTACTATAGAAACCATATGTTGTGGGGCATGATATTTGTTGTGGCATGGATATAATCCTAACATTGTTGTTATGTTGAATCTGAGATATCTTCATCAAAGATGCAAGTGGGTACTGCCAATTTCATTGTTTTGGGGATTTGGGGAAGAAATTAGATCAAAAGATGCAGTTTTGAAGATGGGTTGTGTTAGTTTGGATGTATCAAATTTAGAGGGTTCATTATTTTGTGGATTTAATAAGAAAGAATAAAGATTTTGGGTAGGATTAAGGTGGGTTTTTGGTGTTAAGGATGAATCTAGATTAAGAAAGTAAAAAACAAGTGTCATGAGTAATGATTTGGGTGAATGTTCAGCAAAGGGTGGATTGAAGAGTTGGTTAGAAAATTATTTGTTTGGTGGTCTTATGGTTTTTCCTCACAAAAATAGAGAAAAAGAAGCTCTTGATTTGCTTCCATGGGAGTGAAGAGTTAGTTTCCAATAAAGAAGGAAGTTAGAATTATTCCTCTTTTGGTTGAATAATTTCACTTATAAATTTTTTGTATAATCCCTCCTTTTAATTTTACTTGTCCTTTCTATTTTTACAACGTTTTTTGTTTGTTTCTACGCATATTTCTTAACTTATCTTGTTTAATTTAAAAAAAATTACAAATTTTTTATATTTTTAACATGCATAAAATTTTAATGGGGATAGACAAATTTAATGATGAATTGCGAAAGTAGTTTTCAATCGAATTATAATTGCAACGTATGTACATAAATGAGAAAGATAAGAAGTAAGAATGACTTCATTCTAATTTATGAAAATTTCTAACCAAATTATAGTTGTCGAGTATGTACGTACATGTGATCAGTAGGAATTAAGAATGACCGCACCTAATTTATTCTATGTTATCCCATAAACTTTCACATGGGTCGTAATTTTATCTCATCATATATTTACCCACATATAAATCATTTCCCAATTTCAGTTCATTCTTAATGATTTTGTAAACTACTATTGTTACATATAAAGTTTAGAATAATTTACTAAACAAGTCTAAGCGAAGAATTTTATGTCATTAGAAAAAGTTGTGAGTAAGGTTGAGCTTGCCCATTGTTGTAAGGTTTTTGGTATTGAGTATGATTTACAAATCGAATCGAGTTGAATATTAAGTTGCTCATATTTGGTTCAAAAACTTTATCGAGTATGAAATAAGGTTTGATTGAAACTCGTTTAACTACCGAGTCAAGCACGTGTGATCTCGAATCGAGCCCAAACAGTTTGAACTTTTCGAACGAATATGATTCGAGTATCAATAAAAATTTACAATTTGTAGATGTTCGAGTAATTTATCGAAATTTAAACTTTATTCATATTTAAATCGTTTATATTTCGAATCGAATTTTTAGTTGAGCGGGTGCAAATCGAACTCGAACCGTTTGGTTCATTTTATAACTTTACTCCATACTCCATCTGTTCTAAATTATTTGATAATTGTTGATTTTAAAGTTAATTAGAGACATTTTTAAATTTAAAATTAAAATGACTCGCATAATAAAGTTTACAAAATAATGTACAATATTCATCATTATATTTACTAAAACAAAAACATATCAAGAGATGGGGAGAAAAACAAATCTGACCTCAAAATAAAATTCTAAAATGGGATAAAACTTAATGGAGATAATGCCAATGAAACTAAAAAAAAAGTAAAACCCAGCCCTTGAAACTTTTAATTCTTAAGTTCAATTTTCAAAACTCTTTGTGTAAGCTATTTTCTTATTCTTGTGTGAGAGTTTATCATTTTCTCGTTCGTTCGAGACTATTGCAAGTTTGTATTCAAACAATTAATTATCTTAATTAAGTCACAATTTTTATGAAAATTCACCCTCCCTTTCTACTTTTTAAACTAGACTAAAAATTCAATTCAAAAATAACAAATCAAACCACTTATTATTATTATTTTTTAAAATAGGACTTACAATCCAATCTCTCTAACCATGTATCCTCATATTTTTCTAAAATTTCTTTAAAAAATTAATATTTTCATAAAAAAAATTAATATTTTTGTAATACAATAGTAATTAGGGCCCACTTTTATGTGAGTCTTGTAAATATATATATATATATATATATATATATATATATATATATATATATATATATATATATATATATTGTAAAAATATCAATTTTCTTCCTTTAATACTCATTATTTCCATCTTTTTCTCAAAATAACAAAAATTAAAACTTTAATTCCTTCCATATCTAACACATTTTATTTTTTCTCACCTCAAAACTTGCTACCCTCCATTTTTCATATAAACTCAGCGTTAGGGCACGATTTTGTATTTACTGAAAACTAGCTTCAGAGCTTCATAAACGCAGACGAGAAGTAGCGAATTCACTCTTTGAAATTGCGGGTAAATCTCTTCCCCCGTTATATTATTTCATCCCATTTAATTCTCTGTTCAATCTTATCCCTAATTGAACTGCACGAGGATAGAAGAAGAAATTTTCTTCATGTGAAATCCGTTTTTAAGAAAGTTAGATTACATGCTGTATGCGTTTTTTGTATTTGAAGTAGAGCTAGGGCACACTTCTAGGACAGGCTGAACCAAATTAATTTCAGTTTATATTTGTATTTTTTTTATCCATTTTTATTTGTGATTAAGTTGATTTATGACTAATTCCGTGGATTTATATTGCGGTAAGTTTTTCCATTATTGCTATTTTTGTGATTATGAAAATTGTTATGTACTGTGAATTGCTTCATGGTTAACTTTTGAAGGCGTTCTTGCTTGCTTTGATTTTGGTGATTGAAATTGAGGTGGTTCTTATGCTAGTGGCCAGAAGGTCTGTTGAGTTGGCATATTTGTGATGGGCTTGATTTCGTGAAAAAAAGTGTTCTCCACTTTTAGGAAAAAATGATTTTTGTTATTTTCCGGAAATTGACTTGCTGAATTCAAATATGCAAACTCAATTTGGAAAACCAAGGTCAATTGTACATTGACATGGAAAAATTATTTTCATTCGTCTCATTTATGTTATTAAACTCCCGAAATTGAAAAGTTGAGGAAAATGTTTTCCTCGAGACAAATAGAGCCTCACTATTCTTCTTGTTGCAATTTTGAGGGAAAAGTATTTAACATTTTTAAGTTTGATGTTTGATCATTTTATATTATGTGTATTTTGTTGCTCATTGCTTTGTTGCAGAAATGTTGGTCGTGCCATTAGTATTGGTCATTGAATGTGTTACTTATCATATTCCTTCATTTGCTAAAGGAGTTGAAGTGTAAGGAGAAAAGAGATGAGTGGAACAGGAGAGAAAGGGTCAGCGACCACAAAAACACCTGCTGATTTTCTAAAATCAATCCGTGGGCGACCAGTTGTGGTCAAATTGAATTCTGGTGTTGATTATAGAGGTGTGTAACTCTAAGTCTTCTTTCTGTTCTTCTATTTTCGGTTTTGTTTTGTTTTTTTAAAAATAATTTTTTTATTTCCTACGTACTTGCTTAAAATTGATGATGATCTCATCATAAAGTCAGTTTGATTTTTAGCATTTCAAAATGAAAAATAGATCAGTTTGTTTTGAATCAGTCTGCAAGATTTTCAGGCATTTTTTTTGGTTTCTTGAATTGAAAAATGTGTCAAGTGGCAATACGTCATATTAGTGAACTGACTTGTTGAGAATCAAAGTCATATACTTCAGTACAAGCCAATTTTGCACAAAGGTATGCAAGTTGAGCCAAGTTGGTAAATAAGTTATAGGATCAATATACGTGCATAAGTCATGGCTATAACTGAAACTGGTGAGAAACCCCTGAAATAAAACTCAAGCGGTCATCTGATCCATATCACACAAACCTTTAGCAAGTTCTAGCTGAGATATTTTGCGTCGCGTATGTATATTTTTTGAATCAAGCTCTAATTTTCCTTTTAACTTCAAGTCTTTGGAACATCTGTTTCATCTTTCATGTTCAAGACTATATTATAATTGTGGATTATGCATTCAAGTGTAAACTAGTTTTCACACAAGTTGTTAATATGGACTCATTTGCTATGAATTTCTCCCTTTCAGACTCTATGTTATTTTGTGGAGTTGTGTCCCTGCTTTGTTATTATATCAACAAAACTCAACCCTTGTAAAAGGTGATCAATGTGAAATAACCCATTGTAAAAGAGGCTATAGCCTCTGAGCATTAGAACCTTGAACCACGATTACAGATTATCAAAATTGTTCCACCTCAATTATAGTAAGGTGCTTCAGGGGCCCCTCACCTCACCATAGCATGTAGGCGATGCCCCCTGCTCCTTTGACAAATCTATCAAAGAATATATCTTCATGGTTAAGTATATAGATTTTGCATTTTTTGTTACTTGTATGATTGCTGCATTCATATTTAAGCAGGTAAGTCTCTCTCTCTCTCTCTCTAACCCCACACTCCCCCCAAATAAAAGAAGAGAAAAACCAGGGAAAGTCACATGGACATAATGTCATTTTTTTCTCCGACATCTCGTGCATTTTTTTAAATAATTTTTTCTTCATGCATGGTTTATTGTCAAAAAGTAGACCTTTCTGGAAAATCTTGCATACCCTTGCTAGCCATGAGTTAAAAGGCCTGTATGAAATTTGGAGGTTGTTCTTTTTCAGCTGTTTTACATTGCACTTGAGATACTTGTTCTGTGTAAGTGCTTCCAAGTTTCCTACTTCACTGACATGATAGGAATGCGAAGTAAACAGCGCCTGGTAACCTCTTTCTTTTTGCAGGTATTCTAGCATGTCTCGATGGATATATGAATATAGCAATGGAGCAAACTGAGGAATACGTCAATGGGCAACTGAAAAATAAATATGGTGACGCTTTTATTCGAGGAAACAATGGTAAATAGTTCTTAAAATATTATAGTAATGTCAATTATCATTTTACTATTACCATCAAATTGAAATGACAATAACTAGGTGTTCCTCTTGATACAGTGCTCTACATCAGTACAACAAAGAGATCACTTGGAGAAGGAGCTTAGTATCGATGTTTCCAAGTGACCAACCTCAGTTCATCTCTCATCCTATTCTTTATGGTTCTAGGAGTTTCAGTAAATTGTGGGTTCTGGTGCTGATGATACATAAAACTTTAACTACTGAAAGATGGATACACTTTTGTTGTATGTTGAAAACATTAGTTTAATGTAATATGCTTTAATTTCATAGTTGCCTCCTTCAGAATCAGGCAAATTATTGGTACTTGCTGCACTTAATATCCTTTGTAGGAGTCAATTTTTCTACTTGGTGCACCTAATGCAACATCTATCATATGCTTAACATGTTGTGACCTGCGGATCCACCACCATGCTCATTATGGCCAGTTGATATCAAGTATTTCTGCACTCTCTTTTTGAATCTATCTAGGTATTGGTTTGGTCTCAAATCTGCGGTCCAGTCCGGTTCATCTCAAGAGACTTCTGAAATTCTTTTGAGGAACATGGGGAATATTTATTTTATTTTAATACCATTCATTGATGAGATACGAGTGAAGTATATACCATATACAAAATATGAAATGCACTCATAAGGTTAGATAATGCACGAAATACAAACTACTTGACTATTCGAAAAATGTGGTCAGCTCCTCACATGGATACATCTCTCTCCTCTAAGTTGAGGTGAAAGTGTGACCATAATATTGCCAAAAAGTTGCAAGTTGTACACAGAAAGGGAGAAGGCAATAACTGGAATTTGTGTGTTACCAGGCTAGAATCACTTTAGTTACATTCTTTCATAACCATTCGTAGAGGATAGCCTGTCTTGCACCGTAGCTTGTTTAAAAATAAGATATACACATTGGGGTTATTGTAGTTCTCACCATTAATGACTTACTGCATCAGCAATGTTTTCCTTATGACAGGCATACCCATTTTAATGTGCCTAATGTAATCACACACTTGACGATGCAAAATTTTTCACTCGTCATCAGTCTTTTTCTCAAGCTTCACATAAAAAAAAACAGACAAATAATAATCCTTCACATAAAGGAGGTCCCTCATTTTCCCTTTCCGAATATGATAATTTGAACAATTCAAAGTTACCATCCTACTCATATTAATTTTCATTGTTTAACATAAGGCAAACAGTTCAATAACAATCACAGCTTTGATGCCACTTGTTGGGAGAAAAAACAAACCAAACAACACTAACAACACAGCGGAACAATATAATTCTCCCCTCTTGTGTAAACCCAATAAGAAAAATAATCCAAACACTTAATAATTAAGAATAAACACACACAAGAACACAAACAAATTTTTACGTGAAAAATCCCCTCGATGTGAGGAGTAAAAACCACAAGATCGTAGTCCACCAAATCTTCCACTATCAATAATAACGGGCAATACAATATTCTCTCTTACAACAACTAGAGGCATAAACCAACAACAACTATCAAGAATAACATATTCTTGGCATACGTCTTCAACAAGAAGAATAACAAGATAAAACTTAAAAAACTCCAACGACTCTCACAAAAAAAATGTATCAACAATGTACAGCAAAACTTGATGCTAGGAGACGCTGATGCTCAATCCCACTGTTCAGATTGAATACCAACAAGTTATGGCGTCACCCTCCAAAAATCAGCTCAATCAGACCACGAATGATCTTCCGATCGCTGAGTTGTAAAATACTACACTATTTCCTGCGGGAATCAGTTTTTTCTTTTTCTCTCTTCTGTTTTGTTACTCTTTTCATCTGTTTTTTCTTAAACCTATGTTATATCATCTATATGGGTCAATAGACCATATGGGCCACTAATTGGGCTTACCCACATAGGAGGGAATAACCCAACAATGACTTGTCAAATTTATTTTATTTTATTATTTTTTTTCATTGACAAAGACACTTTTAGAAAAATAAAATATTGCGACGAACAAATCCATCGCAAGTAAATAAATTATTTAAAGACATCACAAAGGTAATGAATGTATAAGAGGGTATCCTCCTCTTTGAAAGTTCAGAGAATGCGTTACATCTAAGGTTTGGATTGGGAAGACAGAAGAGAGGTGGTTGTGTTAACAACTTCATGAGAGAATAAATAGAAAGAAAGAAAAGGATAAATACCTATGCATAAAGTATTAAGAAATAATGAAACAATTAAAATGTTTCCTTAACTGAGAACTTGTGTGAATTTTACGAATGATTTTGAATGCGAGAGTAATAGGATTGCTCCTTTTAATTCTACACAATGTAGAACGAAGTAATAGGACTCTAAATCAACCTATTTGTTTACAAATTTGAAGGAAATAACAAAACAATTAGCAGGTTTCCTTAATTAGGGATTTGTGTGTGTTATACACATGGTTCTAAATACGAGAGCGATATGATTGCTCTTTTTGAGCCTAAACAAAGTAGAATGAAGTAATAGAACTCTAAATCACCCATTGATTGTGTAGTTTATGATGCGTTTTGCCCTTGGGCTTGGGATGTAACTAAAGAGGCTGGCTTGGTTGGCGCGACTTTCTTTACTCAGCCGTGTGCGGTGAATTACATATATTACTACGCGTATCATGGCATGTTAAAACTTTCGGTGGTCGCCAACTCGCTGTCGATGTCGATTGTTGGGTTGCCGTTGCTTGAGCTTCAAGACATAACGTCGTTCATTTATGATCACGGCTCGTATCCGGCTTATTTTAAGCTAGTGTTGAATCCGTTTTTGAATATGGAAAAGGCGGATTATATTTTTTTTAATACATTCTACAAGTTGGAGGTTGAGGTAAATTAAATTTTAAGAATGATTTACATGTTGACTAATTTTATATCTAATACAGATTGTGATTAACATAGAATTATGAATGATAAAATAAAACAATAATATATAAGTTTATTTTTTATACCTCATATCTAGCTCATGTATATATATATATATATATATATATATATATATATATCGATATTTAATACCGACATAAATATTTTCATATTTAACAATGCTAGTTAAATTATATACACAGGATCTGGACTTGGTGAAGTTGGGACCCCTTGACTAGGACCCCTTGACTATTATATTAATCATGTTCATATAGAAAAAAAAGTTGCATTAATATAATGTATAATTATATTTTCATTGACAGTATTTTATATTATTAATAATATTGCAATGTAACTATGAGTTATACACATAAAACTTTTTTAGAACTTGACAACTTCATTAAATTCAGATCCCTACTTTTCTAAAATGATAACTTTTCATCATTTTGGTGGTAATGTAAGTGCAGAAGTAGTACACATACTGAAAAGATCAGGAGCACATTTAATATTTACCAGTATAAATATTTGGCTATATAATTAAGTGTGATCAAAAGCGGATAATATTGTAGCAGGTTAAACTTGTTGACCTTTTATATACATATTTATTTGTTTCAAGTTTTCTTACAGTTGAATTGACAACTAATTATGTGCTTTATTATACATAATAGGTGGTGGATACAATGTCAAAAATCAGCCCATTAATAATGAAGTGGTATTTTCGTGCAAGGCTCTCCACACATATGGTTTACGCCAGTTGTTGGATTCTACACCACATCCCCTCTTATCAGTGGAGGTTTTTCATAGTACTTATAGGATTGGAAGCTTTGGAGAAAATACAGTTTAAAAATGGAGAGGAAAATGAAGACCTATGGAGCTCATGTTTTGGCCCTTCCATATCCAAGCCAAGGCCACATAAACCCCATGCTCCAATTCTGTAAGCGCCTAGTTTCCAAAGGCCTCAAAGCCACCCTACTCATAACCAACTTCATTTCCACCTCCATGAACCCTAAATCCACCTCCGTCCAATTGGACACAATATCGAATGGCTTTGATGAAGGTGGCGCCATGCAAGCCGCCGACGTCTTAAGCCTACCTTGAAACCCTACAAGCCGCTGGCTCAAAATCTTTAGCTGAGCTTCTCAACAAGTACAAAAACTTGGGAATTCCTATTGATTGTGTAGTTTATGATGCGTTTTGCCCTTGGGCTTTGGATGTAACTAAAGAGGCTGGCTTGGTTGGCGCGGCTTTCTTTACTCAGCCGTGTGCGGTGAATTACATTTATTACTACGTATATCATGGCTTGTTAACACTTCCTATGGACGCCAGCTCGCTGCCGGTGTCAATTCCTAGGTTGCCGTTGCTTGAGCTTCAAGACTTGCCGTCGTTCATTTATGATCGCGGCTCGTATCCAGCTTATTTTAAGCTTAGTGTTGAATCAGTTCTTGAATGTGAAAAATGCGGATTATATTTTTTTCAATACATTCTACAAGTTGGAGACTGAGGTAAATTAAATTTTAAGAATGGTTTATATATTAAATAAAAAATTAAATTTTAAGAATGATTTATATATTAAATAATTTTTTTCAAAAAAACTAAAATAATATATTAAATTTTATAATTTTGTAAATTAACTATAATTCTAATATGAAAGGCTCAAAGTAATTTAGAGGTTTTTTGTGTTTTTTTTCCTCACCTTTTTTCTTATTTTAATTTAAATTATTAACTTATTTTAATTTCATGCAAATGGTATCGTGACATTGATTTATTGGATTATTAAACTTTTTAAACACTATTTTTTATACTAAATATGATTACTTAATTGCATAAAATCAAGTTAGTCAATTATTTTTTCAAACCATCTCACATATACACTGTAAGTCTGTAACACTAAAAAATTCAAAAATTTTAAAATCAAGTTTGCACTTCTAATTATATGGTTGACGGACGATAGGTTGATGTAAATAATGATTATTACTCTATTAGTGAAGTCTCGATACATTGATAACTTGATTTGTCTATTCTCTATCTTGATTTGACAATTTCAATAACTCAAGCAAATGTAAGCAATTGTATTGTATCATTCTTTAATTAATGTCAAATTGTCATTGCATGAAGATTAATGACATTATTTATGTGATGTATGACATAGGTTATAATTTACTAAATTATCAGTGATATAAATTATAACAATCTAACAATTATTGTTAAAAAATTTATGAAAATATTATAATTATTTTAATTAAATTATAGGTGAAGAAGTACACATTATTATTTATTAATTATTTAATAAAAATGTGTACTTCTAATCAATTATTAAAAAAACAAAAAGATGTTTAAGTAATAAAAAAAGAAAATTACTAAAAAATTAACAATTATTGATAAGACAAACTTTAAAATTTAATATGAAATAACTAATTATTTGTATTTAGAATTTAAAAATATTAATCATGTAAGAAATACAATTCAAACTGGAGCAACTAACGAATCGAATCAAACCGAACCGAACCGAACTACGCCGAACACTAGCATAGTCGAATCGAACTCGAACCGAACCACATGATTCGCGAACATGTTCGATCGAGCAATCGAACTCGATACCATGTACGAGTTCGGCTCGAAAATGTCAGATAGTCGAACTCAAACCAAACCGAACCGGTTCATGAACAGTTCGGTTCGTTTACAACTCTATGCATAGGTATTCGTCCTTTTATTTCTTTCTGTTTATTCTTTCACGAAGTTGTTAGGTTGACACAAACCACCTGCGTCTTCTATCTTCCCAATCTAAACCTAAGATGTAACGCATTCTCTGAACTTTCAAAGAGGAGGATACCCTTATACATTCATTACCTTTGTAATGCCTTTAAATAATTTATTTATTTGCGATGAATTTGTTCATCGCAATATTTTATTTTTCTAATAGTGTCTTTTTCAATGAAAAAATAATAACATAAAATTGACAAGTCATTACTTCTTTTTTTTTTTTTGTGACAAAATAGGGAATTCTATTGAAGATCAAAAAGTAGCGAACTACAAAAGAAATTTGGGGGGGGGGGGGGGGGGGGGACCCCTCCCAAACATGAGCATCAGACACATAAGCAGAAGCACGGGCTAAACAATGAGCTACCTGATTCGCTGACCTCCTAACAAAACGAATACGACTAACAGCGATTGCTAAACACAACTCCTTACAATCATCCAAGACTAAACCAAGCAGTCCTGGATATGAAACTGTAGAATTTAGAGCTTGTGCAAGATTGAAGGCATCCGACTCAATCACAACCTTTGACATCGAACGAGCCTTCATTCAACTAAGAGCTTCTTTACAACCTAGCGCTTCTGTAAGCTCCGAATTGGAAGGGCTGACCAAACTGCCATGACCAGCAGCAACAAAAGAGCCACATTCATCCCGAACCACCCACCCAAAACCCGGAAAATAATTGTTCAACGTCTCGCATCTAAAAATTCTAGCTCCGCTAGTGTCTAGCTATCACCAAGACAGACACAAATAGCCTAGAATTAACCTTTTTAATTCAGCACAACCGCTTCTAGATTCACCTCAACTATAGCTCAATCACTGTGTCGATAAGCTTTGAATTGAAAAACTAGAGGAGAAAGCCAGATCTTGTAAAATACTAATTCTGTTTTAAATTATAAGGTTAATATTAATTTTTTTAAAATTAATTTTAAATTTAAAATTGTTATGAATTTATTTAATTTATATCAATATAATTTTGAATATCATAACTTGCCTAAAAACTAATAATACTTTTAAGATTTTTTATTTTTCAAACTTAAATGAATTGTGTCAATTTTAATTTTAAAAATGTCTTAAATTAATTTTGAAAAAATCAATATTTGATCTTATAATTTGACGTAATGGAATATGGTTAGATTGTAATGTTTTAACACAAACGTGATTTGTATGTTTAAACGTATCAACAAGAACGTAAGATAAACTCTTGAGTTCACAAGGAAATTAAAACTCACAAAAAGAACAAAATAATAATAATATTAATTGATGAAAACACAATTGTTGACAAGCTCTAATAAACGTATTTATAGTCTTAAATAATTTTTCAACATCAATTAAGAATAGAAAAACTAAAATAACAAAAATTAAAAAAATATCCAAGTTTGACTAAATTTTGACCAACGACTAGACTACTTAAAATAGTACACGTCATGGCCAAAGATATTGTGTCTTGTATAGCTCGTCACAAGTTTCAATTTGATAAATTATGGGCTCCGCAACTTTTTTTATATCAAAAGTTATGTTATTTTAAAGTTTTACCGACCCGAACGTCTTTTTGAGCACCTAATACACTTCCTGATTGAATTCTTTCATAATCAAAGGTTTCCATCTGTTTCTTGTTTACGTCTACCATTTTCAGTTCCATATAATCATTATTGATGTGGTCACCATTTTTGGGTAGTATGTGCCAAAATTTTGACAGAAATAAAGCGACAAGTCAATATATATTGCGACCCCTACAAAAGAAAGAAGTTATGGCGGGGGCCCTAATGTCTCCTCCAACAGCGTTGTTCTTTTAGTTTGTAGTAAAACGGAAAGATTCTTTTGTAGTCAGTTACATTACAGGCAGAGTTTGTTGATATCAATATGATCGCTGCAATTTTAAATTTTTTATTTACCTTTTTTTTTTTCGAAAATTCTAAGACTTTCATTAATTTGATAATCTTAGACATAATTTAGTTGTAATAGTATATTTAATGTTTGAAATTTTAATGAAGAATACATATATATATATATATATATATATATACACACACACATCACTGATATACACATGCATGTCCCTGCACATCACTAATTAATATACATGTCCCTAATTAATCACAGATGAATTGGGTGAGAAATAAAAACTTAAAATTATAGATAATTAAGTTTTTGTTGAGAATATAATGTCTCATATTAGTCATTTGATGGGATCAAAGACATTTAATTTTAACCCATTAAGAACAATATGAAGAGCATGCTTGCCATTTTACATACAAGTTCAAGAAAAATGTGAAGAGCTTGTCAATTTAGATACAATCTCAAGAACAATCAATTTGAAGAGCTTGTTAATTTAGACACAAATTGATCAATGTTTTTATCTGTAGTCCCACCTTCACTAACAGCCTCTTTAGCCAAACCCTTCCATTTAATAGCATTCTCCTTCATTTCTTTTCCTCTATTTCCCTCCATTACTTCCCTTATACAATACTCGATTTCCTCTCTTCCCACGAGTCCTTTTTCATCAACCCTAACTCTTATCCCCACCTTCCAAACATCCTGCACAAGCTTGGCATTCGTGGTTTGATCCGTCCATTGTGGCATTACCACCATTGGCACGCCTAAGCTCAGCGCCTCGATCGTAGAATTCCAACCACTATGTGAAAAAAAACAACCTACCGCTTCATTTGAAAGTACTTCCAATTGTGGACTCCATGTAACTAACAAGCCCTTATCAGACATTTTTTCGATGAAATTTTTAGGTAGTTTTGCCTCCTGATCAGAAGCCCTAACCACCCATAAGAAGTAGTGATTGCTTTCCATTAAGCCCCATGCAAGTTCCTCCATTTGATCTTCACTTAGATTTGCCATGCTGCCAAATCCAACATATACAACAGAACCCTTAGGCTTAGTGTTGAGCCAATTAATGGAATTGGAAGAGTCTATGTGGAAGAGGTTGAGCCCATAATCTCTGTCATTTTCATGTTGATTGTCTAGGAAGAAAGATGGGATTGTTGGTCCTACTGTTATTAATGGCCTGATTTTTGACATTGTATCCACCACCTATTATGTATAATAAAGCACATAATTAATTGTCAATTCAACTGTAAGAAAACTTAAAACAAATAAATATGCATATAAAAGGTCAACAAGTTTAACCTGCTACAATATTATCCGCTTTTGATCACACTTAATTATATAGCCAAATATTTATACGGGTAAATATTAAATGTGCTCCCTGATCTTTTCAGTATGTGTACTACTTCTGCACTTACATTACCACAAAATGACGAAAAGTTATCATTTTAGAAAAGTAGGGATCTGAATTTAATTAATTTGTCTAGCTCTAAAAAGTTTTATGTGTGTAACTCATAGTTACATCGCAATATTTTTAATAATATAAAATAATGTCAATGAAAATATAATTATACATTATATTAATGTAATTTTTTTCTATATGAACATGATTAATATATTAGTCTAGATTCTATGTATATAATTTAATTAGCGTTGTTAAATATGATAAAATATTTATGTCGATATTAAATATCGATATATATAAATACATGAACTAGATATGAGTATAAAAAATAAACTTATATATTATTGTTCTATTTTATCATTCATAATTTTATGTTAATCACAATCTGAATTAGATATAAAATTTAGTCAACATGTAAATTATTCTTAAAATTTAATTTACCTCAGCCTCCAACTTGTAGAATGTATTGAAAAAAATATAATCCGCCTTTTCCACATTCAAGAACTGATTCAACACTAGCTTAAAATAAGCTGGATACGAACCGTGATCATAAATGAACGACGGCATGTCTTGAAGCTCAAGCAACGGCAACCCAGGAATTGACACCGGCAGCGAGCTGGCGTCCAACGGAAGTGTTAACAAGCCATGATATATGTAGTAATATATGTAATTCACCGCACACTGCTGAGTAAAGAAAGCCGCGCCAACCAAGCCAGCCTCTTTAGTTACATCCAAAGCCCAAGGGCAAAACGCATCATAAACTACACAATCAATAGGAATTCCCGAGTTTTTGTACTTGTTGAGAAGCTCAGCTAAAGATTTTGAGCCGGCGGCATGTAGGGTTTCAAGGTAGGCTTGGACGTCGGCGGCTTGCATGACGCCGCCTTCATCAAAGCCGTCCGATATTGTGTCCAATCGGACGGAGGTGGATTTAGGGTTCATGGAGGTGGAAATGAAGTTGGTTATGAGTAGGGTGGCTTTGAGGCCTTTGGAAACTAGGCGCTTACAGAATTGGAGCATGGGGTTTATGTGGCCTTGGCTTGGATATGGAAGGGCCAAAACATGAGCTCCATAGGTCTTCATTTCCCTCTCCATTTTTAAACTGTATTTTCTCCAAAACTTCCAATCCTATAAGTACTATGAAAAACCTCCACTGATAAGAGGTGATGTGGTGTAGAATCCAACAACTGGCGTAGACCATATGTGTGGAGAGCCTTGCACGAAAATACCACTTCATTATTAATGGGCTGATTTTTGACATTGTATCCACCACCTATTATGCATAATAAAGCACATAATTAGTTGTCAATTCAACTGTAAGAAAACTTAAAACAAATAAATATGTATATATAAGGTCAACAAGTTTAACCTGCTACAATATTATCCACTTTTGATCACACTTAATTAGATAGACAAATATTTATACGGGTAAATATTAAATGTGCTCCCTGATCTTTTCAGTATGTGTACTATTTCTGCACTTACATTACCACCAAAATGATGAAAAGTTATCATTTTAGAAAAGTAGGGATCTGAATTTAATGAAGTTGTCAAGTTCTAAAAAAGTTTTATGTGTATAACTCATAGTTACATTGCAATATTATTAATAATATAAAATAATGTCAATGAAAATATAATTATACATTATATTAATGCAACTTTTTTTTCTATATGAACATGATTAATACAATAGTCAAGGGGTCCTAGTCAAGGGGTCCCAACTTCACCAAGTCCAGATCCTGTGTATATAATTTAACTAGCGTTGTTTAATATGACAAAATATTTATGTCGGTATTAAATATCGATATATATAAATATATGAGTTAGATATGAGATATAAAAAATAAACTTATATATTATTGTTCTATTTTATCATTCATAATTCTATGTTAATCACAATATGTATTAAATATAAAATTAGTCAACATGTAAATCATTCTTAAAATTTAATTTACCTCAGCCTCCAACTTGTAGAATGTATTAAAAAAAATATAATCCGTCTTTTCCATATTCAAGAACTGATTCAACACTAGCTTAAAATAAGACGAATACGAGCCGTGATCATAAATGAACGACGGCATGTCTTGAAGCTCAAGCAACGACAACCCAGGAATCGACATCGGCAGTGAGCTGGCGTCCACCGGAAGTGTTAACATGCCATGATACGCGTAGTAATATATGTAATTTACCGCACACGGCTGAGTAAAGAAAGCCGCGCCAACCAAGCCAGCCTCTTTAGTTACATCCCAAGCCGAAGGGCAAAACGCATCATAAACTACACAATCAATAGGTGATTTAGAGTTCTATTACTTCGTTCTACCTTGTTTAGGCTAAAAAAAAAATCATATCACTCTCGCATTTAGAACCATGCGTATAACTCACATAAATCTCTAATTAAGGAAACCTGCTAATTGTTTCGTTATTTTCTTCAAATTTGTAAACAAATAGGTTGATCTAGAGTCCTATTACTTCGTTCTACATTGAGTAGAATTAAAATGAGCAATTCTATCACTCTCGCATTCAAAATCATTCGTAAAATTCAAACAAGTTCTCAGTTAAGGAAACCTTCTAGTTGTTTTATTATTTCTTAATACTTTATGCATAGGTATTTGTTCTTTTCTTTCTTTCTATTTATTCTCTCATGAAGTTGTTAACACAACCAACTATCTTTTGTCTTCCCAATCCAAACCTAAGATGTAACGCATTCTCTGAACTTTCAAAGAGGAGGATACCCTCTTATACATTCATTACCTTTGTAATGCCTTTAAATAATTTATTTACTTGCGATGGATTTATTCGTCGCAATATATATTTTATTTTTCTAGAAGTGTCTTTGTCAAAGAAAAAAATAATAAAATAAAATAAAATTGACAAGTCATTGTTGGGTTATTCCCTCCTATGTGGGTAGGCCCAATTAGTGACTCATATGGTCTATTGATCCATATGGATGATATAACATAGGTTTTAGGAAAAACAGATGAAAAGAGTAACAAAACAGAAGAGATAAAAAGAAAAAATTGATTTTCGCAGGAAATAGTGTAGTATTTTACAACTCAGCGATCGGAAGGTCGTTCATGGTATGATTGGGCTGATTTTTGGAGGGTGACGTCGTAAATTGTTGGTCTTCAATTTGAATGGTGGAAAGTAATGGAGGGAAATAGAGGAAAAGAAATGATGGAGAATGCTATTAAATGGAAGGGTTTGGCTAAAAAGGCTGTTAGTGAAGGTGGGACTACAGATAAAAACATTGATCAATTTGTGTCTAAATTAACAAGCTCTTCAAATTGATTATTCTTGAGATTGTATTTAAATTGACAAGCTCTTCACATTTTTCTTGAACTTGTATCTAAAATGGCAAGCACGCTCTTCATATTGTTCTTAATGGGTCAAAATTAAATGTCTTTGATCCCATCAAATAACTAATATGAGACATTATATTCTCAACAAAAACTTAATTATCTATAATTTTAAGTTTTTATTTCTCACCTAATTCATCTGTGATTAATTAGGGACATGTATATTAATAAGTGATGTGTAGGGACATGCATGTGTATATCAGTGATGTGTGTGTGTGTGTGTGTGTGTGTGTGTGTGTATTCTTCATTAAAATTTCAAACATTAAATATACTATTACAACTAAATTATGTCTAAGATTATCAAATTAATGAAAGTCTTAGAATTTTGGGAAAAAAAAGGTAAATAAAAAATTTAAAATTGCAGCGATCATATATTGATATCAACAAACTCTGCCTGTAATGTAACTGACTACAAAAGAATCTGTTTTACTACAAACTAAAAGAACAACGCTGTTGGAGGAGACATTAGGGCCCCCGCCATAACTTCTTTCTTTTTTTGGGGTCGCAATATTTATTGACTTGTCGCTTTATTTCTGTCAAAATTTTGGCACATACTACCCAAAAATGGTGACCACATCACTGATGTTTATATGGAACTGAAAATGGTAGGGGCCCCCGCCATAACTTCTTTCTTTTTTTGGGTTCGCAATATATATTGACTTTATTTCTGTCAAAATTTTGGCACATACTACCCAAAAATGGTGACCACATCAATGATGTTTATATGGAAGTGAAAATGGTAGACGTAAACAAGAAACAGATGGAAACCTTTGCTTATAATTATTGTATTTTTCTTAATTATTTTAATATCTTAGCTTTAATTTAGATCACTTCGGATTATGAAAGAATTCAATTTGGAAGTGTATTAGGTGCTCATAAAGACGTTCGGATCAGTAAAACTTTAAAATAACATAACTTTTGATATATAAAAAAGTTACAGAGCCCATAATTTATCACATTTGAAACTTGTGATGAGCTATACAAGACACAATACTTTTGGCCATGACGTGTATTGTTTTAAGTAGTCCAGTCGTTGGTCAAAATTTGGTCAAACTTGAATTGTTTTTTTAATTTTTGTTATTTTAGTTTTTCTATTCTTAATTGATGTTGAAAAATTGTTTAAGACAATAAATACGTTTATTAGGGCTTATTAACAATTATGTTTTCGTCAATTAATATTATTATTGTTTTGTTTTCTTTGTGAGTTCTTAGTTTCCTTGTGAATTCAAGAGTTTATCTTACGTTCTTATTGATACGTTTAAACTTACAAATCACGTTTGCATTAAAACATTACAATCTAACCATATTCCATTACGTCAAATTATAAAATCAAATATTGATTTTTTCAAAATTAATTTAAGATATTTTTAAATTTAAAATTGACACAAATCATTTAAGTTTGAAAAATAAAAAATCTTGAAACTATTATTAGTTTTTAGGCAAGTTATGATATTCAAAATTATATTGATATAAATTAAATAAATTCATATCAAATTTAAATTTAAAATTAATTTTAAAAAAATTAATATTAACCTTATAATTTAAAACGAAAATAGTATTTTACAATATCTCGCTTTCTCCTCTAGTTTTTCAATTCAAAGCTTATCGACACAGTGATTGAGCTATAGTTGAGGTGAATCTAGAAGAGGTGCTGCTGAATTAAAAAGGCCAATTCTAGGCTATTTGTGTCTGTCTTGGTGATAGCTAGACACTAGCGGAGCTAGAATTTTTAGATGCGAGACGTTGAACAATTATTTCCCGGGTTTTAGGTGGGTGGTTCGGGATGATTGTGGCTCTTTCGTTGCTGCTTGTCATGGCAGTTTGGCCCGCCGCTCCAATCCGGAGCTTGAAGAAGCGCTGGGTTGTAAATAAGCTCTTAGTTGGTTGAAGGCTCGTTCGATGTCAAAGGTTGTGATTGAGTCGGATGCTTTCAATCTTGTGCAAGCTCTAAATTCTACTGTTTCATAACCAGGACCGCCTGGTTTAGTCTTGAATGATTGTAAGGAGTTGTATTTAGCAATCGCTGTTAGTCGTATTCATTTTGTTAGGAGGTCAACAAATCAGATAGCTCATTGTTTAACCCGTGCTTTTGCTTCTGTGTCTGATGCTCATGTTTGGGAGGGTTCCCCCCCAAATTTCCTTTGTAGTTCACTACTTTTTGATCTTCAATAGAATTCCCTATTTTGCCAAAAAAAAAAAAAAGAGTAATGACTTGTCAATTTTATTTTATTATTTTTTCATTGAAAAAGACACTGCTAGAAAAATAAAATATTGCGACGAACAAATCCATCGCAAATAAATAAATTATTTAAAGGCATCACAAAGGTAATGAATGTATAAGGGTATCCTACTCTTTGAAAGTTCAGAGAATGCGTTACATCTTAGGTTTTGGATTGGGAAGACAGAAGACGCAGGTGGTTTGTGTCAACCTAACAACTTCGTGAAAGAATAAACAGAAAGAAATAAAAAGACAAATACTTATGCTTAAAGTATTAAGAAAACAATGATGATTTCAGGGACGATGCCACATTGAGAGTCCGCTGAAGAAAAATTAGTCTATGATAAATTTTACTGAAATTTTATAATTTTTTTAATATTCAGAGTTAGATTGAATTTTTTTAACTCTCTATCTCATACACTCTTACAAGTCTTTTATATATGCATATCTCTCTAATCTTCCTCAAATAATTAATTTATATTATTCTTTAAAATAATTGAGGAATTAAGCATTTATGAACAAATTAATTTGTTATTAGACAAATATATTAAGGGTTAATAATGTGACGCCCCCAAATCTAGGCCTACATAACCCAATTTGAGACGCCATAAAAAACATAAACTTTAATACAAATAGTACATAGGACAGAAATGCAAAACTCAATAATACATAACTAAGTCTTCACTATTATTTCCACACTATATTCAACATGTGAAGACTACAATAGCTATCACTCGGACCGTCACTCCATTCCCCCGCTAGACCCGGCTACTCTCTCTTTTTCTGAAAAACAATGGAACAAAAGAAAGGATGAGCTCAAATAGCCCAGTAAGAAATATCATGACTAAGATAACGACAGATAAATTATCATTAGCCTTCAACAGATGAGTTCTTAATTGAATATAATAGACAATAAGCTTTGTATCAATAATAGCAGCGGAATGAGCAATCTATTAGAAGAATAATGCAGACTATATTGTCCACTCGATTCTCTTTTTAGGAAAAACATCATCAACTTTTATCATCTTAAACACCGCTGGTCATGATAATATAAATTTTCAGTTCCTGATTTTAATTATGCCAGTCAATAGTTCATCTTTGCATTACGAGCCAAAGATATTCAAATATAACTCAACGGTAATGATTATACCAGTTTTCAGCCTTTGGTCATAATCATACCAACAACAGTTCATCTTTGCCCCAGGCCAAAGAGAATATTCACCACGTGCCCTAAAAGACACAATAAATATATCGCCTTTATCCTATCAACTGTGTCCCAGGCCACAGATATTCACAACAACATGGTTCTTGATGATTAGAATAACAACCGTGATATAGATGATGAATCAGAAGAAACAGTATGATCAATAAATATCGAATGTTTATGACTTTACTTTGTGCAGATTCAAATAATGTCCAAATTGCCAACATGATGTGGACTAAAATTCAAGAATGATATTTAAGATCCACAGTTCAGAATAACAGTTAAGGTTCAATAGAAAGATTTAGAAAAATAGGAAGGCTCAGTTGAAATGATATTAGATGAAGCGCAAACTATTAAAGAATATATAATCATTTCAGGAAACTTTACCAACAAGAGACAAATAAGAAATGAATACAAAGAGTAATTCACCAAACATGCAGTAGTCCGCGTAGTCAGGTTATTCTCAGAGATTAATAAGGAATGAATACGAAAGGTTATTCACTAACAGGCGATAATCCGCGCCGTAAGGTTATTCCCACAATTTAATACATGGAAATAAATACGAAAGGTTATTCACCAACAGGCGATAATCCGCGCCGTAAGGTTATTCCCACAATTTAATACATGAAAATAAATGGCACATCTTATGAGTAAGAAAGAAACGATATTATTTTCAAGAATCAAATATTGATATACCCTTACCATAGTAAGTTTGAATAATGGAAGATGAAAAAGATGGTATCCCTTACCTTAACACGTGACTAGATATGAACTCGTACACTTACAGATTTTTACAAATACTCAAGATGACTTTAGCACACTCAAAGAGAACTTATACAAAGAAATATTTGGAGAGTGAAAGAAAGAATAAGCAAGGAAGTTTTTATGAAAAATCCTTAAGTTAAGGCCTCTATTTATAGCAAAAAATCTTATCATCACCAAGATTTCCTAATTTAATCCAAATCGTATATTTCAAGATAATGTTTAATCCATACCACTCATTTCATCTTTCAAGATTTCCTTAATCTAAACCATTCATTTAAAGATCATCTTTTAATCTATACCATTCAATTTACTTTATATATAAAACAACTAACTTTAAATAAATCAATTAACTTTATATATAAAAACAAACAATTTTATATAATTTATCATAATAAAAACAAATAACTTTATATAATTTATCATAATAAAAACAAATAACTTTATCAATTCAATTATTCAACAATAATTCACAATTATTCATTATTATAGTTAATTGTTGTAAATGCAGTGTAGTTGGCTTTTCGAGTTAGATAAACAGGAAAATCAACTAATAATAGAATACAACAGTTTAATCAATATCATAAAAGAGATAACAAAAATGCTAAAAATAGATAAGAAAATAACACGTTACTGTGTAGTGACAATTATTGATTCAGTAATGTGAATTATTGTGCATATGCTACTGTGACAATTATCAACTCAATAATATGAATTATTATGCATGTGACAATTATTGGTTCAATAAAGTCAATATAGTACAATAACCACTTTATCAGTTTAATAATATGAACACTATGTAATACCGTGTGCTACTGTGTAATACCGTGTGCTACTGTGCAATACCGTATGTTACTATTCCTTTACCACCAGATATTTTAACAGTTCAAGATGATTATACCGTTGACTATATTTATTTAAAAATGTTACGTATGTCGCTTTCTATATCCGACAATAAGTCATTGTGGGGGTCCACCATTATTTTGTTATTTCGGCGCCGTCGTACGAATCGAATATTCCCCGACAAAACGAATATTCTCCGACCAAACGAATATTGTCCGACATAATAAAATTTACACATAACATGCTTAACTTTTAACCTTATTAATTTAACCACCTACTATTTCAGGAAAAAAATATATATATGAAGAAAATTAAATTTTGTATTTCATAAAATTCAGGGTCTTACAAATAACGTGTGTGTATATATGTAATGTTATTATTTATTAAATACAATAGTTTAATTCAAAGAACACGACATGGATTGAATAAAATAAGGGCGTAACAAACCAGCAAATCTAAACCAAGATACAACCAGATATTCAAAAACAAGAAGAAAATATTCAAAACAATCAAAATCGAACCTCTGATTTGTTCTCGAATTAGTTAGAGAACACATTGTATCATAGCAAGAACTCCTTCATTTTTCTGTCTCTGTAAGTAGCCGCTACTATGAAATTCAAATTGAAATTAAAATCGAACCTCTGATTCATTGACTTTGTCAATTACAATTCAAATTGTGAGAATTGAGATATTCTGATAATTGTAATTGTTGAATAATCACAAGAAATCAAAGACCCAATAACTGAACTTGAAGAACCCTAGAGCGCAATTAAAATCTAATCTTTGATTTGTTGAACGATTGGTCTCAAATCAATTACAGAACGCATTGAATTAGCGCACGAACTTCTTCATTCTTCTGTCTCTGTAAGTAGCAGCTAATATGAAATTGAAATTGAAATTAAAATTGAACCTCTGATTTGTTTTGCTCTCTCAATTACAATTCAAATTGTGAGAATTGAGAGACTCTGTATAACATATGCTAACGGTCTTATTCTTTTCTAAAAGATGGCCGTAGGCTTTGATTAGGAGGGTAAACTCACTCCCAACTTCCATTCAAATTATGAGAATTGAGAAACTCTGTATAACACATGCCTTTTAAAGCCTAACTGTCTTATTTTTTCAAAATATGGTCGTAGGATCTGATTTCTGCTCAATTTCGATGGCGCTCCAAGCTCCTATATTAGGGCTTCCCCTATTTGATAGTTACTGTTGTTGGTTCACTAATAAATGGAGTACAAAAAAAATAAATAAATAGGAGAAAATAACATATAGTTGGCAAGGTAGATAATTTAGAGAATTGTTATTTTCATTGATAATTTTGATATTTACAATTGATCTTATTTATGTGAATGTGATTTTTATTTACTATTTATATAGGGAGTATTCTAAAACTATGAAATTCACTTGTAAAAATATTAATTCCCATAATTTATTTAAAAAATCATTTCATATTAAGGTAATTTAAATTAATATGTGATATATTTACAGATATGTATATTTAATTTTCTATTTGTTAAATCCCACCAAATTTATAAATGTATCACTTATTAATTTAAGTTACAGTTATGTCATCTTGAGTGATAACAATCAATTTAACGGCAAGTAAGGGTTCGCACTCTCTATTGTAGATACGTTACCCCTTTCAACTATAGTAGGGGGAAGGGAAGTGAGATATATCCATTGATTTAATATTAGATGAGCAGTCTCACTATGATCGTTCACGAGGCTTGGCCCATTCAAATCAAAATAGAATGAGCACCTATGGCTAAGCCATACATCCACGACATACTTTGCATTTGTAGTTTGATCCGTCCACTGAAGCATTGCTTGCCAGCATTGGCACTACCAAACTTAAAGCCTCAAGTATCGAGTTTGTCTATGTACATTGATGGTCCGATGGTATTTATTAGCCATTGGATCGACAACCACTTTGCTAACTGACAATAATCCGAGAAATTTCATTAACATGTGGAGCCAAAACAGATCAAATTAATCATAAAATATGAGAAAATCGAGACTGTGTAGTGAAGCTAAAGACTTGGCATATTGAAGAATGAAACTTGTTTAATCCAAGTCATTTAATATAATGATATGATTTAAATTATTTAGTTGATGGCCATTAATCGAGACTGGGTAGCGGATGACCATAAAATGAGTTTTTAATAAGTAATACAGGAAAGAAGGAACACTTGATAAAGAAAAGAAGTACAAGGTATATAGCACATAAATTTTATTTTAATTTATATTTTTGCTAAATGTTATACCACATAATTGTATTGTATTGTATTTATTTTATAGTGTGTCAATATGAAGTGGTTGGATCTCTCTATCTAGCTCCATCGTCTATTGCTAATTACCTAATTATGAATGTCCCTGTGAATTTTCGTGACGTACATGCAACAAGAAACGAGATTTTTCTGTACAAATTGTTGGAAATATCCATGAGGGTTCCTAGAGAAGTTCTAAATGAATGGATCAAATTCCATCCCTTGTGAAAGAGACAAGAGCCTAAAAGTCTGACCCACGCAATTTTGTAATAGCCAGTATTTCATGTGCGATATTGGAGACTTGAAATATATCTATATTTTATTAGGTAAAAGGGGGAAAATTGATATTCTTTTGTGTCGCTAAATATTATATTTATAATACTAAATATATATTAAGAAAAGTTAAGTAAAAAGTATAAGAGAGCATAAAAAAAGTCATCATGTAATCAGGAATTCTAAAACATTTGATTTTTCAATATCCCTCGGTCCCAAGTTCACTAAACTAATCATATCCATTAATATCAATTCTCTATCCAATTATGTGATCTGTTTGTTTATTTGGTTCACAATAACAACTCACGTTGCTACATATATTGTTTTAGGAAGCAAAATGGCTGTCAAGCCAATGGCCATTACAAGCTGTTGAGAATATCTGGAGAAGAGTCCATTACTTGCTCAATGATTTATTTTTCGTCCATCATGCGCAATTCATACCATATTCATGATCCAAACCTACAGTCATGACTTTGATATCAGTTGTTGAGAATATTAGGCTCATATATGCGCATCTGAAATTACATCTTGACTCAAAAGGTTAACCTATTAGGTCTATAGTCCATTAGAATATATATGTCCTTAATTTTTTTGCTTATGTTTCGACATGAGATTTTACTATCACGCGGTACCTTAACACAACCATCGGACCAGTAATTCCATCAATGTATTTATTAAGGAACTTGAAGATGACTAATTAGTGCGACTGTTATTATCCGTTTATGATAATATATTTTGTTCATGTAGAAATTATTATTATTATTATTATTATTATTATTATTATTATTATTATTATTATTATTTTTAATTTAAAGAACTGTAATATAATGTTGTTGGGATAAATTTGCTACGTATTTAAGGCAATTGTAAATGCTTCATGTTAGCCTAAATATGATTTTTAGGCTAATGTATAATTGCTTGATTTTAGTCAATTGTCATCCCATGATAATTTATCCGATACACATATAATGACACATAAATTGCTTTAAGAGGAACAATAATATTTATTGCAAATACTTGTGTTGTTATTGTCGTTGCTGAAGTAGTTTACGTGTCGCAATATGTGGATCGAGAGAAATTAGGTGAAAAGTGTATTGAAATGGATTTTGATCCGCATTCATGCATATACCACTAAAAAAGGATCTAAAGCTCAAATTACAAACTTATAACATGAATTATGTTTAACTATTTAAAAATTTTAAGTAACTAATTTAATTATCACAAATTATAATACTATAATATAAATTTGTGTGATGCGGTGGAAGAATCCTATTAAGAATCTTATTAAGAAGAAGAATCATATTAGGAAGTAGAATATGTATTCGGATCGATGTGTTTGGGTCGACAGAATGTCAAAATGATATAACTTTTTATTCAGAAAGAGTTATAAAACTCATAATATATTAAATTGAAACTTGCGACGAGCTCTATAAGAATTATTGTGTTTGGCCATGAAATATAATATTTTAAGTTCAAAAAACAAGTTTTAAGTAGTCTAGTCGTTGGTCAAAATTTGGATTATTATTTTTTTTTTTGTTATTTTAATTTTTCTATTCCTAATTGATGTACGTAGGAAAGTAGTTTAATACTATAAATATGTGATTATAGTTTGTTAATAGTTACGTTTTATCAATAAATATTATTATTACTTTGTTCTCTTTGTGAGTTCATATCTTTCTTGTGAATTTAATGATTTATATTACATTCTTGTTAGTACGCTTAAACCTATAAATCAAGTTTGTTTTAGAGTGTTATAATCTAACTATATTTTGTTGCATCAATTGGCATCAGAATCTAAATAATTGTATCTGAATAAGGTAATAGTTGAAGGAACGATTGAAAATTTTGCTATGAGGAAGTCAGTAGACAACCCGCGGCAAGTTAACGATATAGACAACAACAATTGAATTGGCTAGAGATCGCCATAAATGGATTGGTGAATGCACATAATCATAATGAGTGTTATCCTAGTCGTGAAGTTGCAGAACCCTATCCTGATTGATCGTGTAGAATTTAACAATGATAGTGAGTCAAACGCTGAAGAATATAAGGAAGGACTACGGCAACCAACTCGTGGAGGTGGAAGAGGCGGACGAGTGATTAGTCGTGGTGTAGGTCGTGATAAAGATTTGGATGGCTAAAGTGATTTTGGTCAGCTCAACTAGATTGATTATAAGATAAAGGGTGAAATCCCTATTTTTTTTATGATTCTTTACCTCCTAATTATTGACAGTATTTGTTCTAGCAGTTTTAGGGTTATGTGCAAAATTTACAGATAGTTAATGCATATACGGAGGATTTTTTACGGTTGTAGGCTCGATATAATTTGCAGGAAATAGAGGAACAACGGGTGGTGATGTATGTGAACAGACTTGATCTTAATATCCTATCCAGAATAGGGATGTAACAGGTTCATACTTTGGATGAGGCGCGTCATATGGCTTTGAAAGTAGAGAGGTTAAACAATAATAGACAATAGAGCCAAATTCGTTCGTATTCCACCAGAAATTCAAATGGAGGAAAAATTGCTCAGTTGACTAGTTCTATTGATAATCGAGAGATCTGGAGTTCTAGTTGTCGGCCAGAAAATATTGTTCCTAGGTAGATTTTAGAAGGGGCTAATCGTGCTAAAAATAATCTTTATATCAAGCCCAAGGGAGAGAATTGTTATAGGTGTGGGAAACCAGACCATTGGTCAAACCAGTGCTCCAAACCCTATCCTAATAGGTAGCAACATAGTACAAAGGTGGCGTATGCGAATCAGGAAAGGGAACAAGATGATCATTCGGACGAACAACAGTGAGATAAGAGAATTTTGAGGTAGCTTACGAAGAAGGAAATCCACTTAATCTTATCGTTCATAAGTTGTTATTGTCTCCTAAGCAAAAGGAACCTACCCAGCAAAATCAAATATTTCAGTCACAGTGTTCGATAAATCAGAAGGTTTGCAGTTTGATTATTGACAGTGGTAGCTGCAAAAACATAATTTCTATGACAATGGTTAAATATTTGAATTTGCCTACTTCCTCGCATCCCAACCCTTATCAGATTGGTTGGATAAAGAAAGGTTTGTCGATCAAGGTAACCGAAATTTGTGAAGTATCTATTTCTATTAAGAAGCATTATAGGGATAAGGTGACATAAGATGTAGTTGAAATGGATGCCTAATTACGTGGCAATTTGTTGTTTGATTGGTGCCAAAAAAGGTATACCATTCCTCTCACATGACTACTTTATGTCCTAAATTCGATTACAACCCCCAATTAAAGACTAGGGCGTATGATGATAATTCTCTACATCCTCAAACTGATAGCTATTTCTAAGGTATGGGTGAAATATTTGATAGGATTTCACACAATCAATAAAAGTCGTGTATGTCATTAGTGTCAAACTTCAGTCCACTCCAAATCAATTAAAATGCTGTAGGAGATGATGGATTATTATTGTGGTGTACTGGTTTGATTTTGCACCTCAAATAAGGATAAAATAAAGGGTGAGGGAACTAAATTGGATTGAAGTAAAGGTCGTGGGAATTAAATGAGAAACTATAGCAAAGCCCCATAGATGATTGCGAACAATCACTAGATTATGTGAATTTCAATTACTTTATATTTTTGATCCAGCCTAAATTGGTGATCGCGATCGTCATAAACTGATTTTGGAAACATAAATTAGTCACGTGATAAGGGTGGTGCGCCATTTATGGCACTAATAGGATTATCACGTAATTAATTACCAAGTTCTTTTTCTTTTTAATTTTGTGTGCGATGTTAGTATTTATTTGACGTCCATTAATAATTTTGGACCAAATGGTATAAGTGGAGTTTTTGTTTAGCGGGTCATTTGGAGTTTCTAACTATTTAATGGACCAAATAGATCAAACTAGAGTTTAGTGATATAAGTAATAGTTTCGCCATTTTTTCTTATTATATGCTATTACACAATTTTCGTAAAAGTAACTACTCCCCCTTTCTCGCCTTTTATAATGGACTTGGATCATCTCTATTACATCTTCCCTCTATTTTCATCTAATACACTATATTTTTATAGTTGTGGATAGTATAATTGAAATTAATACAGTCAACTAATTTATTATATTGTATAACATAATTGTTCCAAAAATAAAAGTAATTCGATATTTTTTCACCATTAGATGAATTTGCAGATTTTTCATCAAAATTTCAATGGATGAAAATTCTTTTAAACTTTTAACTGTGAAAATATTTTTTATATTTTTATTTTTTGGTAGGATTGATCTTAATATCATCAATTATCTATTAACATATTTTGATCATTACTAAAAAAAATATTAAGATCAAATAATTGGTGTATTTAATAAAATTGGAGGGGAATGTGTAGTGGAGAAGAGCCCAATCCCTTTATAATATAGACATATATAAATAACATTTAGTATGACACATAAATTTAAATCGTAGTCAGTTTAAACACATAAACCCAGTTCACTTGCAACCATGTTGATCAAAATTTAAAGTTTAATGACTTTATCAGTCACTTGCTCTCGTATTAGAAGATTCTCTCATCCTGTGGTTAACATTCCACTTCCCTTAGCTATAGGTGCTCATTCTATTTTGATTTGAATGGGCCAAGTCTCTCGAACGATCATAGTGAGACTGCTCATCTAATATTAAATCAATGGATATATCTCACTTCCCTTCCCCCTACTATAGTTGAAAGGGGTAGCGTATCTACAATAGAGAGTGTTGTTATCACTCAAGATGACATAACTGTAACTTACATTAAGAAGTGATACATTTATAAATTTGGTGGGATTCAACAAATAGAAAATTAAATATACATATCTTTAAATATATCACGTATTAATTTAAATTACCTTAATATGAAATGATTTTTTAAATAAATTATGGGAATTAATATTTTTACAAATGAATTTCATAGTTTTAGAATACTCCTTATATAAATAGTAAATAAGAATCACATTCATATAAATAAGATCAATTGTAAATATCAAAATTTTCAATGAAAATAACAATTCTCTAAATTATCTACTTTGCCAACTATATGTTATTTTCTCCTATTTATTTATTTTTTTGTACACCATTTATTAGTGAACCAACAACAGTAGCTATCAAATAGGGGAAGCCCTAATATAGGAGTTGGGAGCGCCGTTGAAATTGAGCAAAAATCAAATCCTACAACCATATTTTGAAAAAATAAGGCAGTTAGGCTTTAAAAGGCATGTGTTATACAGAGTTTCTTAATTCTCATAATTTGAATGGAAGCTGGGAGTGAGTTTGCCCTCATAATCAAAGCCTACGACCATCTTTTAGAAAAGAATAAGACCATTAACATATGTTATACAGAGTCTCTCAATTCTCGCAATTTGAATTGTAATTGAGAGAGCAAAACAAATAAGAGGTTCGATTTTAATTTCAATTTGAATTTCATATTAGCTGCTACTTACAGAGATAGAAGAATGAAGAAGTTCGTGCGTTGATTCAATGTGTTATGTAATTGATTTGAGACCAATCGTTCAACAAATCACAGGTTTGATTTTAATTACATTCTAGGGTTCTTCAAATTCAATTATTGGGTCTTTGATTTCTTTTGATTATTCCAACAAATAAGAGGTTCGATATTAATTTCAATTTTAATTTCATAGTAGCAGCTACTTATAGAGACAGAAGAATGAAGGAGTTCTTGCTGATTCAACATATTCTATAATTGATTCGAGACCAATCGTTCAACAAATCAGAGATTAGATTTTAATTGCGCTCTAGGGTTCTTCAAGTTCATTTATTGGGTCTTTGATTTCTTTTGATTATTCTACAATTACAATTATCAGATTATCTCAATTCTCACAATTTGAATTGTAATTGACAAAGTCAACGAATCAGAAGTTCGATTTTAATTTCAATTTGAATTTCATAGTAGCGGCTACTTACAGAGACAGAAAAATGAAGGAGTTCTTGCTCAGGTACAATGTGTTCTGTAACTGATTCGAGAACAAATCAGAGGTTTGATTTTGATTGTTTTGAATATTTTCTTCTTGTTTTTTGAATATCTGGTTGTATCTTGGTTTAGATTTGCTGGTTTGTTACACCCTTATTTTATTTAATCCACGTCGTGTTCTTTGAATTAAACTATTGTATTTAATAAATAATAACATTACCTATATACACACACCTTATTAACCCGTGATATATTTTTCTAATAACAATTTAATTTGTTCATAAATACTTAATTCCTCAATATTTTAAAGAATAATATAAATTAATTATATGAGGAAGATTAGAGAGATATGCATATATAAAAGACTAGTAAGAGTGTATGAGATAGAGAGTTAAAAAAATTCAATTTAACTCTGAATATTAAAAAAGTTATAAAATTTTAGTAAAATTTTTCATAGACTAATTTTTCTTCAGCGGACTCTCAATGTGGCATCGTCCTTGAAATCATCATTGTTTTCTTAATACTTTATGCATAGGTATTTGTCCTTTTATTTCTTTCCGTTTATTCTTTCACGAAGTTGTTAGGTTGACACAAACCACCTGTGTCTTCTGTCTTCCCAATCCAAACCTAAGATGTAACGCATTTTCTGAACTTTCAAAGAGGTGGATACCCTTATACATTCATTACCTTTCCGATGCCTTTAAATAATTTATTTATTTGCGATGGATTTGTTCGTTGTAATATTTTATTTTTCTAGTAGTGTCTTTTTCAATGAAAAAATAATAAAATAAAATTGACAAGTCATTACTTTTTTTTTTTTGTTGACAAAATAGGAAATTCTATTGAAGATCAAAAAGTAGTGAACTACAAAGGAAATTGGGGGGGGGGGGGGGGGGGGGGAACCCTCCCAAACATGAGCATCAGACACAAAAGCAGAAGCACGAGCTGACCTCCTAACAAAACGAATACGACTAACAGTGATTGCTAAACACAGCTCCTTACAATCATCCAAGACTAAACCAAGCGGTCTTGGATATGAAACAGTAGAATTTAGAGCTTGCACAAGATTGAAGGCATCCGACTCAATCACAACCTTTGACATCGAACGAGCCTTCATCCAACTAAGAGCTTTTTTACAACCCAGCGCTTCTGCAAGCTCCGAATTGGAGGGGCCAACCAAACTGCCATGACCAGCAGCAATGAAAGAGCCACATTCATCCCGAACCACCCACCCAAAACCCGGGAAATAATTATTCAACATCTCGCTCGCATCTAAAAATTCTAGCTCCGTTAGTGTCTAGCTATCACCAAGACAGACACAAATAGCCTGGAATTGACCTTTTTAATTCAGCACAACCTCTTCTAGATTCACCTCAACTATAGCTCAATCATTGTGTCAATAAGCTCTGAATTGAAAAACTAGAGGAGAAAGCCAGATCTTGTAAAATACTAATTCTGTTTTAAATTATAAGGTTAATATTAATTTTTTTTAAATTAATTTAAAATTTAAAATTGATATGAATTTATTTAATTTATATCAATATAATTTTGAATATCATAACTTGTCTAAAAACTAATAATACTTTTAAGAATTTTTTTTTTCAAACTTAAATAAATTGTGTCAATTTTAATTTTAAAAATGTCTTAAATTAATTTTGAAAAAATCAATATTTGATCTTATAATTTGACGTAATGGAATATGGTTAGATTGTAATGTTTTAACACAAACGTGATTTGTACGTTTAAACGTATCAACAAGAACGTAAGATAAACTCTTGAATTCACAAGGAAAATAAGAACTCACAAAAAGAACAAAATAATAATAATATTAATTGATGAAAACACAATTGTTGACAGGCCCTAATAAACGTATTTATAGTCTTAAACAATTTTTCAACATCAATTAAGAATAGAAAAACTAAAATAACAAAAATTAAAAAAATATCCAAGTTTGACTAAATTTTGACCAACGACTAGACTACTTAAAACAATACACGTCATGGCCAAAGATATTGTGTCTTGTATAGCTCGTCACAAGTTTCAATTTAATAAATTATGGGCTCCGTAACTTTTTTTATATCAAAAGTTATGTTATTTTAAAAATTTTCCGATCCGAACGTCTTTTTGAGCACCTAATACACTTCCTAATTGAATTCTTTCATAATCCGAAGTGATCTAAATTAAATCTAAGATATTAAAAATAATTAAGAAAAATAAAATAATTATAAGCAAAGGTTTCCATCAGTTTCTTGTTTACGTCTACCATTTTCAGTTCCATATAATCATTATTGATGTGGTCACCATTTTTGGGTAGTATGTGCCAAAATTTTGACAGAAATAAAGTCAATATATATTGCGACCCCAAAAAAAGAAAGAAGTTATGGCGGGGGCCCCTACCATTTCCAGTTCCATATAAACATCATTGATGTGGTCACCTTTTTTGGGTAGTATGTGCCAAAATTTTGACAGAAATAAAGCGACAAGTCAATATATATTGCGACCCCAAAAAAAGAAAGAAGTTATGGCGGGGCCCTAATGTCTCCTCCAACAGCGTTGTTCTTTTAGTTTGTAGTAAAACAGAAAGATTCTTTTGTAGTCGGTTACATTACACCAGGGCGGATCCAGCCTTTTAATTCAGTGGGATCAAATTTTAAAAAAAAAATTCTTAAAGATAAAAAATTAATAAAATAAATTACAAAACGAAATAATCCTCAAATATTATTTACAATAACATTTTTCGATGTTTCATTGCTCGAAATTATTGCATAATAGTCTCATTTTTAATAGTTGTGAAAATATCACGCTAAATGTAAGTTATTAAACAGTCATTCATCCATTTATCTCACATTTGGTTACGGAGTTCATTCTTCACGATATTCATAGCTGAAAATGTTCTTTCAGCAGTTGATGTAGTAATGAGCAAAAATAAAGCTAATTTCAGCAACAAATAGACTTGAAGATACATATCATCCTTTTTTTCCTTAACCAACATTTGTGCCAATTCACCGATTCATTTTATGTTTGAAAAGTTGAGATCGTTTTTCATATCCACTATATAATTTTGGAGTTGACCATCAAGTGTTAAAACTTAAAATTAAGTTTCATATTATCAAATTCTGAATAGTAAAATTTCGCAAATTTAATTAATTTTTTATTGTTAAATGTTGAGAAAGAGTCACGTGGATTAAAAGATGCTATACTTGAAAGTAACTCTATATTTGTATTATCCAAATAGTCGTTAATCATTTAGAAAACTTGTGACGACCCCAAATCCGGGTTCTTTAACCTCGGGTTTGGTTCTCACTGTACAATACTAAACAATAATGAAATACATAAATTGTATTCAAACTTCGCGGAATAATACAAAATGTTCCTTAATCAAAAGGCTACACTTCCCAAGGTCTATTACCTTAATCTTAAACATTACATATCTTAAGGGAAATACAAAAGATTTACAACAGTAATTACATAACAGTAAACTAAACTAGCATGCAACTACTAAAATTAAACATTCGCTTTCCCCTTGCCTTTATCCGATTTAGAGCTTTCGGGATTGGCTGAAATAAAGTCATGATATAGCAAGAATGAGCAACTAAATGGCTCAGCAAGTTTATAAACAACAATCATACGATATATCATGATGAAGGGAAATAACTTCAAGGTTTCAACAATAACAATTGTGAAAGATAACAAGAATCAATGTTCAATAAAAGAAGGAATTGACTCTTTACTGCTGAGTGGTCTTTAATGACCATGAACTGCTACTAAGGTAGAACAGACATACAATGTCTGACTCCTTGTTAAAATAACGGGACACTTGAGGGGATCAGTCCTCTCATGTCCTATGTATATGCATCACATTTAGTTTTCTTGCGCGCTGTCGGGTCTCCGACAAATAAAAATCCCCTTTAACTAGGGTTGTTCTATCTCAGTCTTACTGTAAGAATCCGCACCAGCCAATGGTTTGGATAAGCTTTTATAATATTCAACTAAATGAATTTAACATGCATTTGTCTAGCCGAAACAATTAGCTTAGACGTTCTTAAACAGTTTGCAAAAGCACTATGTTCGAATACAATAATCAATAACGATGTGAAGTAATTTTCGATAATTAATTCACTCAAAGGTCTGTCAAATATCTACGAGTGTAGATACTTGCTCAACAATAATTGAATTGCTCAAAGTAATTAAAGTTGAATAATAATTGCAACAATAAGTACAAGTTAAAGGTAGAAGACTTGCCTCGTGCGTCGTTTACTGCTAACCAACTTAATTTAACAATCCTTGAACGGACCTAATAATTAAATCAGTTTGATCTTAAATTAGTATCATATACTTGTAAGTATAATGACCTTTATAAACCTTACGAACCACATAATTATATAATTATGGGTATATAAACACATAGGAAACATTATCATTAATTACTTGATAATATTTCAAATACAAGGAACCTATATTAATTATTTAATATAGTTCATACACTTATATAATATTATTAACAATTTAATAATATTTTATTAGTCTTGTAGTATTATTAATCGTTTAATAATACATTATTAGTCTTCTAATATTATTAATCTTTTAATAATATTTTATCAATCACTTAACATTATTAATCCATTAATAACATTTTATTGTCCTTATAATATTATTAATTATTTAATAATATTTTATCATCCTTATAATATTATTAATCATTTAATAATATTTTATTCACCTCATAATATTATTAATCCTTTAATAATATTTTATTTATTATTTAATATTATTAACTATTTAATAACATTTTAAATCATTATCTAATATTATTAATTATTTAATAATATTTTATTAATTATCTAATATTATTAATCATTTAATAATATTTTATTACCTCATTAATATTATTAACCATTTAATAATATTTTAAACATTATCTAATATTATTAATTATTTAATAATATTTTATTTAATATCCAATATTATTAATCATTTAATAATATTTTATTATCTTATTAATATTATTAATCATCTAATAATATTTTAAATCATTATCTAATATTATTAATCATTTAGTAATATTTTATTTATTATCTAATATTATTAATCATTTAATAATATTTTATTCATTATCTAATATTATTAATCATTAAATAATATTTTATTCATTTACTAATATTATTATTTATTTAATAATATTTTATTGACTTATTAATATTATTACTCATTTAATAATATTTTAATCTCTTACTAATATTATCAATCATTTCATAATATTTGATTACTTATTAATATTATTAACCATGTAGTAATATTTTAATACTCTTTAAATAATACCAAAAGTTAACTTTTAAATTGGGTTAACCTTAGTATTTAATTTAAACATTTAGATAGCATTGATTTACAAATAGACTCCATATAAATTTGTTTAATACCCAAATATATTCATTTTACACCTATTTCAACTTAATTTTTCAAAGAAAACTCGACCCGGATCGACCCGACCCGACCCGGACCGACCCGACCCGACCCGGACCGACCCGACCCGACCCGGAGCACCAAAAATCTGCTTAGCAGATTGTTCTGACGCAGCTGCGTCACTCTTGACGCGGCTGCGTCAGCCGTTTTATCCGAAAGTCAACGGTTTGACTGTTCGACCCTCCGACGCTCCGACAGCCATAACTTCTTCATACGAAAACATTTTGGGGTGATTTTTGAGTCCATTATCATCAGAATTTCCCCCTCTACAATTTCTCTTTAGACCACAAATCCAAATTCCAAACGTAACTAGACTCAAAATGGCTCACAATGCAACATAGGGTTTTAAAATCAACATCCTTTGCGGTAAAAGCCATAACTTCTTTGTTATTCATTATTTTTGAAAAGTTCAAAAAGGTTTTATCTTTAAAACTCATAGATCTAGCTTTCTAGCCATAAAAATCCACTTTCCAATTTGTACATTTCAAAATACAACCATAAACCTAGCATGCATAGTTAGGGTTTACCGGTAAAATTGTGTTATGAACTTTTCTACCATTTTTATGTATTTCTAACATACCAAAACATTTTATAAACACATAGATCTATGAATATACATATATTACATAGTTAAATACTTCTAGATCATCAAAACGAGTTTTGATCGGTTAAAAATTAATTTTAACCGATCAAAAGCTTTCTAGACTACAAAAATGAAATAAGATGAAGTTGAGAGCACTTTTAAACCTTGAGGTCTTGGATGCTCTTCTTCTCCTTCTACCAAAGTAAGTTGTGTAGCTTAAGGACATCCACCAAGACCTTCCTTAGCTTTTTCTCTCAACACTTAGGTGTTTTGCTCTCAAATGCTCTCAAATGCTCTCTCTCTTTTTCTTTCTAGCAACTTCAAATGAACTAACAAACATTGAACAAGTGTGGAGTGTTTCTTTTATAGCCAACCACTAACACACCATTAACTCACTAATTCACCCATGTTGGTCAATTTAATTGCTAATCATGCTTACTATTTGATTGAATGACCATTTGATTGACTCATGGAATGACTAGGGTTGTTCAACCACTATATGACATGGATGGATTTCCAAGCAATCTAAGAAGTCAAGTTATCCATGTGGGGCCCCCAAGAATTCAGCAAATTGGATTATCCAAGCCATTTTTCCTTTATTTTTAATGCAAAAATGTGCATATATACATCTATATATATATATACATATATATATATATATATATATATATATATTGACCAAAGTTTGACCCTTAATGGACTTCACATTGGGCTTGGGAATAACTTCTATTGGGCTCATTTAATTAAATTGTTTGGGCTCAATTTAAATACCACATTGGGCTAGCATTTAAATAACTATGCTACATTTAATTAAATCAAGCATTGGGCTTGTTTAATTAATTACATGAGCTAGTAATTAAATTAATTACATGGGCTACTAGGTTAATATCTTTAACCTAGTTTATCAACTCATTTGAATTTAAAATATAATCCAATTAGATTTGCTTTAATTAATTATACACTTTGCTTTAATTCTTTAAATAAATATACAAGCACATAAGTACATTTATTTAATTATCTAATGCACAATTAATTAATGAGAAAAATTTAAATTCATTGCTAAATATTTATTAAGTATATTTACAATGACTAATGAAATTCGTGGTCATTACATTCTCCCCCCCTTATAAGAATTCCGTCCCCGGAATTACAAATTTAAACTACTCAAAACAGATGCGGATAGTTAGCCCTCATCTTTTCTTCAAGCTCCCACGTAGCTTCCTCAGCGTTGTGGTTCCTCCAAAGGACTTTGACAGAATGTAGAATCTTATTCCGTAATCTCTGCTCTTTCCTATCCAGTATCTGGACAGGAATTTCCTCGTACGATAAGTCTTTCTCGACTTGTATTGGCTCATAGGATATGACATGTTTGTGGTCTGGCTTGTATGGTCGCAACACTGACACATGAAACACATTGTGAATATGCTCCAGTTCAGGAGGTAAAGCTACCTCGTACGCCACTTCACCCACTCTCTTCAATATCTCGAACGGTCCTATGAACCTCGGACTCAGCTTCCCTTTCTTCCCAAATCGGATCTTCCCTTTCCAGGGAGATACCTTCATGAATACAAAACTCCCAACTTCGAAGTCTCGCTTCTGTCGATGTAAGTCGGCATATTTCTTCTGACGGTCCTGGGCTGCTACTAGCCGAGCTCTTATTACTTTGATAATTTCTACCGTCTGTTAAACCAATTCTGGTCCCAACAGTCGGCGTTCACCTACCTCATCCCAACATAGAGGTGTTCTGCACTTTCTTCCGTATAATGCTTCGTAAGGCGGCATGCCTATGCTTGCATGATAACTATTGTTGTATGCAAACTCAACTAATGGTAGATGGTTCTCCCAACTGCCCTAGAAATCCATCACACAGGCCCTGAGCATATCTTCCAATGTCTGTATTGTTCTTTCACTTTGCCCATCGGTCTGTGGATGATGTAATATCCCAAATATTTTCCAAAGTGATCTAACAAGATCTAAGCAATGTTGTCAATTCAAAACCTAAGAAGGATTGTTCGAGCATACCTTGAGCTATCTGAAAGAATATATACGACTCGAAACTACGATCGTATACAACTAAGAGGTTAAATTCTTTAACCTAAACTATGTGTTATGTGATTAGTAAAGCTTGAATTGAGCTTTTAAATGTGATATATGAATTATATATGTGTAGGATTTTGTGTTTTGGTTTGAGTAGTTAACCTTAACACTTATTAAAAAACCAGAAGTCAATTTAGGGCAAAAACCTAAATTGGAAAAAGAGTTAAAACCTAAACCCTAACCCTAGGGTCTAAACCCTAGAAAATAACCTAGGCCCTTGAGCAAAATGTGAAGGTTAAATTGACATTCTGTTTCAAGATTCAACCTTCCCACGATTTGAAAACACGTAACAGTCAATAAAAGTTTTTTCTCGAAAAACGTGTAAAAGCACTATTCACGAAGAAACGTTTTTCATTCGTTTGATCGTTTCTTTCATCTGTAGGACTTCTTGTATTTCACGACATAGTGATAATATGAGGTTTAGATGCCAGAGAACCAATAAAATTTTCTGGAGAAAAAGACGAAAATGTCACGATTTACGAGAAAACATTTGTCGTCTTTTTGACTGTTCTTTTCGATATTTTGATATATCGTATTTCACGAAATAGCATTTATATGAAGTATAGATATTAATTAGCCAATAAAAGTTTTACTCGAAAAGCGTGTAAAACACTATTCATTTGGAAATTTTTCTTCCGAATTTTGAAAATTCACATTCCTGAATAGCATTTTTATTGACAGTAGATGCATTTTGACCAATAAAATTTTTACCCAAAATAATTTATGGAGATTACTATTCACGTATACGGGATGAATACGTAGCGAATACGGAAGGAATACGAGAATAATAAAAGTATATTGTAATGTATAATACGAGGATTATACGAAAGATTATACGAGATTAATACGAGAATAATACGAGATATCATACCAGTAGAATACGAATATTATACGATGTATTATACGGAAGAAATACGTATAAATACTAATGTATTATACTATTTAATTAATTAGTTGAAATCAAACTAAGTTAGTGTAACTAAACTAGGGAGAACTAGCACGATTACACTAACTGAAAAAGAACTAGCACGATTTGTTTTGAACTAAATCCAAGTGAAAATGAATGGACCAATTAGAAGAAGGGTGATGTAAGCGATGATGCAAGCGCTAGGGAGAAAAGACTAAAAGGCCCTTGGTCTTTTAAACTAATGACCAAACTACCCCGACCCTTGGTTTTCCTATAAATAGAAGGCTTAAGTTCATTAGTTCTTTACCATTTTGAAAGCTAAAGAGCAAATATAGAGAGAGTTCTTGTGAGACAAGAATCGATTGCAAAGAAATAGTTAAAGCTTGCAATAATAAAAGGTACGATTCTTAATCGTTATTATGCTTAAAGTTTTATTTTATCAATGAGGCTCAAGAACATAAGTCGTAGCCATGTACGATTTTTCGTTCTCCGTGTTCCTTATGACTTGAGCAAGTCGTTGTTATGTCAAATTTCATTTCATAGTTTAAAGTTCAAGAACATACGTCGTATCCATGTACGGTTTATCCGTTCTCCGTGTTCTTCGTATGTTCTGGAGTATTATTATAAATTGTTATAATTAAGTAAACACGTCGTTATAATGACCAAATTTTGTCAATTATAAAGTGTTATAATCACATATGTAAGCAGTTATAATGCTCAAATTATTTCAAGTATGAAATCCAAAAGCTCAAGAACATAAGTCGTTACCATGTACGATTTTTCGTTCTTCGTGTTCTTCGTGTGTTCTTGAGCAAAAGTCATAATTTATACATAAGTAGGTTTATGATTTGGTAATTTAGTGTTATGGGATGATGAAACATGATGGCCTTGCTAAATAATGCTTGTGGCATCAAGTTTTAGTAGTCGAAACAAAGAACGATGAAACTTTGTTCTTCGTGTTCTTCGATTCGTTCTTCGTGTTCTTGAGAAAAAGTCATAAAATCTTATATAAGTAGGTTTATGATTTTGTTATTTTTATGTTATGAAGTGATACGGAGTGTTAGAACATGTTATCTTAGCAAATTAATGCTTGAGGTATCATGTTTTACCAATCGGATCAAAGAAAGTTAAGTTTAATATACTAGCAGAATATTTTTGGTAATTTCCGAAAATTTAATTTCTGAATCTGCCTTAGACACCTAAATTAAAGTTGTAGATCATGAAATTCTAAGCAATTTAGACTCAAGAATCACTCAAAAATGTTTTCGTATGACAAAGTTATGGCTGTCGCAATAAAATAGGTCGAAGCTGAATTATTTTAAGGACCATTCGGATCCTAGCACTAAAAAATAAAATTTTGAGTTCGCCACTTAACGAAATGATTCCACCTATGGAAATAGTCTAGTTAAGTTATTCTAAGACTTATTCAAAAGGAAAATGTGATAAACTAACGTTCGGGGTCGCGTAACCCTTTTTGTAGGCGTTTAACGATTTCCCGGGAAACCCTAACATGGTTTTAAGGCAAGTCTTCTAACTCTTGTTATGTGCTACTTGTGTAGTATTGTTAAAATGTTAAATGAGATGTGTAATGTCATGTTATTATGCAATAGATGATATGTGAAGTCTTTAACTGATGTTTATAAGCCTTCTAACTGTTATGTTTTATGTTTACGATTTACGAACATGATTTATACACTTTGTGTGTCAATGTGATATAAATTGTTGGAACGTGAGTTATATGTGATATTAAATGGAGAATTATGTTCAGTCAATGCATGTTAAAAGTTTATATGAAAGCATAAACTGCGTATGTGCTGTATGTTAGACTTGCTGAGCCGTCGTGCTCATTCTTGCGAATAAAACCTTATTTGCAGATTAAAGATGAACGTTAAGAAGATCATGAACTTAAAGATGCAGCATAGATTAGGTTTTCATGTAAATTGATTGTATTTTTATATGTCATAATGACTGTTGTAATACGAACAAACAAACATGTAACCGAATATTGAATGAATGATATAAATAATTATCATCAGAATGTTGTTATGTCTTTATTTTGATATAACCTAGAATTGTTAAAATTTAACATAGTATTGATAATGATCTATTTATCTGGATGAGGATCGGTAAATAACTTGTGAGTGCTGTACATCTGAGACAAAACTAAGCGATGTTGACTGGTCAAATCCATCGTTAAGGTTCCTCGGACCCAGGTATAACTCGTTATTACTATTCTGAATACCATATAAGTAGGATTATTGATATGAAGAAATATCTTTGTATATTGATACTTGTAGTACGAATGAGACCGTTACAAGTGGACGTATATAGAATATTTAAATCCTAAGGTTAAAATTAAACCGTTATATATGGTTTTATCCATTTATACGGATGAAATACAAGTTGATACTTGTATACTTATGAGACTGAGATCAAGTTAAGATCCAGGGACAATGTTAAGAGAAATTGTTAATGTATAGTCTAAAATAAGACTATTTCAACCAATATGATTATGGGATCATTGGTTAAGTCGATAGATGTATGAAATTAACGCACAAGGTCCGCCGCATCTAAAGCGCGGGGATTTTGGGGGGCGTTACAGTTGGTATCAAAGCAGTGGATTATAGTTTTGAGGTAACAAGTACCTTGGAGTATAATCTGATGGATTAAAAAGAAATGGACTTGTGAAGAGTCCGTATATAAATTAAAAGATATGCATAAATCTTATTAAATCTTAATACATAAAAATTATTATGTGCAAAGAAATATAATGAATAAAGATAAACTCTTTACGAGAATATCTGAAGATAAATGGACTCTTAATGAGTTCTCAAAGCAAACAATAAGATAAAATAATCTTATTAGTTTTTGTGTGAAACCGTTTCATAAAAACAATGAAATGGTGTGTATGGTATGTTGTGTAATTATACCTAAGAAAGGAGATGAGTAAACTCATAAGGAATGTAAATGATGAAGGAATGAATTAAGAAAAGAAAGTGACTAAAATAGTTATAGAACGATTAGGGATTTCAATTGAAAACTCATATTGGTAAAACTGAGTAGAACGACTCTCTTGTATGGGAAAGAGTTTAATATGCTTCAGAGAACCGATCTAACTACACTGTTGGTATGAATGATTCATGGTCAGTGTTCTCAAAGCGGGTTACACACTGAATGAAATCATTTGAGGATAGTGTTGATGAGACGGGGAACTGATTCATTAGTTCTTGGGTGGAGGAATAACTCAGTTTCCTATATTGATAAGTAAATTAAAATCTTATGTCAAACTCTTCTTTGTATATATTTTGAGAAGGTGATTCTTTTCTCATATTTATATTGACTAGTTAGTAGTTGTTACGTCATAACTATAGTTTTAAAAATATTTGTATGTTAGTTACTGAGCGAACGAACCTTGTTATGGACTTGGGCTATGATATGTTAGTCGAACCGACTTGTGAGATGCGGCTACGATTTGTCTATTAAGTGCGATATTGGAAGTATCAATGTGCACTGAGACATTTCAATTCTGTGTTGATGAGAAGGGGAACTAATATATTTGTTTGTACTTGGTTTAATACAACCAATCAGTTTACTATATTACTATATATTTGAAAAACTTGTGTTATGGTTAGAGAATAATGGAAAAGATAGAGGATTGAGGGTATTTCAAAAAAAAAATCTTCTAGCTATGCTAGATCTTCATGGTTATATTCGCACTTGTGTGCCTTTGAAAAGAGTGGTTCACTAGTTGAACTGGAAAATTTTGTTAGTTCTTCACTAGCTATGTTATTCATATGTCTATGCTAATTGTTTTGGCTAGACGGATTTAATGCGAAGAATAAAAATGATTTATTCATCAACACCCTATTTAACCTAGTGTGAAGATGATACATGATGAGTCATCAACGCACTTTGCAAGGTGCGGTATACAGTCATAAAATTGCTTTTCAAAAAGTTTGAATGGTTTATATATGAGTCAATGCCAATTGTTTCGGCTAGACACCTTTGGTTATGAAAAAAAGAACGGACGTAGGAATTCGATAGACGCAATAAACCGCGTCTTATATGGTACGACAGGCTGATCACCTAAAGTACTACGTATGTGTGTTCTCGATCTTAATTGATTGCTACACAAAGTATGAAGTGTTCTCAATCTTAATTGATTGCTACACAAGATATGGTTTTCCAGTCCGGATGATGATTTAAAAATTATGGGTTATATAGTATTCATAGTTTTTGAATAAGGTAAAGGTCTTGATTGACCGCTGTATAAGTGAGAAGAATCCAAGATAAAGGAAGAATGAGACTGAATGTCGAGTATGAAAATAGGTTTAAAACCTAGAGTTATGAAAGGAAATGTGTAGAGATAAGTGAACATTGTTCAGACCTAATCAAAGTATTGGATGTTTAATGTGAGTAAAAGATGAATTTAGAAAATTCATATTGAAGAGTAAATTGGAGATGATTATATTATAATTTCGAGGACGAAATTCTGATAAGAAGGAGAGAATGTAATATCCTGAATATTTATAGCACTTATAAATATGATATTAAATGACTAAAGTAATTGTAAAGTTAATTTCGAGGACGAAATTCCTGTAAGTTGGGTTGAATGTAATATCCCAAATATTTTTCAAAGTGATCTAACAAGATCTAAGCAATGTTGTCAATTCAAAACCTAAGAAGGATTGTTCGAGCATACCTTGAGCTATCTGAAAGAATATATACGACTCGAAACTACGATCGTATACAACTAAGAGGTTAAATTCTTTAACCTAAACTATGTGTTATGTGATTAGTAAAGCTTGAATTGAGCTTTTAAATGTGATATATGAATTATATATGTGTAGGATTTTGTGTTTTGGTTTGAGTAGTTAACCTTAACACTTATTAAAAAACCAGAAGTCAATTTAGGGCAAAAACCTAAATTGGAAAAAGAGTTAAAACCTAAACCCTAACCCTAGGGTCTAAACCCTAGAAAATAACCTAGGCCCTTGAGCAAAATGTGAAGGTTAAATTGACATTCTGTTTCAAGATTCAACCTTCCCACGATTTGAAAACACGTAACAGTCAATAAAAGTTTTTTCTCGAAAAACGTGTAAAAGCACTATTCACGAAGAAACGTTTTTCATTCGTTTGATCGTTTCTTTCATCTGTAGGACTTCTTGTATTTCACGACATAGTGATAATATGAGGTTTAGATGCCAGAGAACCAATAAAATTTTCTGGAGAAAAAGACGAAAATGTCACGATTTACGAGAAAATATTTGTCGTCTTTTTGACTGTTCTTTTCGATATTTTGATATATCGTATTTCACGAAATAGCATTTATATGAAGTATAGATATTAATTAGCTAATAAAAGTTTTACTCGAAAAGCGTGTAAAACACTATTCATTTGGAAATTTTTCTTCCGAATTTTGAAAATTCACATTCCTGAATAGCATTTTTATTGACAGTAGATGCATTTTGACCAATAAAATTTTTACCCAAAATAATTAATGGAGATTACTATTCACGTATACGGGATGAATACGTAGCGAATACGGAAGGAATACGAGAATAATAAAAGTATATTGTAATGTATAATACGAGGATTATACGAAAGATTATACGAGATTAATACGAGAATAATACGAGGTATCATACCAGTAGAATACGAATATTATACGATGTATTATACGGAAGAAATACGTATAAATACTAATGTATTATACTATTTAATTAATTAGTTGAAATCAAACTAAGTTAGTGTAACTAAACTAGGGAGAACTAGCACGATTACACTAACTGAAAAAGAACTAGCACGATTTGTTTTGAACTAAATCCAAGTGAAAATGAATGGACCAATTAGAAGAAGGGTGATGTAAGCGATGATGCAAGCGCTAGGGAGAAAAGACTAAAAGGCCCTTGGTCTTTTAAACTAATGACCAAACTACCCCGACCCTTGGTTTTCCTATAAATAGAAGGCTTAAGTTCATTAGTTCTTTACCATTTTGAAAGCTAAAGAGCAAATATAGAGAGAGTTCTTGTGAGACAAGAATCGATTGCAAAGAAATAGTTAAAGCTTGCAATAATAAAAGGTACGATTCTTAATCGTTATTATGCTTAAAGTTTTATTTTATCAATGAGGCTCAAGAACATAAGTCGTAGCCATGTACGATTTTTCGTTCTCCGTGTTCCTTATGACTTGAGCAAGTCGTTGTTATGTCAAATTTCATTTCATAGTTTAAAGTTCAAGAACATACGTCGTATCCATGTACGGTTTATCCGTTCTCCGTGTTCTTCGTATGTTCTGGAGTATTATTATAAATTGTTATAATTAAGTAAACACGTCGTTATAATGACCAAATTTTGTCAATTATAAAGTGTTATAATCACATATGTAAGCAGTTATAATGCTCAAATTATTTCAAGTATGAAATCCAAAAGCTCAAGAACATAAGTCGTTACCATGTACGATTTTTCGTTCTTCGTGTTCTTCGTGTGTTCTTTAGCAAAAGTCATAATTTATACATAAGTAGGTTTATGATTTGGTAATTTAGTGTTATGGGATGATGAAACATGATGGCCTTGCTAAATAATGCTTGTGGCATCAAGTTTTAGTAGTCGAAACAAAGAACGATGAAACTTTGTTCTTCGTGTTCTTCGATTCGTTCTTCGTGTTCTTGAGAAAAAGTCATAAAATCTTATATAAGTAGGTTTATGATTTTGTTATTTTTATGTTATGAAGTGATACGGAGTGTTAGAACATGTTATCTTAGCAAATTAATGCTTGAGGTATCATGTTTTACCAATCGGATCAAAGAAAGTTAAGTTTAATATACTAGCAGAATATTTTTGGTAATTTCCGAAAATTTAATTTCTGAATCTGCCTTAGACACCTAAATTAAAGTTGTAGATCATGAAATTCTAAGCAATTTAGACTCAAGAATCACTCAAAAATGTTTTCGTATGACAAAGTTATGGCTGTCGCAATAAAATAGGTCGAAGCTGAATTATTTTAAGGACCATTCGGATCCTAGCACTAAAAAATAAAATTTTGAGTTCGCCACTTAACGAAATGATTCCACCTATGGAAATAGTCTAGTTAAGTTATTCTAAGACTTATTCAAAAGGAAAATGTGATAAACTAACGTTCGGGGTCGCGTAACCCTTTTTGTAGGCGTTTAACGATTTCCCGGGAAACCCTAACATGGTTTTAAGGCAAGTCTTCTAACTCTTGCTATGTGCTACTTGTGTAGTATTGTTAAAATGTTAAATGAGATGTGTAATGTCATGTTATTATGCAATAGATGATATGTGAAGTCTTTAACTGATGTTTATAAGCCTTCTAACTGTTATGTTTTATGTTTACGATTTATGAACATGATTTATACACTTTGTGTGTCAATGTGATATAAATTGTTGGAACGTGAGTTATATGTGATATTAAATGGAGAATTATGTTCAGTCAATGCATGTTAAAAGTTTATATGAAAGCATAAACTGCGTATGTGCTGTATGTTAGACTTGCTGAGCCGTCGTGCTCATTCTTGCGAATAAAACCTTATTTGCAGATTAAAGATGAACGTTAAGAAGATCATGAACTTAAAGATGCAGCATAGATTAGGTTTTCATGTAAATTGATTGTATTTTTATATGTCATAATGACTGTTGTAATACGAACAAACAAACATGTAACCGAATATTGAATGAATGATATAAATAATTATCATCAGAATGTTGTTATGTCTTTATTTTGATATAACCTAGAATTGTTAAAATTTAACATAGTATTGATAATGATCTATTTATCTGGATGAGGATCGGTAAATAACTTGTGAGTGCTGTACATCTGAGACAAAACTAAGCGATGTTGACTGGTCAAATCCATCGTTAAGGTTCCTCGGACCCAGGTATAACTCGTTATTACTATTCTGAATACCATATAAGTAGGATTATTGATATGAAGAAATATCTTTGTATATTGATACTTGTAGTACGAATGAGACCGTTACAAGTGGACGTATATAGAATATTTAAATCCTAAGGTTAAAATTAAACCGTTATATATGGTTTTATCCATTTATACGGATGAAATACAAGTTGATACTTGTATACTTATGAGACTGAGATCAAGTTAAGATCCAGGGACAATGTTAAGAGAAATTGTTAATGTATAGTCTAAAATAAGACTATTTCAACCAATATGATTATGGGATCATTGGTTAAGTCGATAGATGTATGAAATTAACGCACAAGGTCCGCCGCATCTAAAGCGCGGGGATTTTGGGGGGCGTTACAGATGATATGCTGTACTCATTCTCAACTGTGTCCCCAATCTCTCCTGAAGACTTCTCCAAAATTTTGACGTGAAGCGCGGATCTCTGTCTGACACAATCGATACCGGCACCCCATGTCTCGAAACTATCTCCTTAATGTACAATTTGGCCAACTGATCCAAACTGAACTTAATCTTGATCGGCAAAAAGTGCGCTGACTTTGTTAGTCGATCCACAATCACCCATATTGCGTCAAATCCCTTCTGTGTTGCTGGAAGTCCTACCACAAAATCCATTGTGATATGCTCCCATTTCCACTCAGGAATCTCTAACGGCTGTAGTAATCCACTTGGTCTCTGATGTTCAGCCTTTACCCTTTGACAAGTTAGACATCGGCTGACACATTCTGCGACCTCCCTTTTTAAATTCGGCCACCAAAAGTGCTGACGCAGATCTTGATACATCTTCGTACTTCCCGGATGTATCGAGTATCTCGTACTGTGGGCCTCTTACAAGATCTCTTCTCATAGTTCGGGCACTAGCGGCACCCAAACACGATTTTCAAATCTTAGCAATCCCATGCTATCTTCCTTGAACTTGACCTCTTCCCCTTCGGTCATTCTCATCCTTATTCTGACACATTCTTCATCTTTGTCTTGAGCCTCTTTCACCCTATCTAGTAAGGTTGGGCTCGCTTCTACTTCCATTGACTCATTTGGATTTCTCACCTTCAACTCCATTCGAGCCATTTCTTGAACCAATTGTTCCTGATTTGTCAAGATGAACAATTTCTCCCTGCTCTTTCTACTTAGAGCATCTGCTACTACGTTGGCCTTGCCGGGATGATATAGAATTTCACAATCATAGTCTTTGATCAATTCTAACCATCTCCGTTGCCTCATATTTAACTCCTTCTGTGTGAAGATATACTTCAGACTCTTGTGGTCCGTGAATATCTCACATTTCTCTCCATACAAATAATGTCTCCAAATTTTAAGGGCAAACACTACCGCTGCCAGCTCCAAGTCATGGGTAGGGTATCCCTTCTCGTAATCCTTCAACTGTCTGGATGCATACGCAACGACCTTGCCGTTTTGCATAAGCACACAGCCAAGTCCCTTGTGCGATGCATCACTGTAGACCGTAAAACCTCCCGTATCGTCCGGTAAAGTCAATACAGGTGCTTCACTAAGTCTCTTCTTTAGCTCCTGAAAACTCTCCTCACACTTCTCCGTCCATACGTATTTCACCGTCTTCCTCGTTAAATTTGTCAGCGGTGTTGCTATCTTTGAAAAATCTTGAATGAATCTCCGATAGTAACCCGCTAACCCCAAGAAACTTCTCACCTCCGTCGGCGTCCTCGGTTGTTCCCAATTCATCACCGCTTCCACCTTTGCTGGATCTACTGAAACACCCTCCTTGTCAATGACATGACCCAAAAATTGAACTCTTTCCAACCAGAATTCACACTTCGAAAACTTAGCATACAACTGCTCCTTCCGTAAAATCTCTAACACCAATCTTAGGTGTTCAGCATGCTCCTCCTCCGTTTTAGAATACACCAGAATATCGTCAATGAACACAACAACAAATTTATCCAAGTACTGCTTGAATATTCTGTTCATCATGTCCATAAATGCGGCTGGCGCATTCGTCAGTCCAAACGACATCACCAGAAACTCATAATGCCCATATCGAGTTCTGAATGCCGTCTTGGGTACATCCTCCTTCCTGACTTTCAACTGATGATAACCAGTCCTCAAGTCAATCTTTGAAAAGTACTTCGCCCCTTTCAATTGATCGAAAAGATCGTCAATTCGTGGCAACGGGTACTTGTTCTTAATTGTCACTTTATTCAGCTCTCTGTAATCCATACATAGTCTCATCGATCCATCCTTCTTCTTTACAAACAACACAGGTGCTCCCCATGGAGAAACACTTGGTTGAATGTACTTATTATCCAACAACTCCTGTAGTTGGATCATTAACTCCTTCATTTCTACCGGAGCCATCCTATATGGTGCCTTTGATATTGGTGTTGTCCCCGGTACCAAATCAATTACAAACTCTATCTCCCTATCTGGTGGTAAACCTGGCAGTACATCTGGAAACACGTCCATGAACTCCCTCACTACTGGTATTTGCTCCATCTCGGGATTCACCATCTGTGTGTCCACTATGTGAGCCAAATACCCTACACAACCTTTCCTTAACAGTTTCTTGGCCTGCATCATCGTCAGACATGCTGATTGTCTAGACGACTTGCTGCCATAAAATACGACCTTAGACCTATTTGGTGTCTTAAGGTGTATACACTTCTTTTGACAATCAATTATAGCTCCATGGTTAAACAACCAATCCATTCCAAGTATAACGTCAAACTCCCCCAAACGTATTGGAATTAAATCTACACTAAACTTCTAACCCCTGATTTCAGCACAACAGTTTCTATGTACATACTCTACAGGAATCACTTCTTTATTTGCAACTTCTATGTTCATTGGGTTCTCTAGTTTTTGTTTAGGCAATTCTAACCGTTTAGCGAATTCATCAGACACAAATGAACAGGTAGCGCCCGAATCAAATAATACATAAGCATTTATATCATTGATCGGAATAATACCTGACACCACGTCTTTTGATTCGACGGCGTCCTGCACCGTCATGTTGAAAGTCCGTGCCGTTGGTTTGTTCTGTGGCACCGGCCCTCCAATGGTCAGTTTGGCGTTGTTGTTGTTGTTGCTGTTGCTTCCCCTATAGCCCGAACTCCCTCCGGTGTTCTTCTTCTTCGGACAATCTTTAAATTGATGGTCCATGGCCCCGCAGGCGAAACAACCTCCCTTCCTTTTTGGTGTGGGACAATTAGGAGCGATGTGCCCCTCTTGCCCACAGTTATAGCAGACATTTCTTCCTTTCATGCACTCCCCGGTGTGGTTCTTTCCGCACTGACTGCATTTATTAGCTTTCTTCGATTCACTGCCCTGGGGTGTCCCCGAACTGCTGTTGTTATTCCATTTGCGTTTGTTCGAGTTGCTGCCCCCACTGCTGCCCTCTCGATTTCCTCCATCACCTTTCTTCTTGTTCCGCTCCTGGTTGTGCTTATTCAAAGCTTCATTTCCACCCTCAGCTATGATAGCTTTCTCCAGTAACGTTGCAAAGTTTGTAATCTGGAGAACAGCTACCCGACTGTAAACCCACGGTTTCAGCCCCTGTTCGAATCTTCTGGCGCGCCTCGCCTCAGTATCCACCTGGTGTGTGGCAAATCTCGCTAATTCATTAAACTTGGCGGCGTATTCCGATACCGACATGTTACCTTGCTTCAGCTCTAGGAATTTAATTTCCATCCTAGCCTTTGTACTCTCTGGAAAGTAGTTTTCCAAGAATACCTCTTTGAATCGCGCCCACGCGATCGTTCCCTCCCCGGCTCTACTCTTATTAGCCTTCCACCAGTGGCTGGCCTCTCCTTTCATCATGAAGGTAGCAAATGAGGTCATTTGCTCCTCCCTAACTCGTGCAACCTCGAAGACTTTTTCCATCTCCTCTATCCAGGTTTGTGCTTCTATAGGATCCGTGGTCCCTTTGAACTCGGGTGGTCCTATTAATTTGAAATCCTTAAAGGTTGCTAGTGGAGCGACAGGGTTTGTTGCTCCAGTAGCCTCTGCGTTGCGTCCGCGAAATGCTCCCATTAGCATTTCTACGAACTCTTGGACAGGGTTGGGTGGTACCCCTCCCGCATTGACTGACTCTTCGACTGGTGGTGGGGGTAGTCGTTGATTTCTTCTCTGTGGCGGCATTTTCTGTATAAAGAAAATTTAATTTATTAAAGTTGTTTCAATCTTTTTACCTTCGTTTTGTAGCTTAAGTAATTTAAACTAAAGCACAAATAATCATCTAGACACATATAAACATAAACGGAAATGCATTTATATTCATATGCTAAAACACAGTGCGTAGCACTTTTACATCATAAGCATACTGCTATAAACGCTGCTAATCCCGATAGTTAAAACAAAAGACGGGATCTACCATATCCCACAACTTCATAGAGTTGGGATTTACAACATACTAACCCTCTATCAAAACAAAAGTTGGGTTTCTACTGCATCTATGTACATACATCATAATGAAAGAAAATACAACTAACGGCGCATCCCTCGACGAACCGCATCATCGTACTCCTCATCTCCAATAGCCCTGACCACACCCCTACTGATGGTGTGCAAGGTCTGGCCCTCCTCGGCAGGGTAATAGTGCACCCTACTCTGGATCCTACCAACTGATGAGCGATAGACGTAACTGAGTCTATCTATTCTCACCTTCTTCTCCCTAACCTCCTCCACCAGTTCCATCATCTGCCCGTGAGCTGCATCACGCTGAAACTTCATATCTAACCTTGCCTCAACGGCCTGCTGCATCTGGCCCCTCATGGCCTCCCTCTCTGCCTGTGTCTGCTGAATCTTCAGCTCAGCGGCTACTAACTTGGCCTCCATCTCGGCCATCCTCGCCTTCAGCTCTATGTTCTCGTCAGAGAACATATAAGCTGTATCTCTGTACTGCTGCTCTGTCTGCTGGTGGATCTGGTTCTGCTCCTCAAGGTGCTGAACCCTCTCCTCTAGCTCATCGTTAGCCGTAGTGAGAGTATTGATGATGTCACTGGCGACAGTGCCCATGCCATCAATATACTCCGCTGGCTCCTCATCCTCATCATCATCAGTATCAGCCTCCTCCTCACTGTACTGCCCCATAACTCCGCCCCAGACAGCGTCCTCTCTATCTCCCTCCTCGGGATCTGACTCTGGCTCCTCGACAGGTGCAGCCACCCGTGGCTGTTCGGTATCCATAGGGATATCCGTAAAAATCACCTCCTCTACAGCAGTGCTCGACTGTCCTATCTCCGTCATCCTACAATAACATAAATAACACATGTTAGTACAACAATAAAATATATTCATTGATGAAATGAAATGATATTTTATCATGTACATCTCGGCTCGATGGATTTTCTCAATCCATCTCCAAAAATACACAACAGATTGAATCTCCCCAATTCATCTCCTAACGCACTCGATAAGAGTTTAGTACTAAGGTTATAACCTAGGTTTCGCAATCCTAGCGTTTCTAACCTACAGCTCTGATACCAACCTGTGACGACCCCAAATCCGGGTTCTTTAACCTCGGGTTTGGTTCTCACTGTACAATACTAAACAATAATGAAATACATAAATTGTATTCAAACTTCGCGGAATAATACAAAAGGTTCCTTAATCAAAAGGCTACACTTCCCAAGGTCTATTACCTTAATCTTAAACATTACATATCTTAAGGGAAATACAAAAGATTTACAACAGTAATTACATAACAGTAAACTAAACTAGCATGCAACTACTAAAATTAAACATTCACTTTCCCCTTGCCTTTATCCGATTTAGAGCTTTCGGGATTGGCTGAAATAAAGTCATGATATAGCAAGAATGAGCAACTAAATGGCTCAGCAAGTTTATAAACAACAATCATACGATATATCATGATGAAGGGAAATAACTTCAAGGTTTCAACAATAACAATTGTGAAAGATAACAAGAATCAATGTTCAATAAAAGAAGGAATTGACTCTTTACTGCTGAGTGGTCTTTAATGACCATGAACTGCTACTAAGGTAGAACAGACATACAATGTCTGACTCCTTGTTAAAATAACGGGACACTTGAGGGGATCAGTCCTCTCATGTCCTATGTATATGCATCACATTTAGTTTTCTTGCGCGCTGTCGGGTCTCCGACAAATAAAAATCCCCTTTAACTAGGGTTGTTCTATCTCAGTCTTACTGTAAGAATCCGCACCAGCCAATGGTTTGGATAAGCTTTTATAATATTCAACTAAATGAATTTAACATGCATTTGTCTAGCCGAAACAATTAGCTTAGACGTTCTTAAACAGTTTGCAAAAGCACTATGTGCGAATACAATAATCAATAACGATGTGAAGTAATTTTCGATAATTAATTCACTCAAAGGTCTGTCAAATATCTACGAGTGTAGATACTTGCTCAACAATAATTGAATTGCTCAAAGTAATTAAAGTTGAATAATAATTGCAACAATAAGTACAAGTTAAAGGTAGAAGACTTGCCTCGTGCGTCGTTTACTGCTAACCAACTTAATTTAACAATCCTTGAACGGACCTAATAATTAAATCAGTTTGATCTTAAATTAGTATCATATACTTGTAAGTATAATGACCTTTATAAACCTTACGAACCACATAATTATATAATTATGGGTATATAAACACATAGGAAACATTATCATTAATTACTTGATAATATTTCAAATACAAGGAACCTATATTAATTATTTAATATAGTTCATACACTTATATAATATTATTAACAATTTAATAATATTTTATTAGTCTTGTAGTATTATTAATCGTTTAATAATACATTATTAGTCTTCTAATATTATTAATCTTTTAATAATATTTTATCAATCACTTAACATTATTAATCCATTAATAACATTTTATTGTCCTTATAATATTATTAATTATTTAATAATATTTTATCATCCTTATAATATTATTAATCATTTAATAATATTTTATTCACCTCATAATATTATTAATCCTTTAATAATATTTTATTTATTATTTAATATTATTAACTATTTAATAACATTTTAAATCATTATCTAATATTATTAATTATTTAATAATATTTTATTAATTATCTAATATTATTAATCATTTAATAATATTTTATTACCTCATTAATATTATTAACCATTTAATAATATTTTAAACATTATCTAATATTATTAATTATTTAATAATATTTTATTTAATATCCAATATTATTAATCATTTAATAATATTTTATTATCTTATTAATATTATTAATCATCTAATAATATTTTAAATCATTATGTAATATTATTAATCATTTAGTAATATTTTATTTATTATCTAATATTATTAATCATTTAATAATATTTTATTCATTATCTAATATTATTAATCATTAAATAATATTTTATTCATTTACTAATATTATTATTTATTTAATAATATTTTATTGACTTATTAATATTATTACTCATTTAATAATATTTTAATCTCTTACTAATATTATCAATCATTTCATAATATTTGATTACTTATTAATATTATTAACCATGTAGTAATATTTTAATACTCTTTAAATAATACCAAAAGTTAACTTTTAAATTGGGTTAACCTTAGTATTTAATTTAAACATTTAGATAGCATTGATTTACAAATAGACTCCATATAAATTTGTTTAATACCCAAATATATTCATTTTACACCTATTTCAACTTAATTTTTCAAAGAAAACTCGACCCGGATCGACCCGACCCGACCCGGACCGACCCGACCCGACCCGGACCGACCCGACCCGACCCGGAGCACCAAAAATCTGCTTAGCAGATTGTTCTGACGCAGCTGCGTCACTCTTGACGCGGCTGCGTCAGCCGTTTTATCCGAAAGTCAACGGTTTGACTGTTCGACCCTCCGACGCTCCGACAGCCATAACTTCTTCATACGAAAACATTTTGGGGTGATTTTTGAGTCCATTATCATCAGAATTTCCCCCTCTACAATTTCTCTTTAGACCACAAATCCAAATTCCAAACGTAACTAGACTCAAAATGGCTCACAATGCAACATAGGGTTTTAAAATCAACATCCTTTGCGGTAAAAGCCATAACTTCTTTGTTATTCATTATTTTTGAAAAGTTCAAAAAGGTTTTATCTTTAAAACTCATAGATCTAGCTTTCTAGCCATAAAAATCCACTTTCCAATTTGTACATTTCAAAATACAACCATAAACCTAGCATGCATAGTTAGGGTTTACCGGTAAAATTGTGTTATGAACTTTTCTACCATTTTTATGTATTTCTAACATACCAAAACATTTTATAAACACATAGATCTATGAATATACATATATTACATAGTTAAATACTTCTAGATCATCAAAACGAGTTTTGATCGGTTAAAAATTAATTTTAACCGATCAAAAGCTTTCTAGACTACAAAAATGAAATAAGATGAAGTTGAGAGCACTTTTAAACCTTGAGGTCTTGGATGCTCTTCTTCTCCTTCTACCAAAGTAAGTTGTGTAGCTTAAGGACATCCACCAAGACCTTCCTTAGCTTTTTCTCTCAACACTTAGGTGTTTTGCTCTCAAATGCTCTCAAATGCTCTCTCTCTTTTTCTTTCTAGCAACTTCAAATGAACTAACAAACATTGAACAAGTGTGGAGTGTTTCTTTTATAGCCAACCACTAACACACCATTAACTCACTAATTCACCCATGTTGGTCAATTTAATTGCTAATCATGCTTACTATTTGATTGAATGACCATTTGATTGACTCATGGAATGACTAGGGTTGTTCAACCACTATATGACATGGATGGATTTCCAAGCAATCTAAGAAGTCAAGTTATCCATGTGGGGCCCCCAAGAATTCAGCAAATTGGATTATCCAAGCCATTTTTCCTTTATTTTTAATGCAAAAATGTGCATATATACATCTATATATATATATACATATATATATATATATATATATATTGACCAAAGTTTGACCCTTAATGGACTTCACATTGGGCTTGGGAATAACTTCTATTGGGCTCATTTAATTAAATTGTTTGGGCTCAATTTAAATACCACATTGGGCTAGCATTTAAATAACTATGCTACATTTAATTAAATCAAGCATTGGGCTTGTTTAATTAATTACATGGGCTAGTAATTAAATTAATTACATGGGCTACTAGGTTAATATCTTTAACCTAGTTTATCAACTCATTTGAATTTAAAATATAATCCAATTAGATTTGCTTTAATTAATTATACACTTTGCTTTAATTCTTTAAATAAATATACAAGCACATAAGTACATTTATTTAATTATCTAATGCACAATTAATTAATGAGAAAAATTTAAATTCATTGCTAAATATTTATTAAGTATATTTACAATGACTAATGAAATTCGTGGTCATTACAAAACTAATTTACATGCACATATATGATGAAATAACAAAAAAGAAAAACTAGGTTATGTTCCTTAGAGGTAGTGCAGGACATTGGATAATTTTAGTCTCATCCCTTGTTCTTATTGAAATAACAAACAGAAAATTTTATTATAGAAACAGAGTACATATATCTTTAATGAAAGCAACGGAAACTTATTTTTTTTGTAAAATGACAAATAACATGAACAATGTCTTTAAAGGTTGAATTTAATATGAAATAAAAACATTACAAATATAAACCACAAGCAAACTATGACACACATGGTAAAAAAATTACAAATAATGTATATCTGTCATTGGATTAAAAAAAGGGCAGAGTCAAAGACTTTGAGGCTTAGTTTAATAAAGTCAAAGTGTGTGATCAAAGTTGGTGATCTCAGGATTGGAAGAACATATTCTTTACTAGATAGATAATTGCTTCTGAATGGAAGTGAATGTAATACATAGAGGAGAGAGAAAAAAGATTAGTTGAATTTGGTATCCGCAATATGACAATATATATTTTAATTAGAGCCCCTAAAAGTTCAGTGGGGTCAATTGACCCCACTGCCCCTTCATAGATCCGCCACTGCATTACAGGCAGAGTTTGCTGATATCAATATGATCGCTACAATTTTAAATTTTTTATTTACCTTTTTTTTCCCCAAAATTCTAAGACTTTCATTAATTTGATAATCTTAGACATAATTTAGTTGTAATAGTATATTTAATGTTTGAAATTTTAATGAAGAATATATATATATATATATATATATATATATATATACACACACACACATCACTGATATACACATGCATGTCCCTGCACATCACTAATTAATATACATGTCCCTAATTAATCACAGATGAATTGGGTTAGAAATAAAAACTTAAAATTATAGATAATTAAGTTTTTGTTGAGAATATAATGTCTCATATTAGTCATTTGATGGGATCAAAGACATTTAATTTTGACCCATTAAGAACAATATGAAGAGCATGCTTGCCATTTTACATACAAGTTCAAGAAAAATGTGAAGAGCTTGTCAATTTAGATACAATCTCAAGAACAATCAATTTGAAGAGCTTGTTAATTTAGACACAAATTAATCAATGTTTTTATCTGTAGTCCCACCTTCACTAACAGCCTCTTTAGCCAAACCCTTCCATTTAATAGCATTCTCCTTCACTTCTTTTCCTCTATTTCCCTCCATTACTTCCCTTATACAATACTCGATTTCCTCTCTTCCCACGAGTCCTTTTTCATCAACCCTAACTCTTATCCCCACCTTCCAAACATCCTGCACAAGCTTGGCATTCGTGGTTTGATCCGTCCATTGTGGCATTACCACCATTGGCACCCCTAAGCTCAGCGCCTCGATCGTAGAATTCCAACCACTATGCGAAAAAAAACAACCTACCGCTTCATTTGAAAGTACTTCCAATTGTGGACTCCATGTAACTAACAAGCCCTTATCAGACATTTTTTCGATGAAATTTTTAGGTAGTTTTGCCTCCTGATCAGAAGCCCTAACCACCCATAAGAAGTAGTGATTGCTTTCCATTAAGCCCCATGCAAGTTCCTCCATTTGATCTTCACTTAGATTTGCCATGCTGCCAAATCCAACATATACAACAGAACCCTTAGGCTTAGTGTTGAGCCAATTAATGGAATTGGATGAGTCTATGTGGAAGAGGTTGAGCCCATAATCTCTGTCATTTTCATGTTGATTGTCAAGGAAGAAAGATGGGATTGTTGGTCCTACTGTTATTAATGGCCTGATTTTTGACATTGTATCCACCACCTATTATGTATAATAAAGCACATAATTAATTGTCAATTCAACTGTAAGAAAACTTAAAACAAATAAATATGTATATAAAAGGTCAACAAGTTTAACCTGCTACAATATTATCCGCTTTTGATCACACTTAATTATATAGCCAAATATTTATACGGGTAAATATTAAATGTGCTCCCTGATCTTTTCAGTATGTGTACTACTTCTGCACATACATTACCACAAAATGACGAAAAGTTATCATTTTAGAAAAGTAGGGATCTGAAATTAATTAATTTGTCTGGTTCTAAAAAGTTTTATGTGTATAACTCATAGTTACATCGCAATATTTTTAATAATATAAAATAATGTCAATGAAAATATAATTATACATTATATTAATGTAATTTTTTTCTATATGAACATGAATAATATATTAGTCCAGATTCTATGTATATAATTTAATTAGCGTTGTTAAATATGATAAAATATTTATGTCGATATTAAATATCGATATATATAAATACATGAACTAGATATGAGGTATAAAAAATAAACTTATATATTATTGTTCTATTTTATTTTATTTTATTTATATATTGATGTATTTAATTTTTTTGAAAAAAAAAAAAATTTAGGCCACGGGCCGTGCCAAAATGGCCCTTTTTTTTTTGAGCTGAAATATGAAAGCTCATGGCCCACTTTTTTTGGGACAACCCCGCTCGGCCCGGCCCGCGGCCCTGGGCCCTTTTTGCCAGGTCTACCTAAGATGTAACACATTCTCTGAACTTTCAAAGAGGAGGATACCCTCTTATATATTCATTACCTTTGTGATGCCTTTAAATAATTTATTTACTTGTGATGGATTTGTTCGTCGCAATATTTTATTTTTCTAGAAGTGTCTTTGTCAATGAAAAAAAATAATAAAATAAAATAAAATTGACAAGTAATTGTTGGGTTATTCCCTCCTATGTGGGTAGGCCCAATTAGTGGCTCATATGGTCTATTGACCCATATGGATGATATAACATAGGTTTTAGGAAAAACAGATGAAAAGAGTAACAAAACAGCAGAGAGAAAAAGAAAAAACGGATTCCCGCAGGAAATAGTGTAGTATTTTACATCTCAGCGATCAGAAGGTCATTCGCGGTCCGATTGGGCTGATTTTTGGAGGGTGACGCCGTAACTTGTTGGTCTTCAATCTGAACGGTGGGATTGGGCATCAGAGTCTCCTAGCATCAGGTTTTGCTATACATTGTTGATACATTTTTTGCGAAAGTCGTTGGAGTTTTTTAGTTTTATCTTGTTATTCTTCTTGTTGAAGACGTATGCCAAGAATATGTTATTCTTAATAGTTGTTGCTAGTTTGTGCCTCTAGTTGTTGCTAGAGAGAATATTGTATTGCCTGTTATTATTGATAGTGGAAGATTTGGTGGACTACGATCTTGTGGTTTTTACTCCTCACATCGAGGGGATTTTCCATATAAAAATTTCTTTGTGTTCTTGTGTGTGTTTGTTCTTAATTATTAACTGTTTGAATTATTTTTCTTATTGAGTTTACATGAGAGGGGAGAATTATATTGTTCCCCTTTACTGTTAGTGTTGTTTGATTTATTTTTTCTCCCAACAAGTGGCATCAGAGCTGTGGTTATTATTGAACTGTTTGCCTTGTGTTAAACGATGAAAACTAATACGAGAAGGATGGTAACTTTGAATGGTTCAAATTATCATATTTGGAAAGGGAAAATGGAGGACCTCCTTTATGTGAAGGATTATTATTTGCTTGTGTTTTCTGATGTGAAGCTTGAGAAAAAGACTGGTGACGAGTGAAAAATTCTACATCGTCAAGTGTGTGGTTACATTAAGCAATGGGTTGACGATAATGTTTTGAATCATATTAGTGGAGAGACTTATGCACGCAGTTTGTGGAGTAAGCTCAAACAGTTGTATGCTCGAAAGACGGGGAATAATAAATTATTTCTGATAAAGCAAATGATGGCATTGAGGTATCATGACGAAAAACCTTTGACTGGTCATTTAAATTCCTTTCAGGGGATTATTAATCAGTTTGCTACAATGGGTATCAAGTTTGATGATAAGATATAGGGATTATGGTTGTTTGGTACATTACCGGATTCATGGGAGACGTTTTGAACATCGTTGTTTAACTTCGCTCCAAATGGTAAAATTTCTATGGATTTGGCTAAAAGCAGTGTTCTGAATGAAGAGGTTCAAAGAAAGTCGCAAAGTATCTCTTCACAGTCAGATATGCTAGTTACCGAGAGAAAAGGGAGGAGCAAAAGCAGACATCCGATGAATAGAGGCAAGAGCAGAAGCAAGTCCAACAAATTTGCAAATGTAAAATATTTTCATTGTCATGAGAAAGGGCATATCAAAAAAATTTGTCGCTAGCTCAAGAGAGAAAACAACATGGGAAATGGTAAAGAAAAGAAGAATGACGACAATAAGGATGATAATCGAGTTTCTACCATTTCTAATAATTTTCTCATTATGTATGATGAGGATGTTCTTAATTTTGCTACTCATGAGACGAGTTAGGTCATTAATAGTGGTGCATCAGTTCATGTTACGTCACGGAAGGACTTCTTTACATCCTATATAGCTGGTGACTATAGGGTTGTAAAGATGGATAATGATGGAATGTCGAAAGTTGTGGGCATTGGGGATGTGTGTTTGGAGACTAACAATGGTACAAGGTTAGTTCTAAAAAATGTTAAGCATATTCCTGATATTTGGTTGAATCTGATTTCTGCTAGTAAACTTGATGATGATGGATTTTGCAACGTCTTTGGTGATGGATAATGAAAACTTACTAAAGGTTATATGGTTGTGGCTAGAGGTAAGAAATGTTCAACATTGTACACGTTATAGGCAAAGCTCTCTAAAAACATTGTTAATGCAGTGGAGAATGATAGTCTAGCAGAGTTGTGATATAAGAGACTTGGTCACATAAGTGAAAAGGGATTGAAACTATTGGCTAAGAACAACAGCTTATTTGGGTTAAAACGTACACAGTTGGAAAACTGTAGTGATTGTTTGGCTGAAAAGCATAACAAAGTTTCATTCATGAGTTCTCCATCACGAAAGCCAGATATACTTGATTTGGTACACTCCGATGTATGTGATATGAAAGTAAAAACACTTAGTGGTTCTTGCTGGTCGGAATCGGAACTCTTTTATTTATGTTTTATTTATTAGTTAGGTTCCGATCACGAATTCATTTGAATGAATAGCGTGCAAGCATACACGGTCAACAAGTAATAAAGTGATAAGAAAAAGTCGATCCCATGAAGAATTAGTTCTAACGAGCTCCAACATCGATTCGTTCAAGTCGATCTCATTTAAACAATTATCAATATTGGTTAGAGAAAGGTAAATGCATAAATTAACATCTACACTAGAAAGCAATAAAGATAAGCGAATCTGAGAATGCAATTTCCCCCAATAATTCATTTTAAATCTCCTAACTCTCTCTTCAATTATATAGACACAACGAATTATTAACCGAGAATACATTATAGTACTAACATGCCTCGCTCGATGGTCATGCAGCGAATCCACCCAAATCCGACACAAAGGCAACAGAAACGGGAAGGAACATCCTAATCAGGAAACTCACTATAGCTCTATGAGAGTTTAACCTAACAAGAATTTCAAGCACAGATTCTCTAATTGGCTACACGCGGCACATAGGTATATTTCTATCCTACATACAAATTAAGCATTCAATCCTAAGATCAAACAACATAACATGTGTCATTGTACTCAGGTCCAAACTTATAGTCCATCGTTCGATTTCATATAAGTTACCACATAAACTACTTAGGCCAAACAAATAATACAATACGCAAAACATATGAAAACCCATTCACAATGTCGTAACCGATGAATGATAAAATGAGAACTCATGAGTACTCACACGCCTCTTTCGAGGTCACATAAGCATATCCCGTCTAAATAACCCACTATATTTCTATGAGGATTAACATTAAACAAGGATGGTTAAGCCTAGGTTCGCAACTTGGTTGCACATGGTGTCTAGGTATATGTCTATCCTAGCCACAAATCAAGCATTCCATCAATGTAGAATAACACACACACAACTATAATCCCTTTGTCAAGTTCATATAGGTTACTAAATAATTGCCCGACCAAAGCATTATAACGCACACACACAACTAATCAACTCCTATGGCCATCCAAGAGACAAAAACCCAAGCAACGAAGCACAAACATATGCGAAATACAAAACAAGCTTCTCTTGGACATTTCATCGAACACTTGGCGTGCATAATGAATTTGTTCAATACTAAACAACTACACATATGCAACAACAACCAAAGAGAAGAGCAAAACAATTATAACAACCTATTGGGCTCCCAAGCATTCAAAGATTCTATGTTAATCCAACATAACCGGGGAAAACAATATCCAACAAGAACAACTGACCATTCAAGCTAAACATGTAAAACACCAATCATTATGAACTAAACATGTATTGGATTCAAATACAATACATAGACATTACATCCATGGATTACAAATCATCCAAGTTCATCAATATCAAAAGATAAATATTGTTTTCCAAAAATTCATCATTCAATATAATACACAAAATAGAGAGAGAATGAAAACATAAAACTCCCTCAATCAAGGCATCCGATTGATGAAGAACCACCAAGCTCATCCTTAGAAGCACCACCAAGCACTCCCAAATCTCCCATGGTCGCCTCCTCCAAGAGGAGAATAAGTTATATTAATTAGGGCTTCAAAAATGACTTAAAAACTGAAATCTGCGCGTATGAACAGTACACCGCCGCGGCGGTCAAACTTTCTGCTAAAATCTGGGTTTGTACCACCGCTGCGGCGCTAGTACAAAATGCCCAGAAATGTTCCTTTTTTGACTGTCGCAGCCTCCTTCAGTGTTTTGGTCATAACTCTCTCATCCGACCTCCGATTGAGTTGATTTAAGATGTTTTGGAAAGCTGAGAAGTATATATACAACTTTCATGTTTTACAAAATTGAATATTCGGAATGGATCAAGGCCAAAATTGGACTTTAATTGGCTGTTGCGTAAACAGAGCGCAGAAAATGCGAACCGGGCAATTCCAAGCCTTGATCTACCAAGACCTTATTATAATTCCTACAAAATGAAATAGAAACACATAAAAATAATACAACACCACATCCTATACAATGTGGTACAAAAATACATACAACTAAACAAACACTTAACATATAAATTACGAATAAACTACACAAAACGACATAGAATACATAAAATACTTAAACATGATATAATACACCATATTATACAATAACATAAAAGCACATATAAAATCACATAAAACACTTAAAGATCAACAAATTATCAAGTTTAAATGTATTCAATTCGTAGGTATAAAATCCACTCATCAGTTCTCTTTACTTTGTGATATTCATTGATGATCATTTAAGGAAGATATGGGTATACACTTTGAAGACAAAAAATCAAGTACTTGATGTATTTAAGCAATTTCAGGCATTAGTTGAGAGACGTACGGTAAAAAAGCTAAAGTGTATCTGAACAGATAATGGAGGTGAGTACATAGGCCCCTTTGACGAGTATTGCAGAGAGTAGGGTATTCAGTATCAAAATACACATCCTAAGACTCCCCAGTTGAATGGTTTGGCAGAGGGAATGAACAGGACCTTAGCTAAAAGAGTTAGAAGTTTGCTTTCACAAGCAAAATTATAGAGTTCTTTTTGGGGTGAATCATTAATTAAGTACAGTTGTGTACTTATTTAATTTGACACCATGTGTACCGTTAGAGTTTGATGTACCGAACAAAGTTTGGATAGGTAAAGCGGTTTCTTATGATTCTTTGTTTGTCTTTAGATGTAAGGCATTTGTGCATATTCCTAAAGATGAGAGATCAAAGGTTGATGTGAAAACTCGACAATGTGTATTTATTGGGTATGGTCAAGATGAATTTAGTTATAAATTGTATATTTCGCTTCAGAAGAAAATAGTTCGAATTCAAGATGTTATTTTTATTGAAAACCAGACTATAGAAGATATTGACATGTCCAGTTTACTTAGATCCAGTTCCTTTAACTTCCCATTTTTCTAAGCCTTCGGAAGAAATTCGAGATGAGAACGTGGATTTAAATGAGGCAGATGTTCCTATATAGGAAAAAATGCATGATGATGCTCCCGAGTCGCCACACTTATTGGAACACCCACGTATTAATGTTCGGAGGTCTACTCGAGATCGAAAAGCTTTTATACGCTATTCTTTTAATGATTATATATTATTGACAGATATAGGATAACCAGATAGTTATGAGGAAGTTATGGAAGATGAACATAAAGAGGAGTGGGTTGATACCATGTAAGATGAGATGCATTTATTGCATGAGAATCATACATTTGAGTTGGTGAAACTGCCTAAGGGTAAAAGAGCCTTGAAGAATCGGTGGGTTTACAGGGTAAAGCAAGAAGAACACACCGCATGTCCATGGTACAAGGCTAGATTAGTTGTGCAGGGATCATCAGAGCTATGGTTGTTATTGAACTGTTTGCTTTGTGTTAAACGATGAATTTTTTTTTCTATATAAACATGATTAATAGATTAGTCAAGGGGTCCCAACTTCACCAAGTCCAGATCCTATGTATATAATTTAATTAGCGTTGTTAAATATGATAAAATATTTATGTTGATATTAAATATCGATATATATAAATACATGAACTAGATATGATGTATAAAAATAAACTTATATATTATTGTTCTATTTTATCATTCATAATTTATGTTAATCACAATCTGAATTAGATATAAAATTTAGTCAACATGTAAATTATTCTTAAAATTTAATTTACCTCACCCTCCAACTTGTAGAATGTATTGAAAAAAATATAATCCGTCTTTTCCACATTCAAGAAGTGATTCAACACTAGCTTAAAATAAGTCGGATACGAGCCGTGATCATAAATGAACGACGGCATGTCTTGAAGCTCAAGCAATGGCAACCCAGGAATCGACACCGACAGCGAGTTGGCATCCACCGTAAGTGTTAACAAGCCATGATACGCGTAGTAATATATGTAATTCATTGCACACAGCTGAGTAAAGAAAGTCGCGCCAACCAAGCCAGCCTCTTTAGTTTCATGCAAAGCCCAAAGGCAAAACGCATCATAAACTACACAATCAATAGGAATTCCCGAGTTTTTGTACTTGTTGAGAAGCTCAGCTAAAGATTTTGAGCCAGCGGCTAATAGGGTTTCAAGGTAGTTTGGACGTCGGCGGCTTGCATGACGCTGCCTTCATCAAAGCTGTCTGATATTGTGTCCAATCGGACGGAGGTGGATTAGGGTTCATGGAGGTGGAAATGAAGTTGGTTATGAGTAGGGTGGCTTTGAGGCCTTTGGAAACTAGGTGCTTACAGATTTAAAGCATGGGGTTTATGTGGCCTTGGCTTGGATATGGAAGGGCCAAAGCATGAGCTCCATAGGTCTTCATTTCCCTCTCCATTTTTAAACTGTATTTTCTCCAAAGCTTCCAATCCTATAAGTAATATGAAAAACCTCCATTGATAAGAGGGGATGTGGTGTAGAATCCAACAACTGGCGTAGACCATATGTGTGGAGAGCCTTGCACGAAAATACCACTTCATTATTCTCCAAAACAAAACAAAAAAATCAATTTGTCAAATATTTCTAAATTTTCCCAAAAAAGGAATCTTAATGATGTTGATGGTAAAAATTTTGGCGTATTAAGACTCTGTCTATTACACTTGTCCTCTCTAATTTTTACTAATCCACATTTTATTACACAAATATTATTTTTAGTTACGATACTAACTACATAATTATTTTAAAAAAAATTAAATAGGTCACTAATTATTTATGATAAATTTTATTGTATCGCTAAATACAAATATTTGTGTTACTAAATATGTATCGACAAAAATCAGAGAATAAATACGATAATGTAGGGATCCTAATCTATTTAGGTATAATTTATTCTTTTTTGACCAAAAGTTTTACGATATATAAGTGCATAATTGGGTAAATTTCAATAGGTCAAATTGGTCCTTTTCTTACTAACATATATTATTTACGTTTCATAGAGAAATCTAAATATTGATTTTATAAAAGAAAAATAATTTATAATTTATATTTAACGTCAATAATCGCTTCCATGCAAATTAAAACGTTTTTTGTTGGAGGGATCGTCCAGACTGGTGCACATAACAACAATATTTGCAAGCTGTTAAGGTGGTTAATTACAACTTACTACTATTTGCACGCACACTAATTAGGATTGCCTTAAAAAAATAATAATAATAATTAGGATAGTGAGAATCCTAGTCAGACCATTTTTACTAAAAATAATTAGGCCTTGTTTGTGCGACATGTAAACAATAATAGGAAAAAAAAAAAGAGTAAATTAATTTCTATAATTACTTTAATAATATTTTACACTTTAAACGATATTTATTATGCTAATAATATAATTTTTAATCTAGTAATATTACCCACCAATTATAATGATAGTAAAAAGAAGAATGATCGAAGAAATATAATAAAAAATAAAAGTAAATATGAAATCATCAAATACTAGAAGTGTAATATTATGAATAATGAGGAGGTATATAACTTTTGAGTAATTTATATTTTATAAAAATAATAAAAAATACATTTAAATATAAAAAACATCATAAAGTAAATATTTTTTTAAAAGAATTTATAATATTTTATTAAAAGCACCTTATCACCATACTATTTCATTTAATCATAAAAATTAACATTAAGATCCACGTCCATCTATATTATAAAGTTTTCGTTTAGTGATTTTATATTACGTTTGGCTTTTTTTTCTTAAAAGTAATTTTTTTTTTTTTTTTTGGTCTTTACAACTTTAATTGTATTATTATTTTGTATTTCTTAATTTTAATTTTTTATATATCTTTTTTTTAATTTTTATAAAATTTATATTTTATCTCGTATAATTTATACACGCAATCTGACTACCAAGTGATATAAAGAAAGAAAACCGTGAAATATATGGTTAATAAAAACAATAGCATGGACAAAAGTTTCATGGAGAATCATAAAAGACGACAAGTAGGAATGACAATTCATCATTAAAATATATTAATTAATTAACTAAATAAATTTATAAAAAAATACAAATTCCGTATTACTACAACACGTATTAGTAGACAGTCTGCCGCCACCTCGTCTCTTCCCTTTCCTTTCCTTTCCTTTCCGTCCACTACATATCAAAGTATCACACTCCTTTCTCCTCTTTCTGCCACCCGTCTCCCCTTCTCTGTCTCTCTCTCTCTCTCCCCTAAATTATATATAATATTTGTATATGCATTGGAGGAGTTTTGATATATCTATATATCAATTGATGCCAATTTGGTGAGTTTCTAATTTATCAGCTTTCATTTCTTCGAATTTCTGCTCAACCCCTTTCCGTTTTCTTTATTCTGCCTCAGTATATCTACATTGGTCGAGTTTATTATATGTAATTGGTGTTGTTTTGATTTGCTTTGGCCAAGTGTTTGGGTTGTTAGTTTTCATTTATAATGTATTTGCTTGAATTGCTTCTATGGATTTTATTTTAGATTTTGTTTGAATTGTTGATTTCAGTGTATCTGTTATTTATTTGGGCTTTGACTCTTGAGAGTCTATGTTTGGAACATTTTTTTTAATGTTAAATTAATGATTAAGCTTGTGTGTACTTCTTATAATTTTCTTTACAGGGTATTTGTTCATACCAAGGTAATTCTTGCTTTATTACTAAAAATTTTCTCGTCTTGATTTTTTTATAGATTGTAATTTTGTGTGTCTATATAGTTAGTATGTAAATCTAGATGATGTTGTCAAGATTCCACGAGCAAATGCGCGTTAGATGGACAAATATAGCAAAATCTGTATATTTATTTTACTAACGAATAAAAGAAATGGAATTGATATTTCCACAAGGCTCTCTTCGCCTGAATAATAAATGGGATCCACATGAATGTGGCTGAGAGGGATTAGATCCCCTCCATTACACCTATCCTCCAATAACAATAGTAGACATATCAAAATTTTCTGGTGGAAATAATAATTCTCAAATTGATGAAAACTAGTTTCCTGATTGTGGTCGACTTAGTCAGAGATTATGGTAATCAGATTACGGACAAGTAAAAACTCATGAGCTCGGAGCTGATTCTACTTCGCAATCAGGAAGTTTATGACTAGATCCTGAAATTTAATAAGGATTTTCGCTGTTGATCATTCTTATGCTTGGTGCTAAAAGGTTTGCTGTCTGATTTCTTTTTATTCGTTAGAAATTTGTAAGAAGAAAGTCGGTTAATTTTTATGCTTTAGGAAAGTCTATTAATTTGAACTACTGCTTGACATATATGTATTTGCATTTATTCTAGTGGGTGCAAAATTTTCATTTCTAATGTTTAACCTTATTTTACTTTCTATGCAGATTTTTCCACAGACTTTGTTATTGATCATATACATATTATTGATGGCTTCACCAGATCTTAATTCTCCCTGGCCATCCTCAACCGAGGAAACTTTTAGTGGATCTTTTTATATACAATTAGAGGAAGGGAATTCTGAAGATAGTTTAGGATTACGAGAAATTACCACCTCTGTATGCCAGAACCCTAGTATCCCAAAACCACCTTCATTCTCTAGTAAAATGCAGTTGAAAAACAATTATCGTATGAGACTTTCAGGGAGGTATAGTCTGACTTTTGTCCCAGAGGAAACAAAGCACGCATGGGACAAGCTGTTTAAGGAAGGACATGCAGCTGATGTCTGTATCATCACCGAGGAAAATGCTATCATTCCGGCTCATTTCATTATTCTGGTGAGGCATCAAATTATCATTTACTCCATCAATAATTTCAGTACCCAGTCTAATATTACATCATTGTTTGATCAATGTATTAATCGAAGCTTAAAGTAATCTGATTATACTCCCTTAATAATTGCAGTAACCAATCTAATTCTACACCATTGGTTAAAGTAATATAAGCTAATCATCATTTGTGACAGCAAAGATTGGACCATATGGATTTCCAAGATGAGATATTTCATTTTGAATAGTTTGCTAATTAAAAGAAATGGTTCTTTTGACTTTTTATCATCAGGTTCTTCACTTAATAATGTATTCCTAATTTTTTAGCTCATTTATTGACTAAATAAGAATCTTTGTTTTGTTTGTGTTGAGTGTCACATCATCTGTACTTGGGAATTTCCTGAAGCAATCAAAAGTCATAAATGGTTTCAGATACTTGAAGATTCCTGGAGTACCATATGATGCTGTTTGTGCATTCATACGCTTTCTTTACTCATCCTGGTATGTAATATCATATGTTAATCCCTTTTAAAGTTTTAAGTTAGTTGACATGTGACCTTGGTTCATTGTTGGACATTCACTGTTTCTGCCCTTGTTAATCTGCCATAAGATTTGTCCTTACACCATAAATTGCCTCTTAATGTATTTTAATTTCTTTTTCCCCTATTGAATATTGTTGCAAATTTTGATTGTTGTAAGGTCTTTTTGACACTAAAATATCAACTGAACTAATTGTCCTCATAGGTACTAAAGTCACTGATGGAAATAATGATTGTATTTGTATGTGCTGATTGTGTAGTTTATGGAAATAACAAATTGAAAATCATGATCAATTCCTCTTTCAAACCCTGATGAAGCTGCACCAGCCATTCCAGATGCCACAATTGGACTACCAATAAGAATAATACTAGAACAAAATAAGAAGTAGCTAACTGACTTCTAGGATAGACAATTTACTGATCTCGTTAGCTACATCAACCATAAAATTCAAAGAACCTAAAGGAGCTTATGTTGCTTCTCTCAACACCCGTTTTACATATGAAACTGAAACAAGCTTAAAAAAAACACTTATGCACCTACTAAAAGAGGACAGTTGGGTATTGCCTGTTTAATACTCATGTTGTTTTCTGCCTATTTTCCGAGTTCAATATGTTGTTTTCTAGCTATTCAGTATTCCATGAGCATTGACGAAGCTCTGTTCCTTTGGATATCCTAATGCAGTTATGAAGAAAATGAGATGAAGAAGTATCTTCTCCATTTATTAGTTCTATCACATTCGTATTCAGTGCCATCACTTAAAAGAGTTTGCGAGCACCTATTAGAGCAAGGTGTGCTAAACACAGAAAATGTGATAGACGTGCTTTAGCTAGCACGGGATTGTGATGCTCCCTGACTCTCCTTCATATGTGTTCGTATGGTTGTGAGAGACTTTAAGACCATATCTTCCACCGAAGGATGGAAAGTCATGACATATGCCAATCCTGCACTTGAACAAGAGCTCTTGGAATTGGTTGTTGAAGCAGATTCTGTAAGTCAGCCACTGTTATCAGCTTAGACTATGTTCATGCTTAAAATTTGAATAGCCTGCCCAAGTTGTGTTTGATCTTTGGATAGCTTTCTTTTTGTATTAGTTAATCATAGTCAACACGGAGGGAGGAAGGCTCTCTATTATACTATAGTGAGAACTGAGAATTCTACTTTATGGAGAGCGTTTGGTTCAGGTATTTAGTGGTTGTAGGAACCACCTGCAAGGTCTGGTACTAGATATCTCGGGGTGAAATAATTACTTGAGATGTTATAAAATAGACTTGTTTGCGTGCTCTCTCACGCGCGCACACACACTCTCTCTCTATGTATATAAGTGATATTATGCTAGCAACATATCCGAGAGTATTCCGTAATTTCCATCATATGTTTTTTTCTAGCATTATTTTATGTCAAATTTGAACTGTCACTAATATTGAACAGTAGTCGATAAAATAGAAAAGTAATATGCGGGCCCGTTATTTACACTCTCCTATCTTATGTATCCACATACGTCAGTATTTAATATTGACGTGCATTTATCGTCATATATAAAAACACTCTTAATTTATATAACACAAAAGAGTCCCATTTTACAAAATTTACAAATTATTAGGACAAACTTTTATTCCATGTTTACCCCTAAATGTATTGAGTGTTGAGTTTAGAGTGATGGAATGATAATGAAATTGTGATTGTAAACTTAAAGACGGTATGTCCATTTTTACTACCATAAAAAAATATTGCGACTTGTTTATTAGAAACAAAAAAAATAAAAATTGACAAATGGAACTCTTTTTGGAATGTGGGGAGTAAAATCATTCATATATTTTTGCATGGTGTAATGCTTTTCCTTTTTCTCTCATTCGTCCTAATTCAGTATAAGAAACTAGGATCTTAACTTATTTTATGTGTATTAGAGTAAACAAGAGATACTGAAGAAAATTGAAGAGAAAAAGGTGTACCTGCAATTGCATGAGGCAATGGAAGCCCTAGTTCATATTTTCCAGGATGGATGTAGGACGATTGGGCCTCGTGATAAAGTGCTGAAAGGAAGCCAGGTTGCTTGTAGTTTCCCAGCCTACAAGGGGCTTGAGTCTCTAGTCCACCATTTCTCTGGCTGCAAGACGAGTTCCTGGTGGATGCGTGCACTGCAAGCGCATGTGGCAGCTTCTTGAACTACATTCTCGCATGTGTAGCGATCCTGATTATTGCAAGATTCCTCTTTGTAGGTAAGCTTATAGCTTGAAGTGACTAGTAACTGGTCCACGTTTATAAGTTGACAAATCAGGACGCATATTGGGTATTCTATACTACTATTTGTCATGAACCATGTCTCTCGTCTCTCTTCTTGTTTCTCATGAACTATTCTCCTCACATTCTAAATCATTGTAGCTGGTTACTAAGTGATAAACCATTAAAGGATCTGTATTATCGTACCAAGACATACTCATATTTGGAAAAGAACTTATCTCAACTCCATTAAATCAAGAGAGGGAAATTAATGATTGGAGCATGATGATGCCATTTAGACTCTCTCTATTTGAACGTTACGAAAATTTTCAAATTTGTGTTTAGATGCATAGTGAAGTACTTATTTTTATTGTGTTGAAAATTGCATGTTATAGAACAACCTAGTATATGCTTCATAGATAACCAACTTAATAAGGTGCTCTAATATCAAGATACCGTATGTTATTCACTTTCGGGGACTTGCCATGTGTGATTGGAGTACGGTGATTTATGTGGTGGTAATTCTCTCTCACAGGCATTTCAAGGAGAAGATGCAGCAGCAGAGCAAAAATGATGAGACAGAGTGGAAACTGTTGGTAAGCAAAGTGGTAGCAGCAAAGAAAGCTCTGGTGCCCTTCTCATCTCGGCTGTCAGATTTTTTATGACCTCTATATATATCTGTTGTCTGTTATTAAATCATCATAAGCAGCCAATATTTTGGTGGCTTTTTAATTACAAATAATGTAATCATTGTAATGTATATTTCAAAGATGAAAAGACAACTGTTGCATCAAGTTCAGGGACTTGGGGTAAATTTTGGTTCTTTAATTTTTTTTCCCCGTTTTAGTAACCAATTTTATGGCAATCTGGAAATGGGCTGATGGTGATTTAGCACATTAAAATGGGTATGCCTGTCATAAGGAAAACATTGCTGATGCAGTAAGTCATTAATGGCGAGAACTACAATAACCCCAATGTGTATATCTGATTTTTAAACAAGCTAAGGTGCAAGACAGGCTATCCTCTACGAATGGTTATGAATGAATGTTAACTAAAGTGATTCTAGCCTGGTAACACACAAATTCCAGTTATTGCCTTCTCCCTTTCTGTGAACAACTTGCAACTTTTTGGCTATTATGGTCACAATTTCACCTCAACTTAGAGGAGAGAGATGTATCCATGTGAGGAGCTGACCACATTTTTCGAATAGTCAAGTAGTTTGTATTTCGTGCATTTCATATTTTGTATATGGGATATACTTCACTCGTATCTCATCAATGAATGGTATTAAAATAAAATAAATATTCCCCATGTTCCTCAAAAGAATTTCAGAGGTCTCTTGAGATGAGCCGGACCGTACCGCAGATTTGAGACCCAACCAATACCTATATAGATTCAAAAAGAGAGTGCAGAAATACTTGATATCAACTGGCCATAATGAGCATGGTGGTGGATCCGCAGGTCACAACATGTTAAGCATATGATAGATGTTGCATTAGGTGCATGATGGGTCACACAACACATGAAACATTTGATCGAAACTATGAAAGCAAATTACATTAAACTAATGTTTTCAACATACAACAAAAGTGTATCCATCTTTCAGTAGTTAAAAGTTTTATGTATCATCAGCACCAGAACCCACAATTTACTGAAACTCCTAAAACCATAAAGAATAGGATGAGAGATGAACTGAGGTTGGTCAATCGGAAACATTGATACTAAGCTCCTTCTCCAAGTGATCTCTTTGTTGTACTGATGTAAAGCACTGTATCAAGAGGAACACCTAGTTATTGTCATTTCAATTTGATTGTAATAGTAAAATGATAATTGACATTACAATAATATTTTAAAAACTATTTACCATTGTTTCCTCGAATAAAAGCGTCACCATATTTATTTTTCAGTTGCCCATTGACGTATTCCTCAGTTTGCTCCATTGCTATATTCATATATCCATCAAGACATGCTAGAATACCTGCAAAAAGAAAGAGGTTACCAGGCGCTGTTTACTTTGCATTCCTATCATGTCAGTGAAGTAGGAAACTTGGAATCACTTACACAGAATACAAGTATCTCAAGTGCAATGTAAAACAGCTGAAAAAGAACAACCTCCAAATTTCATACAGGCCTTTTAACTCATGGCTAGCAAGGGTACGCAAGATTTTCCAGAAAGGTCTACTTTTTGACAATAAACCACGCATGAAGAAAAAATTATTTAAAAAAATGCACGAGATGTCGGAGAAAAAAATTACATTATATGTCCATGTGACTTTCCTTGGTTTTTCTCTTCTTTTATTTGGGGGGAGTGTGGGGTTAGAGAGAGAGAGAGAGACTTACCTGCTTAAATATGAATGCAGCAATCATACAAGTAACAAACAATGCAAAATCTATATACTTAACCATGAAGATATATTCTTTCATAGATTTCTCAAAGGAGCAGGGAGCATCACCTATATGCTATGGTGAAGTGAGGGGGGCCCTGAAGCACCTTACTATAATTGAGGTGGAACAATTTTGATAATCTGTAATCGTGGTTCAAGGTTCTAAGGCTCAGAGGCTATAGCCTCTTTTACAATGGGTTATTTCACATTGATCACCCTTTACAAGGGTTGAGTTTTGTTGATATAATAACAAAGCAGGGACACAACTCCACAAAATTACATAAGTCTGAAAGGGAGAAATTCATAGCAAATGAGTCCATATTAACAACTTGTGTGAAAACTAGTTTACACTTGAATGCATAATCCACAATTTATAATATAGTCGTGAACATGAAAGATGAAATAGATGTTCCAAAGACTTGAAGTTAAAAGGAAATTTTATTTCAGGGGTATATCTCACCAGTTTCAGTTATAGCCATGACTTATGCACGTATGTTGATCCTATAACTTATTTACCAACTTGGATCAACTTGCATACCTTTGTGCAAAATTGGCTTGTATTGAAGTATATGACTTTGATTCTCAACAAGTCAGTTCACTAATGTGACGTATTGCCACTTGACACATTTTTCAATTCAAGAAACCAAAAAAAATGCCTGAAAATCTTGCAGAAAGATTCAAAACAAACTGATCTATTTTTCATTTTGAAATGCTAAAAATCAAACTGACTTTATGATGAGATCATCATCAATTTTAAGCAAGTACGTAGGAAGTAAAAAAAATATTTAAAAAAAACAAAACAAAACCGAAAATAGAAGAACAGAAAGAAGACTTATTACACACCTCTATAATCAACACCAGAATTCAATTTGACCACAACTGGTCGCCCACGGATTGATTTTAGAAAATCAGCAGGTGTTTTTGTGGTCGCTGACCCTTTCTCTCCTGTTCCACTCATCTCTTTTCTCCTTACACTTCAACTCCTTTAGCAAATGAAGGAATATCATAAGTAACACATCAATGACCAATACTAATAGCATGACCAACATTTCTGCAACAAAGCAATGAGCAACAAAATACACATAATATAAATGATCAAACATCAAACTTAAAAATTTTCAATACTTTTCACTCAAAATTGCAACAAGAAGAATAGTGAGGATCTATTTGTCTCAAGGAAAACATTTTCCTCAACCTTTCAATTTTGGGAGTTTAATAACATAAATGAGACTAATGAAAATAATTTTTCCAGGTCAATGTACAATTAACCTTGGTTTTCCAAATTGAGTTTGCATATTTGAATTCAGCAAGTCAATTTCCGGAAAATAACAAAAATCATTTTTTCCTAAAAGTGGAGAACACTTTTCACGAAATCAAGCCCATCACAAATATGTCAACACAACAGACCCTTCTGGCCACTAGCATAAGAACCACCTCAATCTCAATCACCAACATCAAAGCAAGCAAGAAGGCCTTCAAAAGTTAACCATGAAGCAATTCACAGTACATAACAATTTTCATAATCACAAAAATAGCAATAATGGAAAAACTTACCGCAATATAAATCCACGGAATTTAGTCATAAATCAACTTAATCACAAATAAAAATGGATAAAAAAATACAAATATAAACTAAAATTAATATGGTTCAGCCTGTCATAGAAGTGTGCCCTAGCTCTACTTCAAATACAAGCATACATCATGTAATCTAACTTTCTTAACAACGGATTTCACATGAAGAAAATTTCTTCTTCTATCCTCGTGCAGTTCAATTAGGGATAAGATTGAACAGAGAATTAAATGGGATGATATAATATAACGGGGGAAGAGATTTACCCGCAATTTCAAAGAGTGAATTCGCTACTTCTCGTCTGCGTTTATGAAGCTCCGAAGCTAGTTTTCAGTAAATACAAAATAGTGCCCTAACGCTGAATTTATATGAAAAATGGAGGGTAGTAAGTTTTGAGGTGAGAAAAAATAAAGGGAATTGATAAATTGATATTTTTACACTCCCTCAATCACATACATGAAATGGACTGGCTTACTATTTGTGTAAAAATATATATATAAAAATATTTTTTTCTTATATAAATATTAATTTTCAAAATAAAATGGGTAAGATACGGAAGGAATTAAAGTTTTAATTTTTGTTATTTTGAGAAAAAGATGGAAATAATGAGTATTAAAGAAATTTTATAAAAATATGAGGCTACTGGTTAGAGAGATTGGATTGCAAGTCCTATTTCAAAAAATAATAATATTTGGTTTGTTTTGTTATTTCTTAATTGAATTGTTAGTATAGTTTAAAAATTAGAAAGGGAGAAGTGAATTTTCATAAAAATTGTGACTTAAATTACGATAATTATTTTTTTAGAGACAACTCGCAATAGTCTCAAACGAATGAGAAAATAATAAACTCACACAAGAATAAGAAAATAGCTTACACGAGAGTTTTGAAAATTGAACTTAAGAATTAAAAGTTTCAAGGACTGGGTTTTACTTTTTTTTTTTTTTTTAATTTCATTGGCATCATCTCCATTAAGTTTTATCCCATTTAAGAATTTTATTTTGAGGTAAGATTTGTATTCTCCCCATCTCTTGATATGTTTTTGTTTTATTAAATACAATGATAAATATTGTACATTATTTAAAAAGTATTACTCAGTGTAAACTTTATTATTTTATAATTTTTAATGAGTCATTTTAATTTTGAATTTAAAAATATCACAAATTAACTTTAAAATCAACAATTATCAAATAATTTAAAACAAATGGAGTATGGAGTAAGGTTTAAAATGAACCAAACGGTTTGACCTCGATTCGTACCCGCTTGACTAAAAGTTTGATTCGAACTCGATTCGAAATATAAATGATTTAAATATGAGTAAAGTTTAAAATTCGATAAATTACTTACACGTCTGCAAATTGCAATTTTCTATTGATACTCAAATTATATTCACTCGAAAAGCTCAAACTGTTTAGGCTCGATTCAAGACCGTACCCAACTCAGTAGCTAAACAAATCTTAATCAAACCTTATTTTATACTCAATAAAGTTTTTGAAGCAATTCAATATTCGAATCGACTCGATTCGATTTGTAAATCATACTCCATACTAAAAACCCTACAAGAATGTGCAAGCTCAACCTTATGGAGTATGATGAAAAGAAAAACCCTACAACAATGTGCAAGCTCAACCTTATTCACAATTTTTTCTAATAAAATAAAATTCTTCACTTAGACTTGTTTAGTAAATTATTTTAAAATTTATATTTAACAATAGTTGTTTATAAAATCATTGAGGATGAACTGAAATTGAAAAATGATTTATATGTCGAGATAAAATTACGACCCATGTTAAAGTTTATGCGATAAGATATAATAAATTAGGTGCGCTCATTCTTAATTCCTAATATAATTCGCAACTATAATATGGTTAGAAATTTTCATAAAGTAGAATAAAGTCATTCTTAGTTCCTATCTTTCTCATGTATGTACTTTGTAATTATAATTCGATTGAAAACTACTTTCGTAATACATCATTAAATTTTTTTATCCCCATTAAAAACTTATGCATGTTAAAAATATAAAAAAATTGTAAAAAAATTTCAAATTAAAAAGGGAAAATTAAGAAATATACCCAGAAACAAACAAAAAACATAGAAAAAATAGAAAGGACAGGTAAAATTAAAAGGAGGGATCAAACAAAAATGTTATAAGTGAAATTACTCAACCAAAAGAGGAATAGTTCTAACTTCCTTCTTTATCAGAAACAAACTTTTTCACTCCAATGCAAACAAATCAAGAGCTTCTTCATCTCCATTTTTGTGAGGAAAAACCAGGAGACCACCAAACAAACCCTTTTCTAACCAACTTTTCAATCCACCATTTGCTGAACATTCACTAAAATCATCACTCAATACACTCATTTCTTACTTTCTTAATCTAGATTCAACCCCAACACCAAAACCCCACCTTAATCCTACCCAAAATCTATATTCTTTCTCAGTAAATCCATAAAATAATGAACCCTCATAATCTGATACATCCAAACTGACAAAACCCATCTTCAAAACTGCATCTTTTGATCTAATTTCTTCCCCAAAACCCAAAACAATGAAATCGGCAGTACCTACTTGCCTCTTTGATGAAGATATCTCATAACACAGCAACAATGTAAAGATCCATGCCACGCCAAATATCATGACCCACGTCATATAGTTTATGTAGTAATTAAGTCTGGCATCAAGACTAAAGCAGTTAAAGCATCTATATTAAGTGGACTCAAATATATTGGGTCAGCATCACATAATGGAGGTGACTTTCATATACAATGGCAGTGACACGTGTTGATTATCCCATGAATTCAGGAAATCAGTTAATAGTTAGCATAGATAGAAGAGCTTAGTCGGTTATATCATAACTAACATTATTAGATACAGATTGTATATAGATACAGTTAGATCATAACTAACATGTATAGATACTGATTGTATATAGATAGGTTCTTGTTGTATAAATAAAGTAAAAGAGACTCATTGTAATGAAATGTTCTAGAAATATTGTTCCAATTATTCAGAGAGATAAAGGTTTAGTTTCACAGTATAATAGTTCTATTTCTTCAACTTATGATCTGTAAACAATATTCTCCATTGATTCATGAAAGTTACATGGTATCAGAGCAGGTTCAAATTTATTTTTCGTGTTTTAATTATATTTGGTTTTCTTAATATTAGATCTATTCATTTTGTTTACAATCTGCCATAGCTGCTTCATCTTCATCTTTGATGATCAATAACAGTCCTTCTATTCATTCACATAATCATCCACTTTATGATATTGATCTCCAAATGCCTACTTGGCACTAAAAAAATTTATCCACGGAAGCGATCTATGCAGATTGCATTATTTACAAAGAATAAGTTGTCAATTGTAACTGGAACCTATGTTGCTCCTAATAAAGCTTCTGATCTTTATCCTCTTTGGGAGTGAGTCAATGATATGGTTATTTCCTAGATTATGAACACAGTTCATGATTCTATCAGTGTGATAATATGACCTATCCGATAAGTGTAGTTGTAGTTTGGTAGGAGTTACATGAACGATTTTCAGTTGTGGATACTTATAAGATTTATCAAATTTAGAAAGATCTACATTATTTTGAACAGAATGATGACTCTGTTGAGATTTATTTTCTCAAATTAAAGCATTTTATAGATCTCTTAGCTATTTGTTCATGTACTAGCAGCACATGTGGTGTTACTAAACTAAATGAAGCACATGAACAAAATCGAAGAGTACTTATACAATTTCTCATGGGACTTCATGAAAGTTATACTAATGTCAGAGGCTAGAGCTTAATGATGTATCATCTTTCTAATGTCACACAGACCTTTAATCTTATCATGCAAGAAGAGAAACAACGCCAAGACTATATTTCTAGCATGTGCCATAATTCTACTGCTTTAGCAAGTAGTTCTACATGCACATCCTCCAGGACATGGTGTCAATTTTGCCTCTAAATAACATTCTCAAAAAATGGATCTTTCTGCATCTGGTTCAATAGAAACACATGTTAACAGGAGTTACTTGATATGTTCTTATTGCCATTTAACTGGTCATACTAAAGATACATGCTACAAACTTATTGGATATCTAGTTAATCACTCTAACCATCTTGCTAATAGGAACAAAAACATAAAGAAATCCTACAATTCTGGAGGCTATGTGAAGAATGTTTCTATATCTCAGTACAATCCATCTACACCCAAAGCCGTGCAGGTAACTATTTTAGATAATCACGTATATCATCCTGATAATTCTTTTGCAATTTTTCCTTCCTCCATGCCAATTACTACTGATGATCCTGAGCTAGAAGCATTGAAATAATAATTTACTCAATTAATGAATAACTATAATAAGGGTAAAGGGAAAGTATTGCAGGATCATCATATTGCAGGTATCTCATGCTCTTCTTTGGTTCTTAATTACTTTAATATCAATGACTAGATTGTTGACACATGGGCAACTTATTATATGTGCTCTAATTTGAATATTATGAATGATTTACATATTATTGACTCTCATGTTCATGTTTTCTTTCCAAATGGTCCTAACGTTTCAGTCACACAAATTGAAATTGTTAGTCTAACACCTTCTTTACATATTCATAATGTGTTTTATGTTCCATCATTTCATTATAATCTACTATTAGTTAGTAAAATTGCTCAAGATTCTAATCTTACTATGATATTCTCATCAACTCACTGCTTTCTCCAGACCAACACCAGATGAAGGTGCTAGCTACTGGTAGGATGCAAAGAGGTCTTTATCAATTCACTTTTCCATCATCTCAGTTGTTTAACACCACAAGCAATATTACTGAATTTCTCTGGCATAAGAGGTTGGGCCATGCCTCCTCTCACGTGCTCAAAAATATTACTGATATAGCCAAAAGTTTGTCACATGTTTCTCCTAATAAATGCTATGTTTACCCATTGGCAAAACAATATAAACTTCCATTTCCTTCTAGTAGTTCTGTTACTACAGTTCCTTTTTAACTTGTTAATGTAGATATTTGGGGTCCATATAGAGTTCCAACTATGAATGGTTGTTGTTAGCTTCTCACTGTAGTTAATGATTTCACTAGATCCACTTGGACTCATTTGTTTACAACTAAGCAACATGCAATAAAATCTTTGCAAGTTTTCATTTCTTATGTACATACTTAGTTTAATTCTTTTGTTGAAGTCTTGAGAAGTAATAATGGTGGTGAATTTTTTTAATACTCTTTTGGATACCTATTTATTTAAAAATGGTATAGTTCATCAAAGTTCAAGCTCTTAAATCCCACAGCAAAATGGATTAGTTGAAAGGAAATATAAACATTTACTTGAAATCACTAGGGCTTTAAAATTATAATATAGAGTTCCTGTTTTATTTTAGGGTCATTGTTTGCTCACATCAACTTATCTTATCAACAAATTACCTTCTCCAGTTATCAATAATGCCATATATACCTCATGAATTTTTATTTGGCAAATCTCCCTCATATTAGCAACTTAAAGTTTTTGACTGTCTATGTTTTGCTTCCACTCACAGTTATGATAAATTAGCTCCTAGAGCCATCCCAGTTGTTGTTTTCTTGGTTATCCTCATACACAAAAGGGTTATAAACTTTTTAACATTGACACTGAGTAAATTTTTGTCTCCAGGCATATTATGTTTTCATGAGGATATTTTCCCTTTAAAAGATAACCTAATTTATTAGGTCTTCATGATTTTTAGCACCAAACTCTCTCCTATGACACCAACACCTCTTGTATAGATGATAGTCCTTGATTTCATTCTTCTTCTCATAATGATTTTTGACCTCCAGTTCTTGATTCTTCTGCATCTCCTTCCACTAAACTTAATATTTCTACAGACATTTTTCTCCTTCTTTCAGAACTTCTAAGAGATCGTTAAAGTCTCTCCTAAATGGCACAATGGTAAATGGCACAATGATTATGTTATGACTAAATCTAATCATGTTCCTTCCAAATATGTTATTTTAAATTATATTACATATGATGATTTTGCCCCTGCATATCAACATTTCTTATTTAACTTGACATTAATCAAAGAACCAACTACATATAATCAATCTAAAAAGGATCCCAATTGGCAAGAAGCCATAAAAAAAAAAAAAAAAAGGAAGTACGGACCTTAGAAACTAATCAAACATGGTTTATAACTTCCTTACCACCAGGTAAAGTTCCTGTTGGCTTTAAATGGATTTACAAAGTCAAATATCATACTAATGGTACTGTGAAAAGATGCAAGGCTAGACTAATAGCCAAAGGTTATACACAAATAAAAGGTGAAGAATTTCATGACACTTTTGTCCAGTAGCCAAAATGCCTACAGTCGGGACTCTTTTAGCTATAGTTGTTGTCAAGAACTGGCACTTACATCAACTTGATGTTAATAATGCATTCCTTAATGGTGATCTTCCTGAAGAGGTTTATATGGATTTACCACCTAGGTATAACACACAAGGACAGTCCAATTTAGTTTGCAAACTGCAAAAATCTTTGTATGGCTGGAAGCAAGTTTTTAGGTAGTGGTTTCATAAGCTTCAAGAAACTCTTTTAGTTGATGGATATGTTCAATATCTCTCAGATTATTCTTTGTTTATTAAGAAGGATCAAGAACATTTTACAATAGTGCTTGTCTATATGGATGATATATTGGTTGTTGGTGATCATGCCCCCACCATTGAAGCTCTCAAAACTTTCCTGGACATCAAATTCAACATTAAAAATTTGGGACCTCTTAAATACTACTTAGGTCTAGAAGTTGCAAGATCCGAGGTTGGTATTTTTCTTAATCAATGGAAGTATGCTCTTGATATTTTAAGTACTACAGATATGACAGATTACAAACCTTTATCTTTACCTATGCTTTAAAATACTAAATTTGATTCTTTTGGTCCCTCTTTTCATGATCCTTCTCTTTATAGGACTTTAATTAGCAAACTTTTGTATCTCATCATTACCAGAACTGATATAACTTATTATATTCAAACTCTTAGTCAGTTTATGTAGGCACCTACTTTTGTTCATTTTTAAGCAGCCTAGAGAATTCTTAGATATATCAAGGCTACAGTAAGCCAAGCGATTTTGTTGTCAGCTACTTCGACCTTTTCTCACATTGACTGCTTATTTTGATAGTGATTAGGGTGTCTGTCCTACCACTGACAGATCCATCACAAGTTTTTGTATCAAACTTGGAGATTTTCTAGTTTCCTGACAAGCCAAGAAACAATCTGTGGTTTCTAGATCTACTCTTGAGGCTGAATACAGAGCTTTAACAACCACCAGTTGTGAAATTTTATGGTTTAATGGTCTGTTGCAAGATTTTTCCATTTCTACAACTGAGCCTATCCCTATCTATTGTGACAATAAGGCAGCAATTCATATTTCTGCAAATCCTATACATCATGGCAAAACTAAACACATTGATTTGGATTGCTATTTCATCTGGGAAAAGGTCACTACTGGTATCATTTTTCCTATATTTATTTCTTCTGCTAATCAGTTAGCAGACATATAACAGAGATAAGCATTGGAAATTATTGTCTAAGCTTAAGGTGCTCAATCCTTTCTTACCTTTCGCTTGTGGGGGGGGGGGGGGTGATGAAGATATCTCAGATTCAACACAGCAATAATGTCAGGATCCATGCCACACCAAATATCATGACCCACATATAGTTTCTGTAGTAACTAAGTTTGGCATCAAGACTAAAGCAGTTAAAGCATCTATATTAAGTAGACTTAAATATACAGGGTCGGCATCATATAATGGAGGTTATTTTCATATACAATGGCAGTGACACGTGTTGATTATCCCATGAATTCAGGAAATCAGTTAGTAGTTAGCATAGATAGAAGAGCTTAGTCAGTTCGATCATAATTAACATGTATATATACAGATTGTATATAGATAGGTTTGTGCTTTATAAATAGAGTAAGAAAGACTCATTGTAATGAAATGTTATGGATTCAGAGAAATAAAGATTCAGTTTCATAGTATAATAGTTCTATTTCTTCAGTTTATGATCTTTAAGTACTATTTTCCATTGATTCATGAAAGTTTACACTCTTTTATCAAACCAACCCAAACCCGCCATTAAAACTAACTCTTGTGATCTAATTCCTTCTCTAAACCAAAGCAATGAATTTGGTAAATCCCACTTGCTTAATTCATCAAACCAACCTAAACCCACCTCCTAAACCAAATTCGGTTATGTTATTTCTTCTGCAGAACACCAAAAGAATGGCTTTTTAAATAACTACTTTCTTTATTCATTTAACAGATCAAGACCTATCATCAAAACCACCTTTTGTGTTCTAAGATTGCAAGCCAATTTTGTACAGACCAGATCATTTTCAGATACACCATCAGACCCAATGGAACCCAACTCCATATCTTCCGATACAATCCCTGTTGTTTCTAAAGTGAGCCCACCAGGTGAGGCCCTTAGGCCAATTGATGCAGGCTCTTTGATTCAAAAGACTATTAGTTTATTGCCTGGAATGTACCATTCACCAGTAACAAATGCACCATGGGAAGCTAGATCAAATATTTTTGAAAGACTGTTCAATGCTCCTGTTGATGCCCCTCCACTAGACATGCACAGTAGGACGGACTGGTCCGGCCTGGCCTGGGCCTGGTAGGCTTTGGCCGTTGACTAGGTCAGGCCGGGCTTTGACTTTTGGGCCTGCAGGCTGAGCCAGGCCAGGCCTAAAAATGTAATCAACTAATTTTTAATGTGAAATATAAATATTAAATAAACTAACTACTATATTAATTAAATGTATTGACAAAAAATTGAAAATGAGTAATTAATCAATAATAAATAATGAGTCGGTTACAAATATTTTGCTTCAAAATATTTTTAAAATGTCTTCAAAATTCAAATCTTCAAAAAAATATAACCTTTTTGAAAGTTGTAACCACGAATTGTGATAAAAAAAATATCCCACAAATCACTACCATAAAAAGTTGTCTCATTGGCAAGACCATACTTGTATGTAACCTTTTTTTATTTTGTTTTTCTGGTGAGTATGAAAAAGGAAAATATGTATATACATTGATCACCAGTAAAAACGTATCCATATTCTTGGTATTTGTATGAGACTACCATAGAAAAATTCAAACTCATTATGTACCACACCAACATGAGGTCATAAACAAAGAGATTCTGTACCACACCAACATGAGGTCATAAACATAGTTTATAGTTAAAACGAATTAGCTAGGTTGGGCCGATCCTCTGCGTAGGTTGGGTTCGGTCGGTCCTCTGCCTAGGTTAGGCCTGGCTTTTCCATAGGTCGGGTCAGGCTGGGCTTTCACGTCAAAATAGCAGCCTGTTCAAAGACTGTAGGCCGGACCGGCCCGGTCTGGGCTTTGACCAGGCCGGGCTCAAGCCAGGTCGGCCTGTGGGCCGTAGGCTTTTTTGTGCATCTCTACCCTCTACAGAAAGAATTAATCCCGAAAACTCCGTCAATGAGCCGAACTAGTATTCTCTATCAATTCTCATCTGATTATATACTTAGAGAACAGTATAGAAATCCTTGGAATGAGATTAAGATGGGGAAGTTGCTTGAAGACCTTGATGCTCTGGCTGGAACCATATCATTCGAGGTACTAAAGTTTTTGTAAAAAAAAAAATCTATCTATTCTTAACTGAATGTGTGGTGCGTGTGTATTTTGTCGTTAATATTTGATAGTGTTAGGTTGGGATTCATGGGCGTTGTTGCTTAAAGCTTTAAATTGGCATTTATAAAGTGGATGTTGTTGGAGTACTCGATACGGATACAGGTACTTAGTAAGCTACATAGGTAAACTAGGGCAGGTTTATTTAAGTGCTTCTATTTAGGAGTTCTCTTAGAATTTAAATGCAAATGCAATAAGACAGTTTTATTGAAGTTTTTTAGTTGAATCATTAAGTAGATTGTTTTATGAATAATTTAGTACAAATGTGATGTTTGAGCATCCAATATTAAGTTAGAATAATAATATTTGTTCAACTTTGGCTAAAACAACCAAGAAATGTTTCGGTACTTTAAATTTAGAGCCTCGGTATATAAGAGTAGTAAAGTAACATGTATGGGCAAGTACCAATATGTAATTTGCTAGATTAATAAGAGTATCAAGCAACTAGCCGATGGAAATATATTTTTATTCGCTTAAATTGGTTTGCATTGGCTCGATTGCGGTTTAGCCGGCTTCTGATTATAGAAAATTGCTTAATTGCACCCTTATACTGTAATAACCCAAATGTTTTTAGTCCCACATTGCCTAAGTTATTTTTTTTTCTTAAGCCTTTAGTCCCACATCAACTAAATGGGAAACCACTTAGCCTCATTTACACTATAAATAGAAGTGTTTGCCTTTGTTTTCTTTCACCACAAATAAGTCCTCCATTTTTGAAAGGTTTTGTGGTGGGAAGGCTTTTAATAAAAGACCTCCTTAGTTAAAAACTTTGGTATCAAGGGCGTAGACAATCTTCGGTACTCGTATTTTCGGATATGTTCTTATTTAAATTTTTGTATTGTTATTATTGTTTTAAGTATTGTATTTAGTTTGTTAGTTAGTATTTAGTATATTTTGTTAGTAATTAGTATTTTTGCATTGTTATTATTTTTGTAGTTTTAATTATTGTTTTGTATTTAGATTAATAGTAAATAGTTTTGGATTAGTATTATTGATTTTAATTATTGTTTTGCATTTAGATTAATAGTAAATAGTTTTTAATTTGTATTATTGATTTTAATTATTGTTTTGTATTTAGATTAATAGCTAATAGTTTTGGATTAGTATTATTGACTTTAAGTATTGTTTTTAGATTATTATTTTAGTAACTTTAAAGTTTTGGAATAATGGTTTAATTGTTTGAAAAATGATTAAAGATTGAAAGAATATTTTAAGATACACTTATAGCTATTTTAAAATGAATAAGAAGAATGTTGCATAATAGAATTATTCTAATGACGTTTAATTGTTCTGAATTTATATTTAGGATATGTTCAGCTATTAATTTTGTGTTCAGCGATATCGAGGTAAGTGACTTTCTGAGTTATTTAGTATTTTAAAATTATCGTTTATAATTATGTATGTTTTAGAAAGTATTCGGATGCCTAAATGTATTGTTTCAAAAATTATTATTCGTTATTTAAGGCTTCCATTTGAATGAAAATGTTACACTTATATTGTGTTAAAAACCCGGATCAAGTATTAAAATAGAATTTTGATTTAGAAAATGAGATTATATAATTTTGAACTGTGAAATAAGTATAGTTTTGAATATTGAAAATATTGAAAAATTACTTTTAGAAACCTCAGTCCGACTATGTATTGAAACCGTTAGTGTTTACGCTAGTTCCGGAACAATTTAGGACCTACTAAGGCGCACACCATTAGATACCCTTTGGGGGGCGCTCTTCGGGGCGCGTGCATGATAAGATACCTTAGTAGGGGGCATATCATTAACATTATCGAACATAAGGGCTGTGTTACAGGGCTGTTATAACCTTAGTCGTTCTGTGGATTAAAAGATACATCGAATATATTGAACTTATCGAAATCGTTGATCGAATATATTGAGCTTATCGAAATTTGTCTTTGAATTATGTTTTGTAATTTATTGATTTTGGTTTTGAAAGTAAATATTGACTATTGTTATTGAACAAGAAAATGTTATTTCAAAAAGTATATTTATTACTGTTATTGAACAAAAGGTATTTCGAAAAAGTGTTTTGCAAATATTACTTGATCCACCTAAATAGTGAAGATTGTTACTTGTTGGGCTTCGCCGCTCACCCTTACATTAATTTTTACAGGGTCCATTGTTAAGAGTTGAACAATGTGGATGCTTTTGTGGATGACTGAAGTCTTTTTAGTTATGGCGTTATTAGTATTTTGAATTTGATAAGACTTTTATTTAAGAGAGCTGCGTCTCCGAAGTTGTGTTTTCGATATTTAGTTCTTGAACTCTTTTGTAAATTTAATAATAAAAGATTGTTGGATTTTTAAGTGTAGTATCATTATGTTGTTTTTGAGTTGTGCTATTGATATTGTTGCCTTGCGAGCTCTTCGGACTTGCGGCGTGTGGCATTCCGGACAATTGGTTGGTTTGGGGTGTTACATATACCCTTATATAATACACGATGCTTGCTTTAATTTTGACAAACAGCTGTACTTTATTTTGAGTATCTATTAATTACATGTTTAAGTCTGTTCTTGTCTACTTGTGTATATATCTTCTATAATATGTAAACTTGCCTAAAGCTTCTTTTGTAGATCAATGCTTCTGCCCTGACTTGAGCATACTTCACACTATTTTGAATTCTCTCTTTCATTATTTGTTTGCTACATTTATTTTTTTCCTTGATGTGATTTTTATCCATCTCTCTGAACCAGCACTGTTCCAACGATGACAACACAAGAAGGCCGCTAATGTTAGTCACTGCTTCAGTGGACAAGATGGTACTCAAGAAACCAATTCCGGTTGATAGAGATTTAGCAATAGTTGGTTCTGTTACTTGGCTTGGCCGATCATCTATGGAGATTCAACTGGAAGTTACGCAGATCACAGAAGGTACTTTTAGTAAAATTATTTCATGTTTATTTTTCTTGTTAAATTATTAATGTTCTTTATTATCCTGTAGATATATATTCAACTTACTTTGCATTTCCTGCTTAATTAATATTAAGTTTCATCTTGATATGTATCAAAGTGTGTCAATTGCAGTTGAAATTTTATTCTCTCTACTATATTGAAAATCATTGTTTTGCTGAAAAATCCAGTCACTCAGACTCACTAGCTCTTATAGCAAATTTTACTTTTGTCACACGGGACTCTCAGACCGGAAAATCAGCTCTAATTAACCAGATAGTACCTGAAACAAAAACTGAAAGATTGTTATGGGAAGAAGCAGAAGAAAGGAACAAAATGAGGAAAAAGAAGAGAGGAGAACCAAAGAAGGAGATGGATGATAATGCAGAAATAAACAGGCTCGATGAGTTGCTGTCTGAAGGGTGAATCTTCTGTGACATGCCAGCTTTTAGCAGACAGAAATAGCATTCTGATAGCGGATACTTATCTTCAAAATTCTTTGATCTGCCAACCGCAGCAAAGGAACATCCATGGTTGGAGGATTTTTAATGCGAAGGGCGGCTTTCGAATTGGCTTTTGCAACAGCTTATTCCTTTGCTGGCAGTGCACCATGCTTTGTTGAAGTTGACCATCTTGATTTCTTGAAACCGTTGAGTAGCCACAGTACCACTGTTATGCATTTAATTTTTAACTTCTACTATACCTTTAGTTTAGTTTGTGACTCCACTCAACGTGCTCATTTCAATCTGTCAATAGTTATGGCCTGGATTTATATATAGAAATGGAAATATAAAAAATTGTAAGATAAAAAAAATACAAGCGGCCTGAATGCTTTAGTGTATATGCATTCGACATTTAGAAGTTTCAATTTCCTTCATTTTAGAATGCTTCAACTATTTCTCTTGCTTCTCTTGACACAGTCTTATAACCATTTTACTAGCAGCCAACAGGGTTATTCTGGTCTTAAATGCTGAAGCATTCTTATCACAAAAAGATTGCCAATTGACCTGTTGATCAGCCCGACTGAATTTTCTGCTTGGAATTACCTAAAAGTATATCAATGGTGAGATAACAGGGTTCAAACACAGCACATCCTACTTACACTATGATGACTAATTTCTGTGCTGAACGTTACGCTGTTAGAGAGGGTTTTAACAATTCATATAAGTTCATGTTAGTAGTATGATCATATATGGTCATGGACAAGTCTACATAAACAACATTCAACTATAAAACCAAACACTAGATCCATTTTTACTATAAAAAAGTGAGTCATAAGTGGAGCATGACACGGATTTCAATACCATGTCTTACTTTTTAATAGTTAAAATAGATCTAGTATTAGGATGTAGTGTACTTATACTTATTCTATGTGGTCTGCTGATGCATGCAGGCTGATGTTGGAAATTTCCTCCGTTTCAAGTCTTGCATTTTGTACACAGAACTTGACAACCCAGCTAGACCTCTGATCAACGTCGAAGTTGTGGCTCATGTTACATGGCCTGAGCTGAGGATCAGTGAGGTAAGCATATATGTAGTATTATATGTTTCGAGCTACGCTTATTTCCTGAATAAGCATGTGCTTATATATACACGCCAACACGCGCACACATATATATTTAAAGCAAATGTTCAACAGTTTCATTCTCAACAAGCATCTGTTCTGCACACGTAATACTACAAAACTAGTTAGTTTTCTCTTCCCGTTGTCTTAAAAGGTACAGTTCCATCTTTTTCTAATGGCTCTCATTAGGGGTATAAACAAATATATTCAAATACGGATACAGCAATATTCGTATCTGTATCCAAAAAATTAAAACCATATCCGTATTCTTATCCGGTATTCGGCGGATATTAAAAAAAATATCCGTATCTGATATTCGAAATTTTATCGGAATATGGATAATATCTGTTTTCGTTTATTTATTTGAATAAACAGATTATTCAAATATTCGAATTCGGATATTAGTTACCTAATAAACAATTTATTTTTCGGAAAAAAAAATTATTCAAATCATTTACAAAAAAAAAATAAGGGAAAACATTGAACAAATACAACCATTTAAAGTTTTAACAATACATATTATAAAGGAAAGAAAAATGTCAAATACATCATCATCCATAATTGATCATAAAAATTAATAAAAATTTAAACATCCTACAAAAAGTATCAAAAGGTTAATAATTTTAAAAAGATCAATTTGAAAATTATGAATGCTTTGCAAATGTATAAATTTGAATTTAAACTGTTAAATAATCCATAAAACTTATCTTACATGAGTTTTGAAAATAAAACACATTTACTAAACTAATAATTATAGTTTTGTTCTTTTAGTATATAATTTTTTTGTTAAATGAAACATTTATATATTTTGTATTTTACAATAGTAAAAATGCATAAATTAAAGTCTTCAATTGACTAAATTGTATGTAGCTAATAATGTTTATTGATTTTTTGTAAATATGTAAACGAATAATACAATCAATTGATTTGAAAAATGGTAATTTTGACCACAAACACAAAGTTATGGAAGACTTTTATCTTAAGATGGATCAAGTATAATTGTATAAGCACCATCATTGTAAACAAACACCACCTTAGTAGCTTAATTTTTATTTATTTTTGTTATAGATTCATTTGTAATGGCTTATCAAATTCATAAACTTACAATAACTTCTCAAATTGTAAACCAAATACATGGTGTCCTTTTTTCATACTCTTATTCCAATTAAATTAATATATTATAATGATATCAGTTAAAATTAAACAAATTATTATTATAAATATTGTCATTAAAATATGTCATCGTTTACGTGTCCTTAGAAAAAATAAAAAGATATTGTGGCAAATGAGGAGTTTGATATTTAAAGTTATTCATATACAAATTTTAAATACGAATCCGAATATTGCATACCGGATATTTGCTATTTATCGAATATATTTACGGTCAGATGTTAAACAAATATGGATATTACTATATTCGTATTCGTATTCGTATCCGTTTATTAACGGATACCTTAAAATTGAATACAGATATATCTACTTAATTTTAAATACGAATAAAATCCGCTTTATTTCGAATACGGATACGAATTAATTTTTCGATTACTATTTGCAACCCTAGCTCTCACAGATCACATGTAATACCCAAAATATATATATATATATAATAAAAAAATAGTTAAATTTATTTTAAAATAATTTAATTGTACATTATTTTATGTTTGAATTAAATTTATGTGAACTAATAATAAATAATGAATAACATTAATTTAGTTAAATTGAGTTTTAAAATTATTTGGGTCTAATTTATATTTGAATATAATTTATAACTGTGTAATTTGAATCCTATGGAGATTTGAATCTTATTAAAATTAATAGAATTGATAAAATATATTAATTAATAAATAAATAACTAAAAGCTGAACCTCCTCACTATATATATGATATTGATTGATTGAGGGAGAAGAACAGAACAGTAGTGGCAGGCAGAGAGAATAAAGTTATTTTATCATTTTTTGCCATCGAAAGCTAGCTCTTATAATATTCTAAGTTCTGGAAATAAAGTTGACGACTTCAATTTAATCATTCTTTTACACGCATGGGCGGAACCAGGGGGTCTAGGGGGGTCAATTGATCCCCCTATTCTGAAGATTAATAGATATATATATATGTATGTATGAAATGATCATATGGATATTTGGTCTAGTGGTAAAATTCTTGTTTAGTAGGGTGCAACTTGTAAGTGGTATTGAGTTCAATTCTTGTAATGTCACTATATTATTTAATACATGTTCTTTTACTATTTAAATTTATTATTTTTTTTGTTATAAATTTATAACTCCTAAGAATGATCATATGGGCATTTGGTCTAATGGGATGATTTTTGCTTAGGATGCGAGAGGTCTGAGTACAATTTTTAGAAATACTTGTTTTCTTACCATTTAATTCATTATTTTTTTGTTAATAATCGACCATACCAAAATTTACAAGTTGAGTGGTATTCAAGTTTTGAGCATATATATACACTTATTAGTAATTCATGCACCCTCGTTAATTATTATGTAAATAATAAAATACATAAACCATATACCATATATAGGTCAATAACCCCTCCAACGCATATTATAGCTCAAATGTCTCTTAGACTATTTAGGATTTTAAAATGTATTTTGAATAATAAATAGGATCGAATTAAATATGTTAGCGTAAGAAATTTATTAAGACTCGCAAGATACAATTGTCTTTTTTTAATCGTACAATCGAAAAGAAGCACTTCAAGCATCAATAAATAATTTTTTTTATTGATATATTTTGACCCTTCTAAAAAATTTTCTGATTCCGCCACTGTTTACATATATTGATTTTGAAGTAGAATTATAATTATTGGGAGCTGCTTTTCGTTTGTTATGCTTGATTTGCTAATTTGGGAATCTTTTACTGCATTATATGGAAAGGACATCTTGAATGATTTTGTCGGCTTCCTCTTTTCGACAGAGATTTCACCAAATAAAAAAAAACATGGCGCGCTGCGTATGCATGATGCAATAGGACTTGATGTGTACTATTAGCTTTACTGTTAAGTAATTTAATAGTACCAATTAGTTTACATGTTTAATTCGGGTTATACATGATCATACATTCATACCACATGTATAGTATACGGATATTATATATATATATATATATATATATATATATATATATATATATATATATATATATATATATATATATAATATAAATCCCACCCGCTATCTAAGATAACGGGTAGAAAAAAAAATCTCAGTCAACCAGTTAACTTAGTTAGTAGGGGGGAGTGATTTTTTCTTTTTTTAAAACTAAGTTTAAAAAAAAAAAAAATTTCCTCCACTTGGCATCTTAGTTAGCGGGTGGAGTGAATTTTTTTTTTTTTTTTTTAAACTAAGTTTAACAACAACAAAAATCCTCCACCCGACATCATAGTTAGCGGGTGGAGTGAAAATTTGATTTTTTTTTAAACTAAGTTTAACAAAAAAAAAAAAAAAAAAACAAAAAATTTCTTCCACACGGCATCTTAGTTAGCGGGTGGAGTAAATTTTTTTTTTTTAAACTAAGTTTAACAACAACAACAAAAAAAATCCTCTACCCGGCATCTTAGTTAGCGGTTTGAGTGAATTTTTTATTTTTTTATGTTTTTTTAAACTAACTTTAACAACGGGGAAAAAAATTAATCTACCCGCTAACTATGATGTTGGGTGGGATTAAAAAAAATCAAAACAAAATTAATGCATGCATTTTGAACAGGATAAAAAAAAAAATTAGCTCCCGCCCACTAACTATGATGTCAGGTGGGATTAAAAAAAATATTCAAAAAAAAGTACATGCCTGCATATATAACGGGATGCATGTATGCACTTTTTTAACTTTTTTTTGTTGTTGTTAAAGAAAAAAATTCACTCCACCCACAAACTAAGATGCCGGGTGGAGGAAATTTTTTGTTTTTGTTAAACTTAGTTTAAAAAAAAAAAAAATCACTCCCCCGCTAACTAAGATGTCGGGTAGAGGAATTTTTAGTTTAAAAAAAAAAAAATTCACTCTACCCACTAACTAAAATGCCGGATGGAAGATTTTTTTTGTTTTTGTTTCTGTTTTTTTTTTTTTTTTTTTTGTTAAACTTAGTTTAAAAAAAAAAAATGCACTCCACCCGCTAACTAAGATGTCGGGTGGAGGAAATTTTTTATTTTGTTTTGTTTTGTTTTTTGTTAAACTTAGTTTTTAAAATTAAAAAAAAAATTCACTCCATCCGCTAACTAAGATGGCGGGTGGAGGAAATTTTTTTTTTGTTAAACTTAGTTTAAAAAAAAAAAAATCTTCACTCCACCTGTTAACTAAGATGCCGAGTGGAGGAAAATTATTTTTTTTTTTTTTTGTTAAATTTAGTTTAAAAAAAAAATTCACTGCACCCGCTAACTAAGTTAACGGGTTGACTGAGATTTTTTTTTCTATCCGTTATCTTAGATAGCGGGTAGAATTCATCTCATCCATTAAAATCATTATTTCAACGGTTCAAGATGCATTTGCTGGAATAGTGTCCATAACAAACGCTTGTTATAGATCATTCCCCATATATGTGTGTATGTGTGTGTGTGTGTGTGTGTGTGTGTGTGTATGGTATATATGGGGGGGTGTGTGTGAAAATATAGAGGTATACAGTTGTGTAATTTTTTAATTTATACAATCTGTCAAAACTACGTTGTTTTGACAAATATGGGAGACCATCGATATCACTAAATTAAAAATAATCTGTTAAAATGATATAGTTTTGACAAACTGTGTAAATTAAAAAGTTACACAACAGTACACCTCCATTTATAAAATATGATGACAATAATAATAATGAGATTTAAAAAAAAGAAATTAGTAATTAGTAATTTAGCATATAATTTATTAATTTATTTTTAATTTTTGTAATTAACTCGGACGAAGGGAATTTAACGAATTTTTGGGTATTACCTTACTTGATTCAGGTACGAATTTCGTACTTTTTCAACGATACTCTTTTATTTTTAATTTGTTCATTTTGCTTCTTGTTTTGAATTTGGTTATTATCTCATATAACTATTGTTTTTTAAGTTCACATGATAGCTTTATTTTGGCATTAGACATTTAGAACTCATATTTGTAGTCTTGGCACTAGTTTATCATGTTTAGTGTTTATTTTGATTTTGTAGAAACATACATGTTAATATATTTTTGGAGATTTTGTATTAATTCATTTCAGTTTAACTTGTATGTAGTAAATTCCTTTTTGTTTGTATTGTGTCGCATGTGTTGTGACATGATATACCTGAGTTAAAACATATGGGGTACTTATCCGATAGAAGTTGGTCATTTGGTGATTTTGTTATGTGAGGCGTATGGGCGGCCTTAGTTTTCTGTTCTATTTTGTGGATTTATGACGAACACATCTTTCAATTTTGCATACATCTAAATTGTGCAGGCTGATGTGTGGTTGTCTATGTGGCCTTATTTTGACTTACCTGTGTAGCAAGATTTATTTTTGTCTTGTTCTGAGCTTTATATGAAATAATACTCAACCATTTAATTCAGCCTATTATTTATTATGATAGTCTAATTTGTTTCAATTCAGTTCAGTTGATTACATTATTCATTCCTCTGCACTTTATATCCGTACTAAGCATTTAACTCATGTTGTGTTGTTCTTCCAACAAGTACTCAGGGGATCAATGGCAAGTGTGATGAGAGTTCCCTTACATCTAAATAGTTTAGATATTTTGTTTAGGTTTTGATACTTTCGTTTTTGTTTAAAGTTGTAATAAACAGATTGTAGTTAGAGCCAATTTGACGTTTATTATTTTTTTAAACTGTTCATTTGCTAATTAAAGTTTTGATATTATTTTGTTGCTCTGTTGTATTTTATACATAATCTCCCTTTCTATTTTGAGAAGGTGGTGTTACATCCTAGCCTTACCGGATGCATCAAAAGTAACGGGTATCAACATCCAAAATTTATATTATTAAAGGAAGGAACATATATTGGTGACTCAAAATTTGTACTACGATCATTTTGTTTGTACCTGTAAAAGAAAATTTTACACGAAGATGAATACGAGGTGACAATTCCCATTTGGTATTCAGAGTAATTGAAGCCATAAATGTAGCCTTCAGACTCTAGTACTAGCCCTATTTTAAAAGCAGACCCACCCCACTCTTCTTTTTTAGTAAGATAAACTATGATCTAAATCTATTTATAAATTACAAAATGGATACATAATTTTTTTTAACTAGTCCACTTATCCATAAAACAATATTTCATCTTTCTGTTTGGATCTTTACTGTTATACTCTTCTTCTTTTTTTAAAAATAAATTAAATCTTTTTTCTTATTGTCTGAAATCGCATTTTGCTGAATTATGAATTTTGGTTGTGCTTTTTGTTTGACTAGGTATCCAACAAGTTCTACTTTACAGGCATAAGATCCTCTGTAAATAAATTCCTCTGTTTCTCTATTTCGAGACCTATGACGACTGTTTTTAGGGTCTATAACGATGGTATGTACCATTATCATAACCCTATTTTCTTGTAGGGCTACAGCGACGGTACCTAACATTCATTGTATAGACCATAATGGATGGTATCCAGATACAAAATGTTGTTCCAGCGATTCAGGAGGAAGCCCATCGAGTGATTAAAGATATACATGCTAAGAGTTCACAGCTGTTAATTACTTCACGAATCTATCTGCCTTCTGGCAAAGGAAAAGCAAGATGAGTAAAGTTCTTTCCTTTGGAGGTTTCTAAACGGGTTAAATATTTTTTAATCACTGTACATTAAGTCAACTTACAAAAGCTTAACTAAACTTTCTTTTTTTTACAATCAACTCATTGAACATTAATTTTCCTATAAAAATTTGAATTTTTGTCACGGACATTAATTATTTAAATAGGAGATTGACGTGTCAACACCACGTTCCACTTAATACTAGCTAGATCCAAGATAAAGTCGAAGGCTCATGCATTGAAGGTAAAGTCGAAGGTACATAACTTAGAAGGGGGCAAAGTTTAGGGTCCATCGTGGTGAATACATTACATAGCTGCGTTTAGAGGAGGTGAGTACCTCAAATGGAATATAGATTTCTTACAAAAGAAAATCGGTGACCAAATCTTTCTAAGCGCGACTCATCGTCATTAAATCTAATCGTTTGCGGCTGTGGAATCGTTGCACCTATAGAAAGAAGGAACCCTAGATCTAGATTAAAGATTTGGTGGTTGTAACAGATACAATGTTAGTTTGCAATATATTTATTTATTTTGGATTAAAAGAAAAAGGCTAATTTTTTCTCACAAATCTTGTTCTATTGTTTTGTTGACAAGGATAAAAATATATATTGTCGATTTTTCAAGTAGTGTGACCCTCCATTCACTGAAAAATCAAGGGAAGTTATCAAAAAATTGAGGGATGGACTCATAGCTGCTAATGAAGAAATACAAAAGCTTAGCTTGATTGAGGATGAAAGTGAGTTAAGAGTGGTCAAAGAGTTGAAAATGAAAAATGTCCAATCAGCTGAAAAACTCAAGAAGATATGGATCATTTTAATTTGTTCATGGTTGATTTTTCTGTTTGTTTTAGTAATTGTAGTATAAAACAACATTAGGGAAGCTCTTTTAGTTTTGTTAATTGTGAGTCAAGAGTGGTCAAAGAGTTGATGATTGTAATTGACTAATGATAGTTGTGTTTATGTATTGAAGGAAATGAAACAACAGAGCATTTAGCTCTTTTTGTTTTGTTATTTGTGAGTTGTACATTTGAAATGAATATAGCACGTCAAAAAAACAAAGCATAGTACCAATACAATGACCCCCTATATTAATGCATAAAACAAAGCAATGTGACTAACTTAAACTAACCCACACCATGCACCTTACAATGAGTTATTATTCACAAACCCACAACCTGCATTTACAGAAAGAATAATGAATTGCTAGCAACCATCACAACACAAGCAACAATAAATGATTACAAGCTACACCAAATCAAAAGCTATACCAAAAGATTACAAATTTTCGTCCAAAATACTAGAAGAAGCTATACCAAATAGATTCTAAATAATGTTCCCATGAACTACTATTTAAATAAAATAACCTAAATGCTACTATTTGGTAGTCCTTCCACTCTTCTTCCTTGGTGCTTTAAATGGCCTGCAGGTTGAATTTTGTGAAGTTTGTTGACTTGCTTGCCTTTTCCTTATGGATAATTTTAGGGGGACCAGTATTTTGGGACATTATTAGGGATCGGCTGATGTGGAGCATCCACATCAGCAAATACATTCCAGCAGCAATAGTCACTATAAGTCACTTTCTACATATTACAAAAAATCCGGACCATTACAAAAAAGACAACCCACTTGACCCACTTGGATAGCTTTATTAATATTTAGGAATACAGTAAGTCGCTATATCTTTCTCTCTCCCTCATCGCGACTGGATCCTTCTTTCTCCGCCAGTCAGTCACTAACTTCCTCCTGAAACAAGATTTGGACCAAATTAGAAGCTTTCAAGGTATAGTGAATGTATACATATTATATAATATGCCCTTATTGATAATATATACGTATATATTTATGTCCTAAAAATTGATTTCATGATTTTTATGCTAAAAATTTTTGGAATCGGAAGCTTTCGGAACTATTGAAACTCAGTCACTAAACCCAGAATTAATAGGTACAAATTGAAGCTTTGAGCTCTTTTCATATTTATATGGAGTTGGAAACTTTTTTTTGGTGTTCCTGTTAATGGGCTTTTATGTGTGTTCTTGGTGGTGGTTTGCAATTGGTCATTTTTTGGCATAGTGAGTGTCTAAATATATAGGGTTTAAATTATTTTTTGCCCATTTTTTTATGTGTGTTCTTGTTCGTGTTTCTGTTTGGTTTATATATAAGGTATCAATGTACCAATTGATTGAATATGTAGAAGTTGGTTTTTAATGTCATACAATTTTTTATATATTTATGGTAACTAAGTTTTTTTATTTTTATAAATTTGCATAAATGGCATGGTTTTATAGTTTTTTAATATTGTGGTAAGACTTTGTTTCCTCTTGTGTGATGCAAAAGAAGCACTGTATGTTGAATTTGGAAATAATCTCTGTAATTGATTTCTAGGTAGAATTTTCTTGTTCTGGTTCTTTAATTAGCCTATTTTATACCTGCAAAATATGAACATAGAAAAATATTCCTTATCCTTTAGCTTAGCAATATTATATATTGTGCGGAAAAATACATCCTCTGTTTTAAAATAGATATACATTTCTATAACTACACCTTTTAATCTTGATAAGTCACAACAATAGTTGGATTGTTAGCTTGAAAAGTATATGTCACAGTCCCAAGCCTTGATCCAGGACATTTTAGTTGATGGAGAGTGTACTTGAGAAACTATTAGGCGTATTTGGAGGCTTACATTATGTTTATGGTAATGATTTATGTTGCTTGGAAAATTGCCAAATTTATACATTTTCTTTTGTTAAGAGACTAGGCATATTTTCAAGATTTAGTTTGGTGGACATTGGTCGTCAGTGTTCCATGAGTCTTATTTTATTAGTTTATGGCTATTGGATTTTTTGATATGATTCCACTAGATGTTTGTTTATATTTTCAAAGTCAAGTCAAAATAGTTTTCAATTAAGATGTTCCAGTCTTAGTAGAGTTGGATTTGCTTAATCTTATATCAAGTCATGTCGTGCTTTCAACTCAAAATCAGTAAAGATAAAACAATAGAAAATTTCCTCATAATTTATTCTAAGATTGCGATGAAAAGTTAATCTTGTTGCTGCCTACTATAACTTAGTTATGCTTCCTAGTTTATTCCTCTTCCTCCATTTTTTTATGCTCTTATAAACTTGTGATTTTACTATATAACCTTATCAATTTATGTTATATAAATTATAAGCCTTTTTTTAGTTTTTGGACTAATTGTTTATTTTATTTGTGTTACCTTTTTTTTTACTTGTTACTCATGCTTGAATTTTTTCCTTTGAAACCTAAATTGTTATGATTTTTTCAAATTAATTCTTTGCTACATAGGCTTTGGTACGTAAACTATTATGGTTGTTAGATATACATTTTTGTAGGAAGACAGCATGGCATCAGGAAGCATGGTGGAGTGCAACGAATTTGATTTAAGGATTCAAAGCAAGCAATGTCATTGTAGACAATTTGCGATTTGTAAAATTACCCACTCCGATAAGAATGGAAATGAAGGTCGAATCTACTACGCGTGCCCGAATGGAAAATGTGGTTTCTTGGGATGGTGTAAGGCTATAAATTAACAAAAATCATCATCAACATCAACTTTTGAAGTGCAACTGCCAAATAATTCCATTATGCATGATGTTACTATGATTGAAATGAGATGTGAAATTAAATTATTGAAGAAATTAGTTGGTGTAATACTTATTCTCTGTTTGTTTTTTATTATGAAAAACTAGTTGTCTTTTGTTGGAAGTTGTAATGGAGGTGAAGTTATGAATGAAATTGTAATGGATGAAGTGTAATGGAATTTCTAATGAATTGGGTTTTGTTGTAGAAGTTGTAATGGAAGTGTCCTATTGATGGGTATCTTATTGATTTATTAAATTGATCAGCAGTTTTGACATTTATTTTATTTTTTCATTTGAAATTGTAGATAGCACTATATGATATCTGTCAGATAATAAACAAGTAATCAAGTTTCAAAAAGCATACTAAATTAACAGATCATGTTTTCAGAAATGTCTCTATATGTCCATTCCATTGCCAAACAAATCATTCTACAATTGAAAAATAGAAGATCCTGAACTACTAACATTAACTTTGAAAATAATCAGCAACACAGTTTTTCTCTCAGTAGCACATTCAGCTGTAGTCCACACAAAAATTATAGTCATATTACTTCACGGTCAGCCTTTACAACAAAATTATTCGCTTTGATTGTTCGGATCACATCCTTCACCACTCCTCCAATATGGATTATAGTAATCCTACTATTTGGAATATGCATGTGAATATTATTTCTCTATTACAAGATTTGATGATGTGTTTTAAAAGATAAATGAATCAATATGCAAATATGTCTGTATTAATGAAAGAAATAAATTCCTTAATAGTTAATAAGCATTATGTTCTAAGGACTTAGATTGACGAGGTCAAATTTGTTAAGTTGATCTCATATGAGTTAATAGCATTGTACAGTCCTTCAAAAGATCACTATGTACAAGGACTATATATATATAGAAAGATCAAACTTGTTAGGTTGATCTTAAATTGTAATAGATAGGCCTGATCGACCAAATAGAACAACTGTCTGACAAGGGAGTTAAAGCAAGAATCGCATACTTCACTCACGATCGTAGAATCTGCAAACCATCAGCATAACCAGTCATACGCTCATATTTCCAAAGCAGAATCATAGAGTGTTTACTTAAAGATCATCAGTATGAAGACCCTGAATGACCGGCAAGCAAACAGAAGATTCAAGCACCAACTCCATCAGCAAGACTGATTGAGAAATGAAGTGTCATTCAAATAGAAGTCTTATGAAATCACTCAAAGGAAGATCGTAGAGTCTCCTAGGAAGATCGTAGAGTCTGCCTGGTAAACGCATAATAAGGCTCGAAAAATCGTAGAGTCCTCTCGGCAGATCGTAGAGTTGTCTCAGCATCGTAGAGCTAACTCTCGAGATCGTAGAGTCCATATAGATAGTCACTCTACGATTATCCTAATTTTGTCTACGAACCAAGCAGAGTCAAAGAGCAACTTTTACATGAGTATTCAGAATCATGACAGCAATCCTCATAAAGATTATTCAGTAGGCTGTCCTTGGGCTGTTAAACAAACTGAATGAAGATCTCGTACATCTACAGCATCTAGTCTGAACTGAGATCGTAGAACAGTTCAATTCATAACTCTACGATTACACTACGACTTGCACCACAAGTCAGATAAGTCGTAAAATGATAAAGCAAGTTCAGATGTACAACGTTCAAAGCAATCAAGCTGAAGATATTCAAATGCTACCTGTCATAAACAGCTTTTGATTGTACAGCAGAGAATGCAACTAAAAGTTCGTAGAGCAGTTCTCTACATTAAGGATCTGGCACCTGAAGGTTCATAGAGCAGTCCTCCATGACATATAGAACCAAGCAGTTCGAGCAAGCCTGAAGTTCATAGAGCAATCCTCTATGATAAGAAATCATCTGTTAAAGCTTAAACCAGATCATAGACTTATGCTCTATATACAGAAAGTACAATGAAGATCACGAAGCATGAGGAGCATATCGTCAGGACCGCGAGGCTCGGATAAAAATTGTAGAGTTAGTAAAGTCAATCACTCTCTGATCTACACAGAAGCCTACGACAGACAGGTTCGTAGAGCTACGTAGCAGAACCAGCAGATAACTCAACGATCAGAAGCAATAAGCTACAACTAGATTTATCATCGAGTACTTAAGTGCCAACAAGGATTGAAGACATCTAAGCACTTAAGTTAGTAATCTCAAAATGAGCTGTTAATTACTTCAGAAACATCCACGTCAACACTTTATGGCATCTACTATAGAAGAAGTCAGAAATGACAGAATACTGACTTATGCGTACTGAGTGTCAGAGCAAAGATTTCTAGTATCATACATCAGGCTCAAGAAATCAGAAGACTATGTCCCAACGATCATATTCTCTAAAAAGACCTGTTCACTCCAAAGACTGGGAAGAACACGAGACTGACATCTCTACAGTGGTAAAGAAGACAAGTCAACAAGTCAGAGCCTGCAGAGCACTAACACTCTGATTTATTGATTAAAGTATTCATAAAGAAGTCTAAAACTGAATACTTCAACGGGAAGATTTGTAACAGGAAGAGAGCAACGGCTACAAAATCAGAAAAAACTGAGCTACAGGTTAATATATCAGAACATGTCAGCAAAGGGAAAAGCACTGACACAAGCAGCAAGAAAGTCAACATTGAAGATATTGAGGATCTGCACAAGGCCAAATGAAACCAACGGGATTTCTTTCAACGGTAAGATTTGCTCAGAGATATAAAGGCCTAATATGAGAAACAGAAAAGTGGTTGTTGCAGTTATTGAAAAATACACGAGAGAGATGATGGTAGACAACAACCGATCGTAGAGTGAAACAGAAAATGAAGATACTGAAGGACTCTACGATCCATCAGAACACTAACACTGAATTGAGAGAGACATAGAGATGAATAACTCTATTACAAGAGAAGTGTTCAGAGCTGCTAGGCACATGGAAGAGAGAAGCTTAAACGCAAACTTGATACATACATGGTAGCAACTGAGTACCAAAAGGAAGGAGCATCACAGTCACCTCAGAAGCCCATCTCGAGAAGCAATAAACTGTCTATGATAAGAAGGAATAACTGAGTACCAAAAAGAAGAAGCATCACAGTCATCTCAGGAGTTCATCTCGAGAAGTTATCAAGTACCAAATGAGCTAAAGTGCAAAAGCCTAGTAGCACAATTGGTGATCTTGAGTAGTTGCTGAATAACAGAAAGAATGAGAATATCAAAAACAAACATCAGCAGCATTCAATGATGGATCACAAGCTGTTGCTAAGTACCAGAAGATAAAGAAGATCAATGTTCTACTTAGCAGCACAACCCAACGGACAAACAAATCAAGTCTGCTGGACTTGTTGAGTACCGAAGGGTACAAGAGATTCTAAGTCTGCTGGACTTAGTCTACAGTCCCAAGGCTATTAGCCTTGATGAGGGCAAGAGTGTCCTAGTCTTGATGTGACTAAAAGAGCCAAGTCTGCTGGACTTGATGAGGGCGAGAGTGTCCTAGTCCGGATGACTAAATCTTAGTGGATTTCCTACTGTCAAGTAGAAGAGTGGAGTAGGAGTTATTCAGTCTCCGAACCACTATAAATCTCTTGTGTCATTTATTTTATGTCGTTTATATTCTGCACAATAACTGTTATATCTGCTTTCACCCATACTAGATTAACACACTAAATTGAAATGACTCATATTTCTTTAAAGGGTTTATTAAAAGTAAAATCCGCTGTGCTTGAATTGATTTTATCATTTATAACTAATATGTTTTCGTTATAAAAGGAAAAAGTTTTTAAATGATCTATTCAACCCCCCCCCCCCCCCTTCTAGATCTCTATTGTGTCCACAGGAACTAACACCTACAATTATCAAGAAAAATAAAATGATGATTTTCAGCAACAAATAACACCGTAGAAGACACCTAAAAATGAAAGAGAAAGCAGTAAAATAAGACATTATACTTGAAAATGAAAGAGGAAACCCCTTCCATAATAGACATCAAGATTTGAGGCAAATGGAAAGTCATCAACATGTGATGATTGCAAATTTACGTCTCCAACCTGAAATGTTTAAAATAATGATCATTAAAGCCTCTAAGAATGTAACTTATTCATATAAATTAGTGACAAACCTGTAAATTAAGATATATTGCACCATGTCTCATGTAGTCTTCTGGACCATGTTCAGCTTGAGAATTATTATTGAGTAAGCTTACAAAATATTCACCTCACAACTCTACACAATAGAAAGAGCAGTAAAATAAGACATTTAATATAAATAAATAACAAGCTTACATTTGAAAAAAAATAAAGAAAAAGGTTTACCAAATTAGTAACATCTATGTTATGTTGAATGGTCTCGTCTTTCCCTTTCTCATTCTCTTTCCCTTTCCTTTTCCCTTTCCCTTTCCCTTTCCTCGCTTTTATACTTTGAACAATTTTCTTAATCTTAGACTGAAGCCTTTTAAAATGAACCGACAAAGGACTACGAATATTGTTGCTTTCTTTACAACCACTACCCACTTGGGTGCCTTGTCCGGAAGGAGTCAAATGATTACTTCCACACGTTCCATCATCTTTTTATAGTACATTAACAAGCCTTTTAATCCAATGCATAACAACTTTTGTCTTATCTTCATTATCCATCGCCAATTCTGCCGCTTCATAAAAAGAGTTGCACATCCTATCAAAACGTTCATTTTCCGGATTCAACGTCCAGTCGGAATATATGATCTTAACCTTATTATGACACATCTTCATGTCTTTCCTCCACCTTCGAAGAATGAATTTATCCGGTAAGGTTCGAACTCATTTTTTTAGCAACACCATAAGGGCATGTCTACATAATATTCTCCTGAACTCAAACAATTGACAGTTGCACTTGATAGCACATTCATCTTCTTTAAAATAAACTCTAAAAGTGATTTCGCGAGTCCCTCCAAACATATCTTGTGTAACATCGTACAACTCAAAACCACATTCTACTTTAACTGAGTCAATGGCATAATAAAGCTTCCCTTTTACCTCTTCTTGAAACTCCTTGAATTTTGTCGTGGTATAAGCATCTTGAAATTGTTTCTTAAATGGATAATCAGTAAGGCATGGAATCCAATGGTCGAATGAATTGAAATCTACCTCATTCTCTTTTTGCACCTTACTTCTTAATACATTCTCATACTACTCAACAAACGATTTTAAGGTTGTCTTTGAATTCACATAACCATCAAAAAAAGCATTCATGATTTCACTTGTTTGAGTTGAGGACATTCCAGCCCAAAAAGTATTCTTTAAAAATGTCGGCACCCAACGACTTCTCTCATCGTATAACCCAGTCAACCAGTCATTCTCTTTCAAGTTAAATTTCTCAATGAAACTACCCCATCGCTCTTCAAATTCTTTATTTGTCAATGAATCATAAACTGCCTTTTGCATTGAATACTTGATAGATTCATATTGATTGCACCACTTAATTTCTCGGGCAACTTCTTCATAATATGCCATAAGCACCACCTATGTCGCGCATTGGGGAACACAATTTCAATAGCCTTCTTCATTGCTTTGTCTTGGTCAGTGATTATTGCGGTAGGAGCACGACCATTCATACATGCGAGCCAAGTTTTAAAAAACCAACTAAATGACTCAATATCCTCATGAGATATTAATCCACAACCTAAGAGTATTGACTGACCGTGATGATTAACTCTAACAAATGGGGCAAATGGCATGTCTTACTTATTACTTAAGTATGTTATGTCAAAAGTAATGGCATCCCCAAACTCCTCATAAGTTACCCTACTCCTTGCATCTGCCCAAAAGACATTTCGTAGTCTCCCATCATCATCCAAATCCATCAAATAAAAAAAAATTGTATTATTAGCTTGCATTTTTTTTAAGTAGTTTTGAAGTGTCATAGCATCTCCATCACCAAGCCTTAACCGCCAAACTTTGTCAAGATAATTGTAACAATCTTTCTCTAAAAAAGACACATTTTCATGTCCACCAGCTTCAACCAAGAAAGAACTAAAAAATTTATTTGGTCTAATACCAGCTCTATTGTTAAGTTCAAGTCTCTTTTTCACATACTTGCTCATAATCCGATTTTTCTTATAAAAATTAGATTTTTCAGGGCTCAATTGATGATTATGATCCAATGTTAGAGTCTTTATTCGCACTTTTCTGTCTTCGACTAATGCAGCCCTAATCTTAGCATTGCAACCAGTTTTGCTAACAGGGCGTAAGTTGAAGGCATTCTTTGACTTGCTTGGTCGACATCCTGACCGAGCACATGCAAGAACCACAACTTTAGTCTCTCCATTTATTCCTTTTTCCGTAGATCTTATTTTCACCGGAAATCCCTTTTGGTTACCAAAATTAGTGTAATATTCCATGTACTCATCAACGAAACCAAACTCCATTCCTACTTCCGGATCTCTTATCACTTCATCAAGTTCTTCACTGTCTGCTACATCCTCCGCTATAGCACATTCCTCAATATTATTCATTCTCATAGTTGAATCAAAATCATCATTACATGCCATTTCTGCAAATTTATAAAAATAAAAAAACTTAGTTACCATAAATATATAAAAAAATTGTATGACATTAAAAACCAACTTCTACATATTCAATCAATTGGTACATTCATACCTTACATATAAACCAAACAGGAACACGAACAGGAACAAACACAAAAAAATGGCCAAAAAATAATTTAAACCCTATATATTTAGACACTCACTATGCCCAAAAATGGCCAATTGCAAACCATCACCAAGAACACACACAAAAAACCCACTGACAGGAACACCAAAAAAAAGTCTCCAACTCCATATAAATATGAAAAGAGCTCAAAGTTTTAATTAGTACCAATTAATTCTGGGTTTAGTGACTGAGTTTCAATAATTTCGAAAACTTCCGATTCCAAAAAAATTTAGCATAAAAATCATGAAATCAATTTTTAGGGCATAAATATATACATATATATTATCAATAAGGGTACATTATATAATATGTATACATTCACTATACCTTGAAAGCTTCTGATTTGGTCCGAGTCTTGTTCCAGGAGGAAGTTAGTGACCGACCGGCGGAGAAAGAAGGATTCAGTCACGATGAGAGAGAGAGAAAGCTATAGCAACTTACTGTATTCCTATATATTAATAAAGTTATCCAAGTGGGTCAAGTGGGTTGTCTTTTTTGTAATGGTCCGGGTTTTTTGTAATATGTAGAAAGTGACTTATAGTGACTATTGCTGCTGGAATGTATTTGCTGATGTGGATGCTCCACATCAGTCGGTCCCTAATAATGTCCCAAAATACCAGTCCCCCTAGAATTATCCTTTCCTTATATTCACCTAGATTGGTGGTGTAGAAGCAGGTAGAGTGCATCTTTGGACAGGTATTCGTGAATACTTCTTCTTCATTACAAGTGTTGGAACTAGCATTTAATTTTCAGTACATGATAAGTAGGTTTTATACCTACTATTTCGATGCCAACTTACTTTAACTTTCGCTTGTTCTCATTAGTTTTTATTACTTTTCATGCTTTTATGTCTCTTTTGTAGGTTTCATGCTCCTTAGCACTTTATTGGCATTTTTCGTCTTTTTGGGGACAAACCGGCGTGTTTCGGTCTAGATCTTGTGCGGGGAGGAAGAATTGCAGTTTTTGGGACAAAAGTGGTTTAATGCGGGATTGATATGCTCGATGATCGGATGCAGCAGAAAAGATGGCACAGATTCCAAGACTGGTGCACGGCGCAGCTGCGCCGCAATCCTTCATAAACACTGCGCAGCTGCGCAGTAGCTCTTCAGGCTGCATGACTGGTGCACGGCGCAGCTGCGCCGCATTCTTTCACATTTTCTGCGCAGCTGGGCAGCACCTCTGCTGAGTCTTTGACTGCCGTGAGGCGCAGCTGCGCCCCATTTCAGTACAATCACGGCGCAGCTGCGCCGGTCCTTCGCACCAAATTCTGAGCTGACTTATTTTAAACGGGCCAATCATGTTGCTTCATGCTACAGTGATTGCGAGGGAGCAGCTTGAGGCTATATATACCAGTAGTATCAGTCCAAGGCCAGATATAGAAGATAATAGATAGAAAAGCTAGGTCAAAAGGAAGAAGAGAGAGTGCATTATTCATTTCCATTCTTTGTTTTCTTTGTTCTCTCTTGTTCCTTGTGATTTAGCTAGGGTAGTTTAGCTTAGAGCTGGGCATTGGAAGTTTGAAGCTTTGTGTCAACCTTGTAACTCCGGATTTGAAGAAGAGAAACCGAGCTTTGCATTTCCTAACTTTGTTTTCTCTTTCTTTTCATTTGTAGCTTCAATGTATGAACATATGTGGATGATGGTTGTTATTTCTATTATGAACTAACTTCTCTTATGGGATTATAATGAAACCTAGGGTTTAGTTCAATTTGTATGCTTCCTTGTTTTGGCTAAATGATTATGCATGGATTGTCTAATGTGGTTTATCTTAATTGTTTAAATGTTTGATCATCATTTACCTTGTTAACTCACACGGAACCGAGATGGGGAGTGTGAGTTTAGAACCGACCATGTTAGCTTGTGTTCATGATTTCACATGACGTTGGATTGCATGATTAGTGCTAAGGATAGACATATACCGAAGCACCACACGTAGCCTTTTGAAAACCTGTGCTTAAACCCGTTTTTCTCTAGGTCACATAGACATATAGTGATTTAATTAACTTGGGTGTTCTTTCCCGTTCTGTTGCCCTTTGGGTCGGATCTGGGTTGGATGGGTATGATGCAACGAGAGTTGGTCATACTTTAGTTTCGTGTTTTCGACTAACAATCCGAAATAATCAGTTAGGTTTAACAGGAAGTAGCACAGTTGAATGACACCCTAGGTGAAGTTATAATCCCATGCCTCCTTTGTCTGCTTAAATCGTTTATTAATTCTTTGTCTTTAATTTTCACAACTTAGATTTAATTCACAATTACTTAATTTACTTGACCACTGTTTAAAGAAACCAAAATAGTTATAAAACTACTGCATGATAGTGTAATAGCTAACCATAGTCCTCGTGGGAACGATACTTTACTTACTTTATATTACTTGTTGACCACGTGCACTTGCGTGTAAGTGTTGATTTGTCATACGCACGGTTTGACACCAACAGTACACAACAACAAATATGTATACTTACAATGACCTCCAATTAATATAAATAAAAATGGACTTATACTTACATATACTGTGCTTGTGAGAGAAATTTCTTTCTCCAATTTGCATAGATGTGCCTTACACAGTTTCTATGCTCTGCATGAGGAAGAAGCTCCTGAATAGCTCCTTTTAGTCCTAGCAACACACATAAGTTAGTTAACAAGATGCCAATAGTTTCATAGAAAACAATAAGGTAGTAAACCTCAATTGTGTTCTCTTTTTTCTTACTAGGCGGAGGCCCTACCTAGCACACAAGCAAATATTAACCATATCTCTTATACTAACACCATCATAAACAAGTCTAGCCCCATTTTTAATATCTACTCCATCACCTTTAAAATAAACAGTTGATTGCTTGATTTAGGGTGATAACTAAGTTCAGTAGCTAAGTCATCTATAGCATGCATACATACATAATTAACATCCAAATGTGGTGGGTGATGAACATTACCTTCCACATAGTCACATAAAGGAGCATAGATGAACTTCCAACCATAGTGTACATTAAATCGCACAATAGTATTCATCTATAGCAAATAAATAAATAAAACAAATGAAAAACAGAATATGAACAATAAAACATTAAACAAATGAAAATATAGAACACACATGTGGGATATTATATATATATATATATAAAAGCATACACGTCAGAACTCAATCTTGCTCAAGTAACAAGATTCAGTAAAGAAGGGTTTTATAAATCTTAAAAGAAAAGAATCAACAAAGAAAAGATAAAGAATAAGAAAAAAAAAAAAAAGAAAAAGAAGAGTTGTTCTTTTGTTCTCTCCCAAAAAAATTAAAGCCAACAAGAGGGAATATGGAGGCAACCTTGCATTCTTTATAACAATGTTTAGAAATTTGGACCGGATCGGCGGTCCGACCAGAACTAGTCGACTCTCTGGTCCGATTGACCCAAAAAATCGGTTTGGCAGTGAAACCAGTTGACCCAGTTGTAAAGTTTGTTTTTTTTTTACAATTTTTTTTTTAAATTAGATATTCTTACTAATATTATAACATTATTTTACTATATTTTAGCTCACAAAAAATTAGATATTTTAAAATTTTATTAATTATTAATAATATATATTTTTATGTATTTATGACGTCACCGATTTAATAACAGTTCGAGTACTAGTTGGACTAGTGACTCATCCACTCGATACTCTTTCCCGATTTCATGACCGGTCTAATTTTAAAAACATTGCTTTATAATACTATCAACTTTATAGTACAAGAATCTAATTGAAATGTGAAAACCTCGCTAACGAAATTGCTCGGAACTTTCACATGAAAATATAAAATATCAATCTACTTTTTTCTCATCATTGTCATCATCTGCCATGGCTGCTACTAGTTAACAGGCAAGCTCTTCTTGCTTCCCTTCTTCATCATCATCTTCATGTTCTTCAACTGCCCATAACGTTTTCTTGAGTTTCAGAGGTGAAGATACCCGCAAAACTTTTACTAGTCGTCTACACACGGCCTTGACACAGGCTGGAATCCGAACCTTATTAGATGACAGTGAACTAGAAAGAGGAAATGATATTTCCTCTGAACTGCAAACAGCAATTGAGCAATCAAGGATTTCTATTATCGTTTTCTTCAAAAACTATGCTGCCTCTAGGTGGTGCCTTAATGAGCTTGTCAAGATCCTCGAGTGCAAGAAAACATTTGGACAATTCGTTCTTCCCATATTTTACCATGTTGATCCATCAGACGTTCGTCGCCAAACTGGTGGTTTTGCGAATGCTTTTGCAAAACATGAAGAGTTGGAAAAGGTGGAGATTTGGAGAGCAGCACTAACTCAACTTGCAAACATTTCAGGATTGGATTTGTATAATGGGTAAAACCACGTTTAAGTTGATTTTTCCTTCTTTTGTTTCGACTGTTCTATTTTGTTCCATGTATTAATTCTTAAAATTTTATTCACTCCATTCCTTACTTATATTTTCTCCTTTTATACTCTGCTATGAAACCTAATTGATCAAATTAGATGAATAGCTCTTTCCATACTTTTTGGCACACTTCATATGACATACCTCTTCTATATATGTGTGTAAGTATTTGGTTTGAAAAATTAGAACATTGCATTCTCAAAACTCTACATAGTCTACATGCTATCCAATATATATATATATATAGTGCTCACAATTTGCCTGCATAAACATTGGCAGGGATGAATCCAAGTTTATATTGAAGATCGTCAAGGAGGTTATGCGTGTTAAAAAAAAAATATACATACTTGAATGTTTGCACCTACCCAGTCGGGATGGATTCTCGTGCTGCAGATGTAAAGTTGTTGTTGAGCAATAGATCGGATTCTGTGTGCATGATTGGGATATACGGGATGAGTGGAACAGGAAAAACAACCATTGCAAAAGCTGTATACAATATGATTTTTCAACTCTATGAAAGCAGCTATTTTCTCGAAAATGTTAGAGAAGATTCAAAACAACTCAGTGGCCTAGTTCATTTGCAAGAGAAGCTTCTCTCTAGTATCCTAATGATAAAGAAGCTCAGGTTGATAGTGTTGATAGAGGTATCAGTTTGATAAGAGAGACTATGTTCTGAAAGAGTGCTAATTGTTTTTGATGATTTGGACAATTTAAGTCGAGTAAAATCATTAGTTGGAGGTCGGGATTGGTTTGGTTCCGGAAGTACAATCATCATAACGACACGAGATGAACATTTGCTCGACTTGATTCAAGTCCATAAGAAGTAGGAGGCAGAGGTATTGAATTTCACAGCGTCTTTGGAGCTATTTAGTTGGCATGCCTTCAGAAAAAAACTTTCCATCGGAAGATTATATGGGAATTTCAAAAAGCATTGTAAGTTACTGCAAAGGGCTTCCATCAGCTCTCTAGGTCTTAGGTTCTTATTTGTCTGGAAGAAACACGGTGCAATGGGAGGACAACTTTGAGAAATTAAAACAAAAGCCCAACATCGAGATTCTGAATAAGCTAAGGATAAGCTTTGATGGATTAGATGCTTGTGAGAAGGATATTTTTCTTGATATTGCATGTTTTTTCATTGGAAGGGAGAAAGGGTATGGTATGTCATAACTATATTGAATGCTTGTGATTTTCCCCCCAAAACAGGACTTGGAATTCTAAGAGAAAAATCCTTACTAACAATCAGTGAGGTAAAAGTGTTGAGGATGCATGACCTTCTGCGTGACATGGGAAGGCAAATTGTTTGTGAAGAATTCCCACGTGAACCTGGAAAACATAGTCGATTGTGGTTTCAGAAAGATGTAATTGATGTGCTGAAAAAGAACAAGGTAAGTACAAGACAAATACTCATATTTTCACTGCTTTTTTTTTTTGATAGAAAGATTCAGAATTAAGTGTATACTCAGTGTTTTATCGTGTTCATTTCAAATCAGGGTACCAAAAACATTGAAGATATCATGCTAGACCAGACGGGAAAGAGAGAGTATCTTTGAGTACACAAACATTTTAAAGGATGCAGAAATTAAGATTGCTCAATATCAATAATGTACACGTCACTGGGAGCTTTGAGCATATATTCCAAGAGTTAAGGTGGTTGTGTTGGACATTTTTCCCTTTGAAGAGTTTACCATCCAGTTTTCAGGCTGAAAATCTCACTGTCCTTGACTTGCAGCACAGCGAGCTCAATATATTGTGGGAGGGGTACCATGGTAAGGCATTACCCACAATTTTTTTCTTTCTGTTGCACCATGTCTTTACTTAGGGTTTGTTAGCATTTGGTGCGTTTGGACCTCTAAACACAATGCATCATTTTTGGTGTGTTGCGTTTGTGAGTTTAATAAGCTACGTTTAAAATAAACTGCTTCCAGACGAGCAAGATTTTCCAAACGCTCCAATTGCTAGTACGTCTCATTTCTTGTTCTGGCGATTCTTGTCAAGTAAAGATAAAGACATAATCTAATTTAATAAATTTTTCTTGATTCTCACACAGTTGCTAGAAAACTTGAAGATCATTGATCTCAGTCACTCTAAATATTTGACAACAACACCAGACTTCACAGGAGTACCGAGGCTTGAGAAATTAAAACTTAACAATTGTACAAGTTTGAATGAGGTTCATCTGTCAATTGGAGGTTTGAGCAGACTGGTTTGCTTTAATATGGCAGATTGCAAGAGTCTCACAAGTCTTCCGATCAGCCTCTGCAATCTGAGTTCACTACAAACTCTAATTCTTGGTAGATGCAGAAAACTAGAAGGATTACCTGATAAATTTTGGAGTATAGAATGCTTAAATATACTTCACACAAATGTGACACTGTCACCCTATTCCACTGGACTCCCTCCACCTAGTTCTAGTTTCTGTTCCTTAGAACTTTTAAATCCCTCTGAGTGCAACCTAGCTGACGGAGACATTCCAAATGATATCGGAAGTTTATCCTCACTTAAAGAGCTGGATTTATCTTGAAATAATTTCTGTAGCTTACCATATAGCCTTAATCAATTAACCAATCTAAAAAATCTTTACTTGCGCGAATGCAAGGATCTTAAGTCACTTCCTCAACTTCCTCATAGTCTAGAAACTCTGAATGCAAGTGATTGTACATCCCTGAAACAAATACCAAACTTACAAGGCTTACAAAGCTTGAGTCTTGAGAATTGTAGTAGATTGGCTGAGATTCAGGGCTTGGAGAACCTCAGTTCTTTCCAGTGGATGGATCTAGGTGGCTGTGGCAACCTGGAAACTACTTTTGTACAACATTTGATTAAGGTTGGTTGGTTTTTTTTTTTTTTTTTTTAATAGACTCTACTCTTTGCTTGTGTCTCATATCCTTTCTTTATGCAACAGCGATTCATTGAATTTTGCCCGGGCTTTGATTTATATCTGCCAAGGATGGAGATTCTAGATTGCTTCAAATATCAGACAACAGGATCATCAATCTCATTTGATATTCCACACATGAATAATGTCCCAACAAATCATTTCTTAGGTTTTGCTATTTGTGGTGTTCAAAGATGGTGTTATGAAATTCGGGTTGTTATCAATAATAAAACAAATGGTACTGAACGGAGCCATAATTTATGCTACTCGTGCAGCTGTGGAGAATTTTCTTGGGTGACATATATACCAAAAGAAGATTCAACACAAGGTTGAGATAAAATTCAGATTTTCACCTCTTTATTGGGAGCTGATCATTTGCAGGTGGAGGGGATTGGGGTTCATCTGGTATATGAATCATCTTCACGCAACATGATGGAAATTGATGACAGGGTGGTTTATAACTTCAAGAGAGATCACGATTATGTCAATGCTGCAGAAACAAGCAGCTACTTGTCACCTAAACGGCTGAAAGTGTAGGCAGCTGAAAATTGGCACACTGCAACAACAAAGATTGCTAAAATTGCAGAAAATGTTCAGCAGTTATATTCTCAACAAGCTGTTCTGCATAAGTAACATGAATTTTGTTTGTGTTTTGCTAGACTAGGTATGCCATAATTGTAACACCCCAGTCCCACATCATAACATGTACGATACTTGGATGTTTATATAAAGACTCAAGCTGCTATCATTAATATCTTCAGTCATGACCTTTTTGATAAGAAGATACAATATAATTGAGAAAGCGCATCGAGCCTAATTATGCTATGATTTGACATGTTAAATGAAACCATAGTAATTTCGATCAGGTATTGCCATCTGTAGCTCTTTGCATAATTATTTGAATTTTATTCTGGTCAGTGCAATACCTCTGGAAGGAGTTGCGGAGTTAATGTAGAAACACTTGCGCGCTTCATGCTTGTGCTACATTTTAGTCTGCCCTCTACATCAAAGGGCTGATGCCATGTTTTTCTTACTATATGTATGTGTGTGCGCGCGTTTGATCCATAGCCACTCTGACTATGACCTTATTCTCAGCCAACTCATCTATAGCCATGTCAAATAGTTTGGCAGATGATTTAATGCTTAGACGATTTAATGTGTTAAAAGAAGAATATTTGCGTAGATGGCGTTTGATCCATAGCCACTCTGACTATGACCTTATTCTCAGCCAACTCATCTATAGCCATGTCAAATAGTTTGGCAGAGGATTTAATGCTTAGACGATTTAATGTATTAAAAGAAGAATATTTGCGTAGATGGTTGTAGATGAGTTGGCCGAAAATGTCCATAGCACCAAACCTCTTTGATACCGTGGTCAAGTCCACTTCTAAAGAATCTAAGAGGTTTTGGAATCCAACTTTGACAAAGCCAAGGTTGTTAAATTTCACTCAACATAACAAAAAAAAAATGTCCAGAGCCGATGTTGGCAATGAAATGCCTATACGTATGTGTGTGCCCCTATGCGTGTTTGTGATAAACAACTACTTCAAAACTTTTAACACCAAAAACGTTGCCATGGGAAAAACGTGGAATCATGAAGGTTGCATTTATAACCAACAATTCATTAAATCAGTATCTGAAAGATTTACAGGCTAGCTCCCACTTCTCTCCCAATATTACCATAGTATTATTAGATATGATAACAATCTCTGTATATTACAGCTTATACTAACATCAAGATCTTCTAAACTGATTTATACAAGTACCCAAAAAAAGTCTTGCCAGCCCTTGGGAGGATACCAATTCCATCGCATTGTCAACATTTTATAGGCGTGCCAGTGAGAAAAGCACCTGATAAGAAACACTGGGCGCTACAATGTGGATGAGCTTTCATCATCGGAGGAATTGTACTGCCTTCCGACAAGTCCAGGAAAAACTGGCGGAAGGCTTGTGTTTACTGGCAATGGAAACTGACGGGCTGAGCTGACTACAGTTCTCTCGTTTATCTTCCCGACTTCTTTACATACTTGATCAAGGATAGAAAGAAAGTCTCGTACCACCAAGAAAATCCGAAATGGATGAGCTTCTTCCTTGGCTGAGTTGCCATGGAAATACTCGGTTATCTCCTTTACCTTTGAGAGAGCGACCCTCTCTTGGGCTTGGATCTTGATAATCTCTTCCTCTGCCTTCTTCAAGAACCCATTCATTGATTCGGAGAATTTCCTTCTACTCTCGATAGAAGCAAGTTCTTCATTTAATTTTAGAACTTCCACAATTCTAGTGATTCCTGAGGATAGTTTTGCAACTTCACTACTGAGGATATCTGAATCCATTGCAGCAGATTTTTTCACATTGTTTAGCTCCCCGCTAAGGCTGGAAACAACTTGCAGACCGAGTTTCCTGAATTCAATGTCATCTCTTAAAGCAGATTGCTGGTTCGTTTCAGCGCTTGTACTCTGATCACCGGAAAGACGAGAACCTTCTGATCTGATGATTTCTTGAACAACAAAATGCAAGAGGGTGGTTTTTCCATCCGTGCCCTTGACATCTACAAGCTTGAGCAGTGTGTCGAGCTTGAATGCACGAGCGTCGCCACGGTTTGTTCCGACGTTCATGCGGTTCCCGGTCTTTAGAACAGCCTCGAGAAGCTTCATGAACATTCTACTGCTTCTGAGTTCTTGACTAGCTGCCTGTGAAAAGGAAGGGAAAAATGATCAAGGCAATTGTACTTGGTGATACTAGAATCTGTTATTCACCGGTGATATTACAAGTTGAACAAAAGCTTTTACTAGCTCTGAACTCAGGAACAAGCAGTTCTACACCTTCCTTCGCATTTCCAACTAAATACGCATCAAGATACAACAAATAAACGGATACACTTCTATTCTCCAGATCCCTAACAAATGCTGTTACAAGTAACATAAAACATTCGCCATAACTAGGAATATTACCAAATTTCTGTGAGAAAAAATAATATGGCATTACAAATGTTATGATGATATCATATCCTGATGTTCAGTATGCTAAGACCTCTACATATGTCAGCAGTAGCAAGGAAATCGAACTACTCTTATGATGGTTACGCATGGGTAAATCTGTGGAAACATGACAGGATGAAAATAACGAATCAACAATGCAAATGCGCTATACAGCTGAAGGTTCAATAATTAGGATGGACAACTGCATCCTTTCATGGGGTCTGAAAACTGATTTTATGACTTGGATAATAGAGTGGAACAGAAAAAGGGTTTGAACATGGGATATAATGAGCTAAATTCCTCCTAGCTTTCTAATGACCAGAAGAACGTAGACCAAAATAGGAAGTTAAAAATGAAAAACTGGTGGCAGGGCACATGAATCAGCTTACATCATCATTATCAACTATTTCAAAAGAAAACATGAGGCTCAAAGGTATGACTTGTGGTGTGATTGACACTTGACACAAGAAACCGGTACAGGGAAGCAGAAATTATTGCAGCATGTGTTCAGGAATGGAAGCCTAATTGACTATTTCTCCACGTTTTCAATCATTATACTACTATCGATTACAAAAGATGGCATAGTCATATTCAATTAATTCAAACAATGAGAAGACAAGTTTACCTCTAGTGTTTCAAAAGACCTCTTAAGGTACTCAACTTCTGAATCAAAATTGGTTATGTAAAGCATTGCATTGACCCTCTGAAATGCAAAAGGTATATCAAGTATGGCCTTGAGAAATTTCTCAGCAGGACCCAGCTTGAATGGTGATGTATCTTTGAATTCCTTCAGTTTACGTTCTTCCTCTTTGGTTGGAGCCATCTTTAATAAACTCTCAAGAAGTTCGGTCGCAAGCGTATCAGTATTACCTATTTACATTGTAGAACGAAGATAAAGAGAAACTTTTTTGCAGATATTTTGATAAATACTACAATAATAATGCATGCAGGAGAAAACACGACTCTGATTATGTAATTCAGAACTTTCAAGATCAGCTCCCCAACCCCCCCCCCCCCCCCCCCCCCCCCCCCCCCCCCCCTCCCTCTGCCACTACAGGTAGGCACATGTAGGGAATGCCAATTACAATATTGCAGATGCATACAAATCAAACAGGAAATACAACTAGTACTTATACAAGGGCCTCAATCAAGTAGTTTTCCTAACTCATAAATTAGCCTCTACCATCTGTGAGACTGACATTTTGTTTCAGCAAATTCATCTTTACCATTCTCCAGCATATATATTTAGCATTAGATTTAAGAGCATGTCTAGAAAACATTAAAATTGATTGTATATCACGACCTAAGTAAAGGTAAGCACTTAATGATTTATTTTCTAATAGAGGGTAAAAGTCCGTCTTTCAAGTATAACTAAATGACCTCAACTATTATTATCCCCAGTGAACACAATAATGTTAGACGACTTTGATTTTCTCACAGCAAGCTGAATAAAAGGCTGAGATTGGTGCAAAGCCTCTCCAACATAAGTTTGGGTAAGTGGTACGATCAGAACTTTGATTTTATAGTCAGAGGGGTGACTAAGGGGGTGTTTGATTGAAAATTAATGAATCTGAATGGTTGAATCGGTCAGCCATTCAGTGTGTTTGTTTAGAGCTGAATAGCTAAATCGGTCAGATTTTTGGACTGAATAGCTAATTCTAATTTTTTTTGGCTGAATGAATTAAAAAAATATATTAAATATTATATTAAGTAATATTAAATAAATTTACCACAACTTTGAATTTTTTAGGGAAAAAATAGTAAAAATGTATTATTCAGATGTTTCAGACATGTCACTTATCAAACAACTTTTTTCATTCAGTATTCAGAAATCTATTTCATTCAGATTACTTAAGCATTCAGAACTATTTCATCTAGTTTTTATTAAACACCTCCTAACGGGGTTTAGCTCAAATATTTGTATATTTGAAAATATAGCCAATCCATCCCCTTTGATGCCATGCTAAAACTATGCTACAACAGCAACTATAATTTACAAATGTTCGGAAAGCAAAGGGGCTCAAACAAATCCATAAAAATTGAATAGGCAAACAGTTACCTTCGAAAAGGGCTTCACAAACTTCATCAATGGTCACATTAAGTGCCCTCAACAAAATTGAAATGTTCTGTGACTTCTTCGGATCAAGCACCCAGTCCTCTTGATTCATTGGAGGGAAAAGGGGACGTGGGGTGTTATTATCTTTCAGAGTCAAATTCGATGAGTTTACCATGAACAATGTCTCGATCATTTCCTCATTCAACCTGCATTTCAAATTCAGGTTCTAAGAACTTTATTTTATTTTTATTTTTTAAGAAAACGCATACTAGCAAAAATAAATAAAAATTATCATATCATGATCTCATCACCATAATAATATATTTCAGAGCTCAAAAGTCTTACTGAAATGAGCTGGATTTGAGCTGATCCCACACCATTGCCCGGTCTGAGCTAGCTCTAACCTTATCCCAATGCAAAGGCTTCAGCCTGGGCTTAAAAACTTCCTCATTTGTTTCTCTACTTCCCAAATTCTGTCCTGGTTTTTGCAATTCAGCAACACGCATAGACGGCACTGCAAGCACAGGCGGCCCGTTAATGGAAACCTGTCTTTGCAGCGGCATTTCCCAAAACCTTGGCGGTGGCAATGGAGGTGGCCTTGGTGGCAATTTTTCTAGAGCATATACACTCCCATCTGAAACTCTCTCAGGGGAATTCTGGGTATCCCCTGAAGTTCTCTCAGGTGGCGAAGACGGTGGAGATGGCAATAAAACCCTTCGTTCCCGCGGCGGTGGTGGCGGTATTGGCCGGAGAGGAGCCGGGAAATTAACAACTGAGTCCGGTGATTTTGATCTTAAGCTTCTGGGGCTCGAATTGACTGCTACTGAAGGACTAGTAGACATTGTTTGATTAGGAGAAGCAGATTGAGAAGATGGGTCTGATGCTATTCCTGAATTAAAGCTTCGGCTTCCGAAATTGTCAGCTCTGAACGGTCTACCGGAGCTCAAAACGTCTGCATTTGGACTGCCGGAGCTCAAAACGTCAGCGTTTGGACTCCCGGAAGAGCCTCTGGGCGAAAAGAACTCTTCTTCGTCTTCCTCGTAGGCGCTGTTATAATAATGTTGTTGGCCGGAGAGATTTTGTTTGGGTAATGGGGGGAGAGGCCGGAGCTCAGGCGAGTCGAGCTTTTGAAAGCCGGAGATAGAAGAGGAACTGCTCACATTGTCAAATTTTCTTGAGCTGGCGAGTTTGTCGACATAGAGAAACTCTGAGCTGGTGCTTGGTGGGTAGTCCGGCGGAGGTGGCGGTGGTTTGGCGTCGGAGGCAGTGGCGTTTGGTGGGAAGGGGCGGAGACTGTCTAATCTTGGCTCTTTGGAAAATGGGTTTTGGCCGCGGTGGCGGCGGTGGTGGAGGAAGGCGGCGATGACGAAGATGAGAGCAGCGGAGAAAATAGAGAGGGAGACGGCGATGGCGATGAGTTTTCGGGAATTGCGTTTAGACGAAGGTGTGTTGGGGACGATAAGAGAGGAAATGTTGGCCGGAAAAGTGGGTAGAGAGTTGGTTGGGGACGGCGGCGGCGGCGATGGAGTTTGGTCAGCAGGGAAAAAGTGGTTCCTCTGTTTATCGGTGGGAGGAGATTGGGAATCATAGGGGAATTTGGGTTGTTGCTTTTGGGGTTGGGGATTAGGAGATGGAGAAGGAGAGAGAGAATTAATTACCGGAAGAAATGGTTGATGGAGAATTCTGCGGTTATGGTGATTTTGAGAACTAATAATTTGGATTTGAAGTGTAGAGGTTAAGAAGAGGATGAAGATGATGAACTTGCTTCTAAACATTCTGGGAACTTTTTGCAAGTCCAATAGATAATTACTGAAATTCTCTCTCCTAAATCCTAATCTCTCTTTTTGAGCTCTGTTCTGTTATTTGAAGGGTATTTTTTGGAGAGAGAAAAAGAATAAGAATGAGAATGAAGCAGGGCTATGTTCTGTTCAATAATTTGATGGGTATTGTTCTTGAAAGAACAGAGAGAAAAAGCTGCAATGTTCAGTGTGATAGATACCCTAGACAAAGTTGAGGTTAATTAACCAAAAAAGTACAGAACATAAGCCTCTTGGGGATGATGAGGGGTAGCTATAGAATGTTACTATAAATCACAAGTTTAGGGGAGAGAGATAATTAACCACAATTATGCATATGAGAATGAGAGGGAGAGAGAGAAATAGAGGAATAGACTATTAGATAGACAAGTATGGAAGGGAGGAGCAGTGGGGATGGAGGTAGTTCATGGGAATTGAAAGAAAAGAAACCCCACCATCCTTACTACTAGTACATTATTATGTAACCTATTTTCCCTTTCCCTTGTCCTTACTAACACTGTGGTACTGAGTTTTAATTCTTACTCCCTCCTTTCCATTATATAAGTCGTTTTAGAAGTTTTTTTTCTTTTCAAAATATAAGTCGTTTTACATATATCTAGGAGAATAAATTTAATTATTTCCTATTGTATCCTTAAAGATGAAATAATTAAGAGAGAGAGAAGGAAAAGTAATTAATGAGTATATGGGTAGTAATGAAATTTCAAACTAATATTAATTGTCTAACATTAGTATTAATGATATTTCTTAATATGTATAAGGATTTTCTTAATGTGTGCCCTTAGAGCACACACTAAGCGCGAAAAACAATGTATAATATTATTTATTTATGTAGGCACACTGAATTCAATGTATAAAAAAATAATATACTAGCGGACCCCATGTATTGAATTCAGTGCAACTATATAAAGAAATAATTTTTAGCGGGTCCCATCTCTTGTTTTCCGCGCTTAGTGTGTGCCCTTAGGGCACACATTAAGCGGACTCTATGTATAATTATGTCTTAAACGACTTATATAATGGAAAGGAGGGAGTATTTTATTTTTCTATCATACTCAAGTCTTTTAGTATTTTCATTCCTGGAGATGGTGTGAAACAGGAGCAGAAAACTGTAGAAGAATAACATGGTGAATTTGCAATTGTGGAGCATATACACTAATAATACATGGGCAATCCCTGTTATGTGACCTGCATATGAATTTTGGGTTTATATGTTTTTTTCATTGAACACTGACTACAATTATTCAATTAATAAAGATTGTTTGTATGTATGTTATGTATGTGCATGATCTTGATGATGGAGAAGACTGAATAGATTTTGGAAGTGGTCAAAAAACTGGATTTTTCCTGGCTGGGGCAGACAGTGCAGATACTATTGTTTATTGGGATTTTCAATTTGTCTTTCTGCTTTTATCTTTCTATCTGCCTCTTTTTCTGAGATTCTTGTAAGTTTAACTATTTGTCATATGAATGAATGAATGGATATACTATGCACAATAAGTAATACAGTACAGTATATTTGAGGTAGATAGCTAGCTAGCTAGGTTGCTGTTTGTGAGTGTGAGACAGATTTAGACAGTCAACAAATGCACTTGGCTATGAATTTTATTATGAATAATGACTTATGTGTATAATAATTTAATATAAAAATAAAAATATTTATAAAATAAAAATAATAAATTTTAGTATTTTTATATTAAATTATTATACATATTATTACATAGATCATTATATATAACAAAAATTTGTAACTATTACCCAATTTAATTTTTAGGAGGATAAAAAAAATAATAGTATTCAAATAGTATAGTTATTGTAAAGTATAGTAAGAGTCTATTTGATAAGGAGGTGAATAATATTTTTAAATCAAATTTGAAAATATATGTATTTGATTCTTTCAAAAATATTTTTAGGGAGTAAATTTTTTTGACTTAATGATTTAAAATTCGGACGGGATCGGTCGGTTCAACTAATTGAATTAGGACTCGGTTCAATATCTGGTCTGATTTGGCCAGGTACAATTGATTTGGTCAAAATTCGGTAGAATCAGTTGACCATTCAACCTATAAAACTGGTTAGTTGACCCAATTTTAAAGTATTTTTTAACATATTTTTTCGTACAAAAATATTTTTATTTTTAAAATTAAATATTTTTAGTAATATTATAATATAATTTTACTATATTTTAGATTATAAAAAATTAGATGTTGTATTATATATATTTATGACGTTACCGGTTCAATAACGGTTCGACCACTAGTTGAACCAATAATTCATCCACTCAGTACCCTTTTTGATTTGATGATCGGCCTATGACTGAAAACATTGCTTAAAAGTATCTTGACATAAGTAAAAAACTTATACTTTTGATATAAATGTTTTTGGTCGAAATCCATTTTACAAATTTGTACTTATTTTGTTAAAGTAAATTTAAAAATTCAGACTCCACAAATTTGTATAATGCTATATGTTATATTTTTTTAAATCGCTTTTGAGTATAACCTAACATTGTTTAACTTTCTTATGAAAACACATTTATAAAAATTCCTAAATTATTTAAAAGTGCTTTGTATCATTTCATGTCGCACCGCTCAATCGGTCAGTAAAAGTGTAAATAAAATTATTTTATTTCTTATATTTTTTTCCAAAAATATCAACTTTATTTTTTGCCTATCTTGACAAGAATTTCGGACTAAACTGCGGTAGTCAGCAAATAAATGGGGGGTGGTGGTAAACTGGTAATAACAGAAGATTTGATTTGATGGCGAATGATTAACAACAAACCTTTCACTCTCTTTTAAGCGTTGAAAGTGAGAAGAAAAATGGACAAACACAATGATGTGCATGCTCCACTACGGCACCACTTACCTCCACAGAAATAATTTAGGTCATTTTTTAAAATATATATATATATAATATCATAGAGCCGTTCCGGAACATACCCTCTTAAACAACATACCTAACATACCCCCTTTAGCGACGGACCCGGCGACGGTTTGGTCCGTTGCCATAGGTTCGTCCGTCGCTAAATGTTTTAGAGACGGACAACAAAATCCGTCTCTAAGATATTTAGAGACGGACGAACCTATGGCGACGGACCAAACCGTCGTCGGGTCCGTCGCTAAAGGGGATATGTTAGGTATGTTGTTTAAGAGGGTATGTTCTTGATCCAATCTATATAATCCCATAGCTATATTCTCATAAATTTTAAATTTAAAGTTTAGAATTAAATATTTTTAGTCACATATTTATTTTAAATGAGATTATTTATAAAATAATTTAAAATAATCCATGTTATGTTTGTTTTTTCAGAATTATTTAAAGAATTAGATAAAAATTTATCTTTCGGACTATTATACTCTTACCAGTAATAACAAGGAAATCATATTATCAATAATACTGATATAAATGAATAGAATAAAATGCACAGGTCATTTTTTTATAAAAAAAAATAAAGGTTAATTTTATTCTCAAATTTTCAATTCTAAGTAATAGGAATTATAATATTTGATTAGATATGATATTAAATAGTCCCTCATTTTAAGTCATTTTGTTATCCTGTGACTAATAGTCTTAAGTCTAATTTTTAAAATAAACAAGAAATATATAATTAATAATTCAATCTCAAGTGTTATTCTTATAAACAAACATGACGTTAGTTTCATAATACTACATTATATTATCATCCTAATAAAAAGTTAAGTGATTGATATTGTCTAAACATAATATTAGAAAAATAAGTGTTTGTTGCTTTAAAGTGTTAAATATTGTTAAAATTTTTATAAAAATACTACTTAAAATATATTTGTTTTAACAGAATTATTTCTATTTTGTTGATATTGTCAAAAATTAAGATCTATTTTTCAGAAAGAATATGAGAATCAGACCAACATATTATATGTCAGACTCTCATTTTAGTTGCTTTTTATGTAAAGAGCAAATTTTCTGTTTTACTAGTTAAGTTTATAACAATGTTTGATTGATGTCAAATATGTAAATAGATTGGTCATTGGTGTTTAAATAATCTATAAAGTATAATTCTTGAATAAAATAATTCTACCATTTAAACAACCCTCACCTAAAACTCCAGTTTATTAATCTGCCTGGGCAAAGTCAGGTGTTAGGTGTTTTGCATGTGCTAAGCACCTTAGCATATATATATATATATATCAACGTTCAGATAAATGCTTGAATATATAGGCGATTTGACATCTAATCATCAGGAACTTATTAAACATCATCTACACAAGAAAATTATCATACTTAAAATTGTGCAACATATAATGCTTTTGTGTTGTTACATTTTATATTTTACTTGATTCATTAATAATACTAGTTTCATATCTTGTGCAGATACGGATTAATTTATATAATTTTTTTTTTATAAATATTTGATAATTTTTTATTAATATATATTTATTTATTTTCATTAACAGAATAAATATATGACGTTGAAGATAATTTGAATCAGCATATAATTGTTAATATTTTAAAAGGAAACATTATATATTCTTTTTACATAATTCAAGAAAAAGTAATTGTAATTATTAGTTTTCGTAATAAATCTAATATTGATTGTTCGAATTAACTCATGACCACCTAAATTAACTTTTTCTTATGAATGAGTTAACTTGAATGGTTATATGAAGTATGATTGTTAGTCTTACGTTTATATATAATGTATAGATTAGTTTAGATAAAAATAAATAAGTTGTAATGTAATAAATGATACTGCTTGTTCAAAATTTAAAAAATGATTTTAATTATTTGATGTCATTTTAAGACATTTTCAAAATTTAAAATTGATGTATTACATTTTATCACTGAAACAACAAATGTTGTACTAGTAAATAGTATTAATGTTTAAATAGTTTAAAATATTTATAATTATATTAATTTAAATTAAATGAATTCATATCGGTTTTGACTATATAAATTTCTCAAATTAACTTTATAAATTAAAAATGACTCTTATGTTTTGAAATGAGGAATGAAAACTTAAAACTTCCCATAAAAGTAATTATTGTTTTACTTTTTTGTATATGGTAAACATCAGGTAATGAAATATTTCACTTATATACAGATAATAGCTGTAACAATTATGAATAAAAGGCTAAAGTGGTGTAATTTTATTATAATTTTTTTTTTCAATTCTAAATGATTAAAAAAAATTTGAAGAAACAAATTACATCAATCATTACATTACTTACAGCCGCATTGTGTTAACGTGATAATCAATCCTCGGTATTTTGATTTTAGATAATGTTAGAATACCAAAAGTGAGTTATAATTGTACATCGAATAAACAATAACAGCACTAAAAGATTAATATCTATGAATATGCTTAAAATTTAATAACTTAAATTTTTGGGTCAAGTTGAATTCTAAACATGTATGTTAATGTTTTGTGTACGTGCAGGAAATGCGATTCTCCCCCAATAACTAGTATCAGAACTATGAAAGATTGATCCCAGACAATTTAAACTTTTAAGTCAAGTTGAGTTTTAAACATGTATATTAATGTTTTATATAGACGCAAAAAACACGTAAACTCTTCAGTTATCCCTAAACAGGTAATAAATCAACTCCAATGATAACATGTTTTTCCATTTTCACAACATTTATTTAATGTAATTATGTTGTAAATAAAAGTAATGGTAATCCTCATGTTTAAAAAAAAAAAAAAAATCATCTAGACCTTCTAAGCTCAATTAATAAAATTTTAATTTTAAATACAGACATGAATTTATTTGATATTAATTTATATAACAAGAAATAAGAGAGATCTCACGTTCTTATATAAAACATTCTTTATATTAGTAATATTTCTAAAAAAGTATAAAATATATTTTTGTACATAATATGAAAAGAAATGCATTTAATTATACTAAATGATGTCTTTTTTATTTAATAGCTCATTCAAGAATGTGAGATATTTAAATTTTAATATATTTATAATTATAAAATATTAGTCTATATTAAAAAAAAATTAAAGCTTTTAAAACCTGATTGACTAGGGGCAGAAATTACAGTCGCACATCACAACCAAGAGAACTTCCACAAGAAAATCGGTGGACCTAACGTCTAGCTTTGAGAATGTATAGTTCAATGAATGCCGGGTTCTTATTGGTCTTCAAATAAACAAATAATAATTTTGCTTTCATTGGGCGTCGGGAAGCCATTATATTGAGTTTTTTGACCAAATATATATTATAATTTAATGAAATTAAATATTATTTAATTATGAATGATTACTTAGTGTAATATTTTTGAGAATCTTTGCCCAAATGACAAGCATAAAGAATGAAAGCATGCTTTCCACCCCGTATGCATGGAAAAGAGGGACCTAATTGGGGGAAATTAATGGATACATCGAGAGTAAAATTATAATTTATTTATTTTTCTCATAATATTATGAGATTTATAAGTGATGAGTTTCTCGTAGAGTACACAATGTTATGAAAGAGATGAGTAAATTATAACTTTATTTCTGATGTATCCAATAATTTTTTCGTAATTGGATATACAACTATTTAATAATGATCCAAATTTTCTTTTTTCTTATCTCTATAGCTAAAAACTCTCAACTTTTATTTTAGATTTGAGTCTTTTCCTTAAATCTCTCTCTTTTTTTCTTCTTTTTTTTGTATTAAAGTTTAAATAATTTATAATATTTATAATTATATTAATTCAAATTTAGTGAATTCATATCAGTTTTGACGATATAAATTTGTCAAATAAACTTTATAAATTAAAAATGACTCTTATGTTTTGAAATGAGGAATGAAAACTTAAAACTTCACATAAAAGTAATTATTATTTTACTTTTTTGTATATTGTCAACATCAGGTAATGAAATATTTCACCTATATACAGATAATAGCTGTAACGATTATGAATAAAAGGCTAAAGTAGTGTAATTTTATTACAAAACTTATTTTCAATTCTAAATGATTAAACGAATTTTAAAGAAACAAATTACATCAATCATTACATTACAACCACGTATATTAGTGTTTTGTATACGCGCAGGAGACGCGATTCTCCCCCAACAACTGGTATCAGAATTACAGAAGATTGATTCCAGACAGGTGAGCCCTCTTCAAAAGATATGCAATGGTGATTCGAAAATTAATTTCGAACAACCTCTTCAAAAAGACACGCGACGTCTCCTCCCTAAAGATTCTTGATAGGTTTAACCACGAATTGGTGTTCACGGTGATTGAATAGAAGATATTTAATTTTACTCTTGATGAAAAAATTGAGAGTGATTAGCCAAGAAATGATATTATGGTGATTGAAGTGAATGTGTTTAAGTGGCACACGTCATTTCTTCCCAAAATATTCTCGATGGGTTTAACCGAAAATTGGTGTTCGCGGTGCTTGAAGAGAAGATATTTAATTTTTGATGAATGTTGACTCTCGATGGAAAAATAAAAAATAATTAGCCAAGAACTGATATTACGGTGATTGAAGAAAAGGTAATCAAGTGAGTGAGAGCTCTTGAAGTGATGAACTCACTTGTGAATGAGAGATTGTCAGGATATCACAATTGAATTGTAGTCCCACATCGGATAAATAATAAAAAAGTAAAAGATTAATATACATTAATGGGCACAAGACCTAATAACTTAAGTTTTTAGGTCAAGTTGAGTTCAAACATATATGTTAGTATTTTGTATACGTGCAAGAGACGCTTGTAGACTTTCAGTTCTCCCCAAATAGATTATAAATTAACTCCAATGATAACATGATTTCCCATTTTCACAACATCTATTCAATTTAAAAAAGTTTCATCTAGTCTAAGCTCAATTAATGAAATTATAACTTTAAATATAAACATGAATTTATTTGATGTGTAGACTCGTCAGTTCTCCCCACATAGATAATAAATTAACTATAATGATAATGTGTTTTTTCATTTTCACAACATCTATTTAATTTAATTATGTTGTAAATAAAAGTAATGGTACTCCTCATGTTTTACCAACAAAAAAAAGAAGTTTTATCTAGACCTTCTAAGCTCAATTAATGAAATTCTAACTTTAAATATAGAAATGAATTTATTTGATATTAGTTAATATAACGAGAAGTGAGAGACACCTCACGCTTTTATATGAAATATTTTTTATATTAATAATATTTCTAAAAAAGTATAAAATATATTTTTGTACATAGCATGAATAGAAGTGCATTTAATTATATCATTTTTATTTTATAGCTCACTCAAGAATGTAAGATATTTAAATTTTAATATATTTATAATTATCAAATATTAATATATGTTAAAAAAATTAAAAGCTTTTAAAATCTTATTCACTAGGGGCACAAATTACAGTCGCACATCACAATCAAGAGAACTTCCACAAGAAAATCGGTGGACCTAACGTCTAGCTTTGAGAATGTATAGTTCAATGAGTGCCGGGTTCTTATTGGTCTTCAAATAACAAATAATAATTTTGCTTTAATTGGGCGTGGAGAAGCCATTATATTGAGATTTTTGACCAAATATATATTATAATTTAATGAAATTAAATATTATTTAATTATGTATGATTACTTGGTGTAATCGGATTTTGAGAATCTTTGTCCAAATGACAAGCATAAAGAATGAAAGCATGCTTTCCACCCGGTATGCATGGAAAAAAGGGTCCTAATTGGATATACAACTACTGCTTTTCACCCGGTATGCATGGAAAAAGGGGTCCTAATTGGATATACAACTATTTAATAATGATCGGTTAGAATTTAAGAATGGAATAAAACTCAATTACATAAAATATTATAAAAAAATTAGAATACGCGGTATACCTAGATTCATCAATTTAGTTAGTTTTGTTTGTCTGATATATTAATTAGACGTTTCACACGTTCTATAATAATTCACATACCAAACAACTGTTTTTACAGTAACTAGAAAACTCTAGATATTATAACATAAGTTCAAACCCAATATATTAATAAATCAAAGACACTACTAATAATTTTTTAAACCCAATTACACCATTGCGCTTGGCTTTTAGGGGACACTGTCTCCTTTCAACTCCCATCAGCTCACAGGCTAGTTGGGTAGCCGCCAGCTCACCGGGAAGCGAGACATCCGACTATCTTGTTGTAATAATCATTAGTCGAATTTGTAAAAATATGAGCGTTAATCCCAACATATCCAAATTTTCTTTTTTCTTCTCTCTCTAAATTAACTTTTATTTTAAATTTTGGCCTTTTCCTTATATCTTTTTTTTTTGTTTGTGTTACTTGATAATAATTTATTCTTCCTATCGAACGTGGAATGGGTTTTTCTTCTTTTTGCAAAACTTGTTTTCCTCACGAAATTATTGATTTCTTTCTCTATGCGGGATAGTTTTATTATCATCTCTTATGATATCTTACTTTTTTCATTTTGGAGATTAATTTTTCATTGCAAGTCTTTTTTCGTGCGTGAATTGACCATGATAGGTCTCATGACAAATTATTATTTATTTGCTCGTGTTGAAAAATTACTTAAATTTATATCTTCTATTGTTAGTATTAAAATACGACTATTTTTTACTTTCTATACGATCGGTTCTCTTCCTGATTAGCTTTATGTCTATTATTCTTCCTTTCTATGTGGGGCAAGATAATATACTTCGACATTTAAAGCCAAAAATGCATGCAATCAAACTACCATAATACATGCAACGAGAGAGGTTGAAACTTGAGCATGTGTTTTTTTAGCATTACGGAGCGCATTTTTAACGTTTCTAGTGTACTTTCATATTGCAATTATGAAACTAAAGTGTGAAGATAAGGTTTCATTGGTGGGTATTTCAAGTGGAAGTATAAATGTCATTATCCTTTTATTAATTTTTCTTTTTCTTGGGGACCAATTTTTGTGATAAACAGGCAGTTCCCAGTATTCAAAAGAGACAGGTTTGTTTGGAATTTGATTACACCAAGTCTGAAAGAAAGAAAGAGAGGGGAGAGGAGGGAAACCCAATGCAACAAGTAGTCCTCATGCATTATTCTGGTTGGAGGCATGTAGCCTAAGCGTCATATTTTCAAAATCCCCCAAAAGCATCAACACTCGATATATTAAGCCAAAGTGACACTACACCCACCAAATGCCCAATGAGCTTGCCCCAAAATGCACTCTTTGGTAGTAGTTTTCATGTTGACTTATCATAAAGGAAAGGAAAGGAAAAAAATAGTATTACCGAAATGGATAAAGAGAAAGAAAATAAAATAATTACATCAATAACTATATATATAACAAGACATTAAGATATTTACAATTTTATAACTTTATTCAATTATTTTAGTTGATTATGAGTCAATACTGAGTTAATTGTTCAATACTTTTCATTCTATTGTTACAATGTATAAATTTTTCATATACCGTAAAATATATATTGGAATATACACATGCATGCATGAGTTTTGGTCAATATATACATTTTTCGTATACTGTAAAATATATGCATATATTTTTAACATTAACACTATTCAATATATAAATTTTTCGTATACTGTACATTTTTCGTTTACCGTGAAATATATATTTGGATATATATAAATATATACGCATGTATATATGAGTTGTGGTCAATATATACATTTTTCATATACTATAAAAAATATATATATTTATCTTTAACATTATATATGTATTATGTCAATGAAAAATTATAAACTTAACAATAAAAAATTATCAAATATTTATGAAAATAAAGTAATATAAATTAGCCCACGCAAAAAAACTTGTATCGAATAAAAGTATGAGAAAATGGGAGTTTGACGTTTTGTGGGGAAAAAATCACCAGTCTTGTCCATACATAATTTCAAAAAAATATAAGGCGCATAATAATTAGTTAATTACGCACAAAATACAATCCGCAACATGGCTATCAACATTCGACCCTTTTTTTTAATAAATGTGTCACTATTATTGTCGTTAAAATTAATATTTATATATTTAAATGTGTATTAAAAAAATTAAAAGATAAGTGCACTAAAAAAGAATCAGGATCCAAAAATAACAGTTGATAATTAGAGTAAAATTGATATTGTTAAAATAGTAAATATTAATTAAAATGTTAAATATTATTTAAATAATTATAAAATTATCAATAATTATATTTTTATTCTGGAAATATCCACCCAACCCTGGTAGAATTAATATTAGTCCATATTACTAGATGAGTTTTGAGAAAAAAATTAACAAATCATGCAAATTACAGAAAAATACAAAAGTGTAAACCCGTGAATGTCGTGTTGGTCTCAGACATAAAAGAGAGAGACAAGTCCAGAAAATGATCATTTTCCGGGTGAATTATTATTGGGCAGTGTATCCAATGTTGTCCTATTTTCATGACACCTATTTCCTTATTAATTTACATTTTTGCCAAACCAAAAAAAAAAAGGGTTTTTTTTTTATATTTTATTTTAAAGTTATAAACTAGCACACACAAAATTGTGCACTTTTTATTTCATAATTCCGTGTCGCCTATTAAATTAAAAAGGTACAAATTTAATTTGTCACTCAATCTGTTTAATAAAACGAGTTACTTTCTAATTTTATGAACTCAATTCATAAAATTCTAAAATATAAATTCATGTAATTTTATTTGGGCATGGTTAGATGGACATATATTTTGATTCCATTCTTGTCTTCCTTCTTTCCTTTTACAAAAGGAAAATGATTTATATCACGACTAATTCATAACAAATTTGGATTGCGACTAATGTGAAATTATAATTAATAAGATATAATACTCATGTGTAAGTCTTTTTTATTATTATTTCTCATTTCATATATTTACATATGTCGTTATTTAATATCGATATAAATTGTTCATATGTAGTAACATTTGAAATTTTAATTTGCCCCACATTTAGCAACATTTTAAACTTCGTCATAGGTTTATAACTTTATAAAGCACTTCTCCTCCTGGTTTTATGGGTTGAGAAGGAAATTGGGATCTTGTTCACATGTAATGGGTCAAGGAATTGGGTAGCCCAAAGCTTGATTCTTGGGTTTCTGCCAGAAATGTATTTGGGCTCACATTATGGTGTGCCCCTGATTGACCCACTTTTAATTTTCCATTTATTTCCCCCCCAAGCTTTTTTGGTATTTGTCATAAGAATCCCTTATGTATCTTTCACAAATACATGAGCCCGTTTTGAATGAAAATTCACTTGAGCACATACCTATCTAATCAGCTTGACATTCCATGCTTCCTCAACTTAAGGGAGCTTCTTAGGGAATTTGAACCATGTTAAGGTTTTTTCTAAACTTTTGGACCTTGAAATGGTTGTTTTATGAGTAATACTATTTAGAAAGCTTAAGTTACCGAATTGCGAGTCTTTTCTAAACTCAATAATTTAAAATAAATGTTGTAAAATTTAAAAAAGAGAATAGAGAAGAAAAAAGAATTATGTTACAAAGTTATGCACAATAATTTAAATAATCATTAACAAAAAAATAAATATGTATGAGTTTATTATTTTGTGACAAGCACGAGATCAAATTTATTGGTAGATTTTTTTCGTAAAATTTCAAATCGAAGAACTTATATATTGACTCTAATTTTAATCTAAATAGACTATTAATTTAGGTTATACTTATACAAAAAATTTTATACTGCATATGTTATAGATTGTAAGGTCAATATTGACTTTTCAAAGTTAAAATTTGAGATTTTTTCAAAACTTATCATTTAACTATATTTTCTAATAATTTTTAATTAATAGTATTAAATTTTAATAGGATCAATTTATACATATTTTTTAATAAATCAAAATTTATTAAAATGATTACTTCGATTTGCATTCATTAAAAAGTTTAACATTTATAGAATTTTAAAAACAAAAAAAAAGACTCCTTTTTAATATATATAATTTTTTTAAAGATGGATTGAGTATTTTCTAATAACAAAAAATAAATTATCATCTAAAAATTCTCTATTTTATTTTATATAACTAAAGGTGAAAAAAAAAAAAACTTGAAAAGGAAGTATTCTGTTTTATATTCTACACAGTTTTAGGTCTGTTTCTCCTTCTGCAAGCTAACAAATCCAGAGCTAAACTTGAAAACTACTTTTTAGAGAGAGAAAGAGAGAGGAAAGAGGAGAGAGAAAGCAGGCATGGACGGAGAAGATGGCAAACAGCAAGCACATCTAGTGTTGGCCAACAAGCTATTCCTGCTAACTCAGCCCGATGTTGACGATATCGAGAAAGTTGGCCTCCGTGATGAAGTCTTAGCCGCCGTCGTAGCTGACGGTACGATTTTTACAAATTTCTGTTCTGATTGATTGATTTGCACCTGTGTTTAATTCTGGGTATTTTGAAATTGCAATTTTTGGTTGCAGATATGGCCCCATTGTACGAAACCCTAGCTACGAGTTCCGTGCTGAAATTGGATCAGAAGGTTGTCGATTCGATGCGTGCTAAGATCGACGATGAGCTCAAGAAGCTTGACGAGAAGTGAGTATCTTTATATGTCTATATAATGCCTAAATTTAGTTTTTTTTTCCCACTGAATTTGAATTGAATGGTGGGTTGATAATTTGAACTTTAGCTGTTACTTTATATGCTAGCTAATCCAATGTTTTGCTAAATTTTAATGAGAAATTAGTGATTTCCTGGGATTTTGTTTATTTTTGTCTAATTTGGGGATTTTGTGCTCTGAACTTTGTGCAACTTTGGTTGCTAGTTAGGTCATTTAAACTTTTTCATAGTGCTTGGCTGCATGTTTATTTTTTCTGTTGCCCTGAAATTCGCTGATTGGGTATGGGGTGTAATTCAAATAAATCTGCTGTGCGGTTTTGCAGCAATGAGCTGAAAGTTGTGTTTTTTATTTGGGGAATTCATCCACGTGGTCTGAAATATCTGGATATGCTGATCTAGGAAAATAGCCAAACTCAGTCTTAGTATTTGGATGTGAAACAATTCAGCCTTGCCTTTTGCAGTACTTACAGAACTTGTTTTAAATTGTTAATAGGAATGCTTCTAAATCTGGATTAATTATTCTATCAGTTCAGTTTGTTTCTTTATTTTTATATATTTGGTTGGGGTAGGGCATAGGGATTTGGTTTTAAAAAACTGGGTTGTTTAGGCTCCCGGTCGCCCTCCTATTTTATAGTTTGATATTGTGATGCTTAATGCTTTGTTTGATCATTTCATATATCAAGGCGCATGATTGCCATAAAAATGACAGTGTATGTGATTCTTGGTGTGTTGTTGAAAACAATAATTTCTGTTAATTATTATGAGACATGAACAATCAATCTTGGAACTTGTCTAAGTTCGGGATAATATACTTGGACTCAATCACTGTTCTAAAAATCCCCGCCTAGGTCCGATTAATCCCCGCCTAGGCGCTAGGCCCTCCCCTGCCGCCACGCCTAGGCCGCCTAGCGCCTAGCCTATGTCCAAGGAGAAAAAAAATCCCTCCAGAGAATTATACGGGACTGGGCGGGCAAGACAGAGAAATTAGGCGAGGCATAAGCGAAAAATTTAGGGTTGACATTATTTTTTTTTAATTTTAATAACTAAGCTACAAAACGACGTCATAAGAATAAATGAAGATGTTGAAGGTTGTTCGGGCCTTACTTGGGAAGCGATTGGTGAAGCATCCGAAGCGGATAGCGTACTAGAGCCTAAGAGAAATAATAGAAATGTTAGAGTAAGAAAACTCCATGATTTTTTTTTTGTCTGAAAATGATAAGGAAGAGAGAAATAAGGAGTAAGAGTATGAGCCCGATGGGGACATTATCTTGAAAGAATATAGAAAAAAAAAGAGTTATAGAGAGATAGAGGTATATGGAGATGAGGACTATTAGTTTGTATTTTTTATTATTTGTTTGTGTTTGAACTTTAAATAATTGCGTGTTTTTGTTTGAACTTTAACATTAGCAACATGGATATGTGTTTGAACTTTAAGCAAATGCCTTTATTATCTTTATTATAGATTGTTTTCCTTTATATTATTATTTTGTTAGGATAAATGTAAGATAAAATATTAAAATTGGCATAAAATAAAAAATCCCGCCTAGGCCCCGCCCAGTCCCCGCCTAGGCCCCCTAGGCGCTAGGCCCCCCCGGCCGCCCGCCTCCCGCCTAGCGCCTTTTAGAACCTTGGACTCAATGTAGTCATTGGGGTTTAGTTCTCTATTTATTCCCAAACTTTGTTTGATTTTAGCTCTGTGTTAAAGGATCCATGTCACATTCATGTTAACACTTCAAATTAGTATGAGTGTCCTACCTTTTGTTTAGTATCCGATACAATGATATAATGTTCTAAAAGGCGCTAAATGGGAGGCGGGCGGCCGGGGGGGACTAGGCGGGGCTTGGGCGGAGCCTAGATGAATATTTTTATTTTAAGCTAATTTTAATATTTTATCTTACATTTATCCAAACAAAATAATAATATAAAGCAAAACAGTCTATAATAAAAATAATAAAGGTATTTGCTTAAAGTTCAAACATATATCCATATTACCAATGTCAAAGTTCAAACACAAGCATGCAATTGTTCAAAGTTCAAACACAAGCATAAGCATGCAATTGTTTAAAGTTCAAACACAAACAAATAATAAAAAATACAAACTGATAGTCATCATCTTCATATCCTTCTATATCTCTAACTCTTTTTCTCTATATCCCTCCAAGATAATGTCCCCATCGAACTCACACTTATACTCCTCACCTCTCTCTTCCGTGTCATCATCAGACAAAAAATATTCTTCATAGAGTTCTTTGATTCCAACATTTTTACTACTTCTCTTAGGCTTTAGTACGCTATCTACTCCGGATGCTTCACCAACCGCCTCCCAAGTAAGGCCCAAACACCCCTCAACTTTATCATCTATTTCCACGATGTCGTTTTGTAGCTTAGTTATTAAAATAAAATAAAAATAATTGCAGTCCTAATTTCTCCACTTAGGTCAGCCTAATTTCTCCGCCTTGCCCGTCTAATTTCCTGGAAGAATTTTTTTTCCGCCTTAGGCTTAGGCGAGGCGCCCGGGGGGGGGGAGGGGGAGGGGGGGGGGGGGGGCGCTAGCTCCTAGGCGTGGCGGCCGGGGGGCCTAGCGCCTAGGCGGGGACTAATCGAACCTAGGTGGAGATTTTTATAACACTACAATGATGTATCTGCATCACACAAACAACTTCCTAGCTCTATAATGTGATACATTTCTTCTGCCGATAATAAACATATTAAATAAATATCCGAACTAAATGATCAGGACAATAAGATAGATGGCATTGAAAGAGAAAGCCCATATGATGCATTCAGAAAGAAAAATGCTATTTCCACAAGATTCCTTTATAGTAAGTGGGTCCGACACTCATATAAGAGGAGATCTTGTGGAATTAGCACTTTGTCTTGTGGAAATAACTCATCCCTGAAACTTATCCTACCTGTCAACCGCCAATTTTTTCAGACTTACGTTTGTTTGATTCGTTATATAGGATTACAGATGCTGAAGAAAACTTGGGGGAAAGTGAAGTTCGAGAAGCTCACTTAGCTAAATCCTTGTTTTTCATTCGAATAGGTGACAAGGTAGGTAACAATTGTCAATTATTATTCATCAGTTCTGATAGTTTTTCTGCATTATTTGTATGCAAGTTTGAACTCTTTTCATGTCTTATTCACTGTTGCAAACAGGAGAAGGCACTGGAACAACTCAAGATAACTGAGGGTAAAACAGTTGCAGTTGGGCAAAGGATGGACTTGGTGTTCTATACACTACAGATCGGTCTTTTCTACATGGATTTTGATCTTATTTCGAAAAGCATTGATAAAGCGAAGAAGTAAGTGTGATATGGAACATTTTTTTTTTTCCTTCGACTTTCATAAGGAGTTTCTATTGTTTGAGATATTGCCCTTCAAACTTTCTCTCATATTCTTAAGAACAACTGACAGATTGTTTGAGGAGGGTGGTGACTGGGAAAGGAAGAATCGGTTGAAGGTGTATGAAGGATTGTACTGCATGTCTACTCGCAACTTTAAGACAGCAGCTGATCTCTTCCTTGATTCTATCTCAACTTTCACAACTTATGAACTTTTCCCTTATGACACCTTCATATTTTACACTGTCCTTACAAGCATTATAACATTGGACAGAGTTTCCCTGAAACAAAAGGTATTTATGCTTGCTACTGTACTGTTCTGTCTCAAACGTGCTTATCCTATTTTTCTCAACAGCTGCTATTTTCCCCATGCCATTTTTCTGTAACTGGTTAAGTGACATTCTTATTGCTATATTTGGCAGGTTGTGGATGCTCCTGAGATCCTGACTGTGATTGGAAAAATTCCATACTTGTCTGAATTTTTGAACTCTCTATATGATTGTCAATACAAATCATTTTTCTCTGCATTTGGTAAGTATGTATGTGCTGTGCTGTGTGCTCCATGCTCTCCATTATAGTGTTAAGAGTTCAGAGTGTATGTTTTGTTCCAGAATTGTTACTAGAGATCTTTGCCCATTGTGCTCATACTTTTCACCTGTCCTCGGGGCAAACATGTACCATCTGCGTTGAATATTTCCTTCAGAAACTCATTTGAGTGTTATTATGTTCATTTACGGGGCTAAATGACTGGAACTATTATGTTCCTCAACCCGACTTGAGCTCTAAATTGTAGATCAGTAGTTCTGCAGATGATTTTGAAGCTTTGATATGATTTACGATGTATACAGAATATGACTGACACTAAATTACCGTCTAACAAATATAATTATTGTATACTTGCATGAATGAGACAAGGCATTATGTATTCAATAATGAAGATTGGAAGATTTTTTTTGCATGTTCATTTTGTTTGTTTCTGGAATCATCGTATAGTTCTATCTGAATTTATCTGGATGACTTGCAGCTGGCCTGACTAAGCATATTAAATTGGACCGCTATTTGCATCCACACTTCCGGTACTACATGAGAGAGATAAGGACTGTTGTTTACTCCCAGTTTCTGGAATCGTACAAGAGCGTTACAATTGAAGCAATGGCAAAGGCATTTGGAGTAACAGTAGATTTCATTGATTTGTAAGTCGTTTCATTTCCATGGGTATACTTGATTTGGTGTAACTGTGTTTTACAATGGTTACTTTTTTCTTCTTTTAGTTGCTTATGCGTTTTGTAATTTCCTGAGTATTTCCATTTTCTCCAGGGAGCTTTCACGTTTTATTGCAGCAGGGAAGCTTCACTGCAAGATAGATAAAGTTGCAGGTGTATTAGAAACTAACCGTCCTGATTCAAAGAATGCCCTTTACCAGTCAACTATTAAGCAGGGAGACTTTTTATTGAACCGAATTCAGAAGCTGTCTCGTGTCATTGATCTTTGAAGTAGATATAAGTTTTCCGAATTCTGGATTGATCCCGAAAAATTTGCGGCCGAGGACTACATATGGGTTGTAGCTTATTTCAATGAACGCATCATGGATTGAGATGTTTTTGTATTATTTTGATTCAAGCCAAAGAATACTTACTCTTTACATTTTATAATACCTGGCTGCATAATTTTTGTCTGATTCCCCAGAAATCTTCCTAGTAGAACGTTTACAAATCCAGAAATATCTTATACTGAATCCACAGCAGTTTTATATCCCCTACATGACATCTATGAAAGTGTGACAGATTTGGTTTAAATCCATTTGGTTCATTAGCAGCAGCAGCAACTGCTTCAGGAAATATCTTAGTTTTCAGCTTTTTTTTTCTGCTGATAATAAGAACACCCTAAAAGGTTCCGAGTCTTTTGACTTCCTCGTTGGAGCTTGGTGGTTGATTGGTGTTCCCCATTAATTAAGGCTAGGTGGTTCATGAACCCACTAACAATTTCCTTGATTGTGAAGTGGTCTTAGGGTCGAGTACCTGACCAAAAGGTTGTTGGCTTCTATTCACACAATCTCTGTGGTTCAACAATAGGGTAGGAGCTCACTGAAGAAAAATGCGTGGCAGTACAAGGCAGAAACTGAGAAATGGATAAAGGCAGGCCCCTTATGGTTGGCAATCAAAGAAACACAAGGACAACTGCTACAGAATTTACCATTGTCCTGTATAATTGTATTATGTCAGAGTTTTGATATGGATTGCTAAATTTTTTTGCCCGAGTTACCATTCCGACATTAACATTCCCGGTCTCGTAAAGACCGGTTTAGTTTGAGTTTTAAAGTTAAATCGACCGATTTTAAAATTAAAATCTATTTTATGTTTTTTCAAATACAAGTAAAGAGATTATAGTCATAAGAAACTACATTTAATTTACTACAATATTCAATTTTTTAAAGTTCAAAAATATAATTGCATTTGCTTAATTATCAATTTTAAAATTAGTTAATGTGACCAGAAGAGTTAAATTAAGCCAGTATTTGCATAACAGAGAGAGTACATGAGATTTATTTATAATAAGTATATGAGATTGACTCACCATATTATATATCATATTAAAACAAAAAAATAAAAACAAATTCTTCTTCTGAGTACAAATATGCGGCTAGAAGTTCCAAGATAAAAATTACTTTAGCAGTTGTGAACATAAAGCGCCAAAAGATGCGGCCTTTTAAGCCCAAAAAACTGCTCAAGAGATTGAGGACATTTCGTTTGTCTTGGATGGATACAACAAGGTACATTTTTCTTTTGGAAAATAAGTATAACTAGAGAGAGATAGTAAAAGAGTAACTGTTGCACGATAATGAATGTAACTAGATTAAATAGTGTACACGATATGATTAAGTTGGGAATGAGTTTTTTTTTTGTTTGCAATTAAATTTTCATTGTAGAGTGTGATTAATTTTATTATTATAGGTGATTTTCGAAGTTTTTACTATAGGTGTAAGATGTCTCAGAGAAGCTTACGAGAAGGGAGGATGGAACTTACTGATTCGCAGTTTGAGGATGAGATTTACCAGATAATCGAATGCCCTTAATAATTATTGTCAAAAGGAAGGTTAGTTTACTACAAGTACTATAACTATGAGCTAACAAGAAATTACAATTAATTAAGAAATCTCATACACTTTATTTTTATTGCATTTATTTGAATTCAAATGGCAGACTGAAAATTAAAGCCTAAACTTCGCCAACGAAGTTTGGAAATCTTGAAGAAACTTGATCACAGGGAGCGGTTAGAACAGGAGGTAGAACAAATGAAGGGGGCTAATGTAGCAGTCATGAAACATAAGACTGAGAGTGGGGATGCTGGTGAAGAAGAAGATGGAGTCTATTGAAGATAATTTGAAGACAAAAAATGAAGATTTTATTTATTTATTTTAGGCCATAGGCCATTATTCTAGTTAATAAAGTGGAAGGTTGTTGAATATTTAAACTTGATTTAATATTATTAACTTGTGTTGGTACATGAATGAGTAAGTTCATGATACATGTATATACATGAATGTATTTAGAAGTGTCTTGAAACATGTATGGTTAGGTTCATGCACATGTATTTGGTCATGTAATAATTATTAAAGTGCCTCTAGAAGTGTCCTAGGAGTCCTATAAATAGTCTTTGTATGTAAGTTATTTTAAGCCAGTGAGTTGAATCAAGTATTTTAAGGTTTAAACACTCTTCATCACTTCTCTACAATTTATCTTCCATATGTTTTCCAACAAAGTAGTATCAGAGCTAGGTTAATTACAAGATACTTCCAAGCTTTAGACAAATTGTCCAAGGTGACGACAAGGGAGAGTAGACAATTAAATTGAGGTAACCTGGTGCTATCAAATAGTTTTGCTAGGCGAGTGCAAAGTGTGCGTGTTAGAGCTTTGGAACACTATCCAGCAAAGGTTAGCGTAGAGAAAAAATTGTAGAAGTTTTTGAGTTGAAGCGCGTCAAAAAGGTCATCATATTGATAGCGTTTTGGAGAGGTAAATTATATAGAGATGATGTTTCCTATGTTTGGTGATAAATTAGTATTCACAAATTACAACGTTTGGAGTATAAGGATCCAAGCATATCTTGGAGCTTGTAATTTATGGCGAGATATTATCGCAAATCTAGAAAAGTGTATTTCAAAAAAAAATTCAAGAAATGAAAGAAGAAAGAGCAAGAGAGATTTTGTAAGAAGTCATACATGAAGAAGTTTGGAAACGTGTTGCGAGTTTTGATTCTCTACATCAATTATGGAATGAGCTTCAATCTATTTGTAATAACTATAAAGGTCCACCGTTACCTAAAGAGTCTTGTGTACGATATGTGGAAGAAGATGAGATATCTTTTGAAAAAATTAATGAATTAATTGAGAAAAAAGAATGTGAAAAAGAATTTTTTGAAGAAAAGATGTGTTGAAATTACGAAAGTTAAAGATAAAAAAGGAGAAATTGAAGAAATTGAAGAGACGTCAAGTGAAGAAGCATTTGAAGAGGTAAAAGAAGCATAAAAAGAAAAGGAGGACGTGATCAAAAAAATTGAAGTAGTTGACAAAATTGTCAATGGTGGAGAACTAGTTGAAATTATTTAAATAGAAGAAAAGATTGTTGATTAAGCCTATATGTTCGAAAATTTGGAGGAGCATGAGAAAATTATTTTGTATATAAAAAATAATGATTTTGGATTTCGAGTGAGAAATTTTGTGGAAGACATTAAATGGGTCAACATGGAGAATTATTATGATCAATGGGAGTTTGCAAATAGTAAAATGGAGAAGCAACACAAAAAGTTCATGAAACATGAAAAACATGAGAAGTTAGATTACAAGATAAACACTACAAGAAAAAAGCTTATTTCCGGCAGAATTGTCCGTAAAAAATAAGCTTATTTTCGACGAAATTATTCGTCAAAAATTCGATCGTAAATAATTGCATTGGGATTAATCCGTCAGAAATAAGCTTATTTCGTCGGAATATGGGCATTTTTTCGTCCAATGTAACCTTTTTTTTCAACAGATTCCATCGAATTTACCTTTTCTGTCGGAAAAAAACTTATTTCAGACGGAATTTATTTTGTTGGAATTAATTCTGTCAGAAATAAGTTTTTTTTTTTTTTTTTTTTTTTGTAGTGAAAGAAGATTAAATGGAAATTCCAAGCATGTGTGAAGAATAAATGTCGAGGCGGAAAAGTGAAGAAAAGAAAGAAGATTCCTACGATGTTCAAGAAAATTGCAAAAATGATGAAAGTATTTCAACATGTTAAAAACTCGAGTATGCCAAGAAAATTATTTGTGCCATTTACATAAATGGAGATGACAAAAGAGAATATTGTGTTTGAAGGAATTGAAAGATCAAAAGGTTTTACGACATTGTGAAGATTATCAAGAAGGCCCTTAAATTTTTGAGTTTTTCAAATATGGAGTACATCAAGTTTAAGGAGTGTTGAATATATAAACTTGATTTAGTATTATTAATTTGTGTTAGTACATGAATGAGTAAGTTCATGATACATGTATGTACATGAATATATTTAGAAGTGTCTTGAAATATGTATGGTTAGGTTCATATACATATATTTGGTCATGTAGTAATTATTAAAGCGCCTCTAGAAGTATCCTAGGAGTTCTATAAATAGTTTTTGTATGTGAATCATTTTAAGCAAGTGAGTTGAATAAAGTATTTTAAGGTTTAAACATTCTTCCTCACTTATGTATAATTTATTCTCTTCCATATATTTTCCTACAAAGGTGATGTGGTTTATGTTAGTAGGGTTCATATTAGTGGGAGCCCTATTCTAGTATAAGTATTGAGCATGCAATTTGCTACTTCATTGTCAATAAATGAATTGAGGATGGTTTGTCCATTTCTTTTTAGTCTCTAGTTAGCTAGCTTTAATTTTCCTTGATCTCTCTATATTCTTTCTATTCCATTCCTAATCCAATGACTCTCCCTTTTTTATCGGAGGTGGGATTTAGGAGGAAATGCTTGTTTTTCCTCAGGTGTTGTCTCCCATCCGCTCACAATAAATCAAACCTCCATTCATTAAATTAGTTAAGCTTAAACATAGTTTAAACTTAACTTGTTAAAGGAGGCCTTGAGAATATGATCTTGAACCTTTTATGTCCAGCTCTTATTAATTCAATGTAAATTTTATTTTTTTTATTTCCTTTTTACCTAAATTATTATTGTTTCTTATAAAAACATCCTCCTTTTTATGTTTCTCTGATTGATTAAGAATTAATGAATAACTATAAGAATAAATAAGTTTTCTGTTTCAAATCTATAATTGCCCGCCTTATCCATATCTTTTGGATTTTTCACGATAAATGATTTTGGGTTTTAATAGAAATTCTTTTCGTTGATAAAAAAATGAATAAAGTAGAAGTGGAGTAAATAGAGAGAAAAGTTTGTTTGACAGGCAATAAGAATTTGCAGCTTTTACAAGTCTTTGGAGTTTAGATGTAACATATCTTGCATCATTATAGAATTAAACCAACTTAAACTACTGATGATCATACCTTTAATATCAACTAAAAGGGAAAAAATATCTGCATTACAGACTTACAGTTGCTAAAGTTGGCAAGACTGCAAATAATATATTTATCGCAGATGACTAAAAGCACTTTATAATATCTTGTAGCTGAAGCACAAGCCAATGCAAAAATAAGAGCTTTGCCTTTCGCCGCAACTTAATTAGAATAGGCCGGAATGAAGTCGTGTTAATTAAGATATTTCTTCGTATTTGTTGTGCTTGAAAACTAATACCAGCAACCTACTTGTGTACCCCGATAAAACAAAACAACAACAAAAAAATTACCATAAAGTGCTTTTATAAAACTTAACTGTCATAAACATTATTTTATATTCACTTTTAATATTTATTTACAAGTCATCAAACCATTACTATATATTATAGGTAGGTACGGGGTATTAGATGCCTTTCAATCTTGACAATTATATAATTAATATAATATTTGTTCATGCAAATGCATATTTGAATGATTTGATGATGAATTGATTTGATTGATAATGTATATTTTTGTAATCAATAGCTTTTGTACGGTACTTAAATGAAAATTGATATACAAGCAGGGACGGAACCAGTGTATGACTGGAGGGGGCCACGGCCCCCCTAAGGTTTAAAAATTTTGTAAAGTCCATGTGCTGAAAAATAAAAAAAAAATAAAAATACTACATGTGAATATAGAACTTGAATAACTGTATATTATAAGAGTTAAAAAGTAAGTGTAAGTAGGGATTAATTGCAAACTAATTTTATTATTAAATTCATTATAATTGCATGTTTGTATAATTGGGACATAATATTGTATATGTGTTATTCCAATTGAATGATACATTTGTAAATAAGTAATCAACTAAAACCTTTATTTAATTTTTTTTATTCTTTGTTAATTTTTTGAAACTTGATATTTTAATTTTTTAAAGTTTAATGAGTGATCATAATATTGTATATGTTAATTTCAATTGCATATTCAATTTATTTTCCGGTAACTAACTAAAACCCTTATTTATTTGATTGTAAATTTATGAAAATTTTATTATTAAAAATTTCAATGAGTGGTCCAATAATATTGATTAACTCATTCTTGTACTGTAGTTAATTGAATTTTTTATTTTTTGTTTTAGAATCTTGAGAAAATCACATACTATTGATTTATTTTTTAAAAGAAAACAATCAAATCATGCTGACACATCTTTGCTTACCTATGAGCCTAATTTCAAATATCTCTGCCATGAAATTTTGTTATGTTCTAAAAGACTATTTCTTACTATATTTTGTTGTCTTTGTCAAAACAAATTCTATTATACTATATCATATTTATTTTAGTAAAAATATATTTTATAATTGTGGAACTTTACTTTTTAGAGAGGAATATATATTATGTTGTTAAATTTTTTTTTGGCCCCCCCAAAGATCAAATCCTGGTTTCGTCCCTGTATACAAGTACTAAGAATAGAAGATCAAACTTGTTAGGTTGATCTATAAAGAAATTTGATTGTATAGAAATTAAGAAGTTGTTCTATAGCTAAACGATAGTAGAGTGTGTAAAGCAAGCGATGATCACGGAAGATAATCTATTCGTAAAGCAAGACAAGCTCGTAGAGTCCACTTTGATGAATCATAAGGAAATTGAAGATCGCATAATAAACTCAGAGTTCATAAAGCAAAGTAAATTGTTGCAGAGCTCAATTCAAGATTGTAAAGTTATATGCAAATGGTAGAGCCTGCAGATCACATAACTGATTGTAGAGCCAAGTCAAACATTCTACTATTCTAAGGGAACTACACGATTCATAAGGTCTGACTAGATCTGATATGAAACTGATAATGAAAAGACTTAATAAGTAAGGATTTCAATCCAATAGTTGACCATCAGACGTTACAAAGGAAAATCAGAAAAAGTTGTTTCTAACAACTATTTTGACCATACAATGTCACCTCATGTGGTTTCCATTTTTAGCAATCTAATGCGAAGACAGAGCCAAGCTGACACTTACTTCTTGACACCAACATCAGAGATCTTCAAGAATCAATGCATTAGATGAGTAACGGTTACTTGTCAAAGGAAAATTTTCAAGATCTACTATAAAAGGACAAGGAGATTCAAAAGAAAGACAGAGAACAAGAAAGAGATTACATACTAAATTGTTGTTAAAGTCTAAAGTGCTCTACTCTACGATCAAGAATAACTTGTTCTACTGCTAAGTTATTATTGATTTGACTTAACGCTACAGCATCGACTCAAGTCACTCATTCTACTTGCGATTGAAGGTCTTAGTGACCTCAGTGATGCCAAGTATTAGTGACTTGAAGAGTTCTTAGTGAACTGGAGAGTTCATAGTGAATTGGTCTGAGTGACTTTTGCTGAGACTTAATGATTCGAAGAAATCTTAGTGATTCAAGCTTGTAATAGATCTGAGTAATCTGGTCTCAGTGACCCCCTAGATATCCTTAATGGATTCCTTGCCAGAGTGCAAAAGAGTGGATTAGAAAATTTTTGTGCTCCAAACCACTTAAAATTTCTGTCTTTTATTATTTTTGCACTTTACTTTCTGTATTGTTTATAATTGTTTGTGACTGTCTTCCACACAAATCAACTAAACTCATAACTGAAAATTCTTATTAAGATCTTAGAAAGGGATTTTTTAAATAAATATTCCATTGTGCTTAAACATATTAACTTACTATATTTGTATATTGATAATTAATATCAAAAGTTTTGAAAAGATCTATTCAACTCCCCTTCTAAATTATTTTGTGCCTTTGGGATATAACAATATTAATTAAAAGTAATTCATAATCATCAATCCAAACCATCCCAGCATTTATATGATTCAACATGCCTAAAGTTAATTAACTCTAGTATTGTGATAGAATATTCATTTAAGAAAGTTACTAAACACTTAGTTGTGCTTCTACATATTTGTCTAGTTTATTGCTGAAATACAATATGAAAAATTTAGACTCCATTACACTTGAGAGGAAAATATATGAGGATGTGATGCATCAGCAAATGTACTATTAATTCTTCATAAAGAAAGGGAAGGGAAAAGAAAGAAAGAAAGAAAAAGTGTATAATTAATGCTCCATTGTATTAAAAAATATCCATATAAATACATAAAAATATTAATATTCAAAACTATATAATTATCTATATTATTAAAAAAAAAATGGGAGTGAATAATTAATTATCTTCTTGATTTTTATCCTATTATTTTTTTCTCTTAAAAGTATAAATGTATATGATCGTAAAATATTATAAAAATACATATACGAAGGACGGCATAACCTGACCGACGGATCCGGTTAGTATAAAGTTAACTCTATGGTAAGTTGGACAATGAACCAATACAGTGCTGACACGCAGAGACAGATAACACTCTCGGCATATGTATCAATATTGTATTGGTCCATTATCTAACTTACCATGAAGTTAACTTTATGCTAACTAGATTTCTGACCGATGATTGTAAATCTTGATTTACAGTTAAGAAATCTGGCCCGTTGTCAAGAGTCATATCAAGGTTCAACGAATACTAAATTTCATTGTCAAAATAACATCTTTACTTTGATTAAGATTGTTTTACTTTAATCTAAATTTTGATTCACAAGAATCTCTAAGTTAGGTAGATGCATGGCTGTATCAGGCAACTAACTATTTAATTTTATATTTGTTTTAAATTTGACGTTAGAAAATAGACCATGCAGCTTAATTTTTAATAATAAGTCAAATGTTGTTTATTTGACAAGTATTATATATTACTAGGAATAACTCATGCCTGAAGGCACGATATAATTATTTTTATTATTATTTCTATTATAATAATAATAATAATAATAATAATAATTATTAGTAATAGTAGTAGTATTACAATTATTATTATTATTACTACTACTACTACTACTACTATTACAATTATTATTATTATTATTATTATTACTACTACTGCTACTATTGCTGCTACTGCTGCTACTATTATTATTATTATTATTATTATTATTAATATTAATAATATTATTATTATTATTTTTATTTTTATTTTTATTAATATTATTATTGTTATTATTATTATTATTATTATTATTATTAGTAGTAGTAGTATTATAATAATAATAATTATTATTATTACTATTACTATTACTATTTTTATTATTATTATTATTACAATTATTTTAATTATAATTGTTATTATTATTACTATTATTATAATTATTATTGTTATTATTATTAGTATTATTATTATTGGTGTTATTATTATTATTATTATTATTATTATTATTATTATTATTACTACTACTACTACTACTACTACTATTATTATTACAATTATTTTAATTATAATTGTTATTATTATTACTATTATTATAATTATTATTGTTATTATTATTAGTATTATTATTATTGGTGTTATTATTATTATTATTATTATTATTATTATTATTATTATTATTATTATTATTGTTATTATTATTAATTATAATTGTCGTTTCTGTACATGCATGATGCATGCATTTCTCTTCTGGCCCTTTTATTACACAAATAATTCTGTCTTGACGAGCTGATCATAATGTTCATAAATTCATGTTATCTAATTGATTATGTGTTCCATTAATTATCACGCTTGTAACAAGTTTTTCACTTTATAAATGAGTCACAATTACCCCATCCAATTCAATGACAGCTTGACCTAGCCAAAACACAGATTGAAAGCCAAGAATTAACAACTCCATCCCATATAAGTCGATTCAATTCGTATATACCAAATTTGGCAACCTTAAATATACAAGTAGCAATGAATTTAAAATATACAATAGTACGTTGACTTGGTTTTTATTAATATAAATATTACATAGCATTCATAAGTAACAATAAATTTATTTAAAATATATGTACAATATATAGTAGGTTGACTTGGTTCTATTAATATACATAACTTAAAATCTAGTGTACTAAAATCACTTTATAATATCTTGTAGCTGAAGCACAAGCCAATGCAAAAAGAAGAGCTTTGCCATCCGCCGCAACTTAATTATAAATTTAGAATAGGCCGGAATGAAGTCATTGTTCATTAAGATATTTCCCCGGATTTTTGTGCTTGAAAACTAATACCAGCAACCTACTTATGTACCCCGGGTAAACACAACAACAAAAATATCGTGAAGTGTTTTTATAAACATTAAGTATCATATGCATTATTTTATATTCACTTTTAATATTTATTAACAAGTCACCAAGCCAGTACTATATATTATAGGTAGGTATGGGGTTATTAGACGCCTTTAAATCTTGATAATTGTATAATATAACAAGTTTATAGCATATATAGGTAGGTAGGTAGGTAGATAGCATGCTTCTAGGAAAAATTATTTTATGTTTTCGGAGCAAGTGAATAGTATGTTCTTCCATCTCACATATCTATGGGCTCCACAAGTATGTGAGAGGGGAGAGCATACTCTTCACTTGTCACAGGAGCAAGAAATACTCTATTTGCTTCTAGTGACATATTTCAACAAAGAATTAATTACATAGTTTCTTATATTATTTTTACATTATATACTAATTTGTTTCTCTTTATCTTTTTAATAAATTTAGAAGAATAATATTGAGATTTTATATTGAAATAAACTCACCTAAATAAGAATCGAATTAGACATAATATTTCAATCTTAACCACTAGATTAAGATCTCATCAGTGAGAATAATTCATTCTATTTCAATGCAACAATCAAATATACTTTTTACATTTTATATGAGAGAGTGGTTCTATTCTCATCCTAATTTCTGTCCCTCAAACAAACATAATATAAGTGAACCAGATTTTTTGAAAATCATTCATTCCCTTCTTTCAAGGGCTGTAAGTAAGACAAAGTATTTAAATTATGTGAAAAGTACCCGATTTTTTTTGCAAATTTGCGGTTTCAGATTTTCTTTTTACGAAATTCAATAGAATATTAAATAAAAGTAATTCAGAATCATCAATCCAAACCATCCCATCATTTATATGATTCAACATGCCTAAAGTTAATTAACTTTACTTGTCCTGATAGAATATTCATTTAAGTTACTAAACACGTAGTTGTGCTTCCACATATTTGTCTACTTTATTGCTGAAATACCATATAAAATATTTACTCCATTACACACTTAAGAGGAAAATATATGATGATGTGATGCATCAGCAAATGTACTATTAATTCTTCATAAAGAAAGGGAAGGGAAAAGAAAGAAAGAAAGAAAGAAAGTGTATAATTAATGGTCCATCGTATTAAAAAAATATCCTTATAAATACATAAAACTATTAATATTCATAAATATATAATTATCTATATTATTGAAAAAAATTGGAGAGAATAACTATCTTCTTTACTTTGATTTACAGTTAAGAAATTTGGCCCGTCGTCAAGAGTCATATCCAGCTTCAATGAATACTAAATTTCATTGTCAAAATAAGTTTGATAGACAATGCAGCTTAATTTTCAATATCAGGCAACTAACTATTTAATTTTATTTTAATTTTAAGTTTGACGTTAGAAAATAGACCATGCAGCTTAATTTTCAATAATAAGTCAAATGTTGTTTATTAGATGGCGGGTCAAGCTTTTTTTGTGAATGCATGACGACACATGTGGGCTGCGCCAATTCCTGAACAAGCAAAGACCAGGAAAATAAGGCCAAAATTTGACTAGTATTATATACATGCATTTCTCTTCTAGCCCTTTTATTACACAAATATTTCTGTCTTGACGAGCAGATCATAAATTCATGTTTATCTAATTGATAATGTGTTCCATTAATTATCACGGCTGTAACAAGTTTTTCTCGTTATAAATGATCACAATTACCCCCATCCAATCCAATGACAGCTTGACCTACCTTAATTTCTAGCCAAAACATATATAGAATGAAAGCCAAGAACTAACAATTCCATACCATTATAATTAGTCGATTCAATTCCTATAACTTTATAAGAAATTTGGCAACCTTAAATATATAAGTAGCAATGAATTTATTAGTATGCATATTACATAGCATTCATAAATAGCAATGAATTTATTTAAAATATATGTACAATAGTAGGTTGACTTGGTTCGATTAATATACTATACATACCTTAAACTCTAGTGTACTATCTTGGTTCGGGAATCGTTAGTGTTACTTGATTACCACAGGTGCATTCTGTAATTGTTGCTTCGGACTGAACGAGACATTTTTCTATAAAGAAACCAGGTTGTTTAGGTTCATGCAATGCTAAGCCCTCATTTCCGAGCATGGAGACTACTGATGACATTGTAGGCCTGTCTTTTGGGAGTCTCTGTACGCACAATAGACTGATTTGAATACACCTTTCAACTCGAGACTCAACATATGAATCCTCCAAACACCCATCCATAATTTCAAGGGCCTTACCTTCCTTCCATAACATCCATGTCTACAATTACAACCAAAATAAATAAGTAAATAAAAAAGATCACTAAAAATATCCCAAAAGTATTCAATCTTCTTTCTAGTATAATATAATATGTACTTACATGTCCCAAAAGACTATGATAGTGTTCGGGATTGCGAAATTTAGTGTTCCTTTTGCCACTCACTATCTCTAAAAGAAGCACACCATAACTGAAGACATCAGACTTTGTTGAAAATTTTCCATCAATTACGTATTCCGGTGACATATAACCACTGCATTGTATTAAAGTGTAATAAATTAAATACTAGAATATAAATGTAAGTACATATTACTGCACTCCATATTTATTAGGGATACTTACTATGTTCCAATTACGATGTTCGTTTTCACTTCATTTTGATCACCTCCAAAAATTCTTGCAATGCTGAAGTCTGAAATTTTGGGGTTTAGCTCATTATCAAGTAAAATATTGCTCGCTTTGAGATCACGATGTATTATTCTTAATCTGGAATCATGATGAAGGTACGCAAGTCCCTTAGCAATACCCATAGCAATTTCAAAGCGATTTTGCCACTTGAGTATAGTTCTTTTCCGATCTACATTACATTTACGGTCCAAATTAGTGGTATACCCCTTCTTCTCAATTATTACTAAAAAGGGGCTGTGTAAATCAATAACCTTACCAAAGATGAAGTAGTCCAAACTTTCATTAGGCATATATTCGTAGACCAATAACTTCTCTCTCCCTTCAAGGCAACAACCTACAATCCTGACAAGATTTTTGTGCTGAAGTTTAGAAATTAAAAGAATTTCGTTCTTAAACTCTTGAGCACCTTGTCCTGAATCTTTCGAAAGCCTCTTCACTGCAATCTCTTGTCCCGTAGATAACTTACCCTACAGTGTTTAATATAAAAATGTCACAATGATGTTTATTAATGTATTCCTTAATTTAAAATTAAAGACATGATATTTCCTTCATTACCTTGTAAACAGAACCAAAACCGCCCGCTCCAATTATATTTGTGCTAGAGAAGTTGTTAGTAGCACTTGTTATAGTAGCTAGATCAAACAATGGAAGGCCTATGTCTTCTTTCTTTCTTTCTGAACACACAAAATGAGAAAGTCATCTGCATTTTGACTAAATTGTATATGATCTATAAAAGCCATAATATGTATTGATTTCTCACCACTAAACAACACAATCACACAATAAAAGTACTTAATTTACCTCTTTTTCGTTTCAATTTTTGAATCCTACACCGGATTAAGAAGATGAGGAAAAGCATCCCTGAAACTGCGGATATGACTGCTAACATCACTACTGTTTTCTTCTTCATATCATGTTCTGAAAGTATATATAGATCATAAGTTATATAGCCTATCGCTAGAATTGGCACGTCTTGCAAAGTAAACTAAAAAGCAAACCCAATGGCTAATAAATACTCCCTCCCTCCCTTTCTTTTCAAAATATAAGATATCACTTTTCTTTGCAAAATGCGAAGGCAAGTGATCTTTTCATATTGGAACTGAGGTACGTACGTACCTAGTATGTTAATTGATCGAGGCAATGAATTATATATACCAAGAGAGAAGTATTACCTAGTTCTGAAGCTGCCAGGCGGATATAGAAGTTCTGCTCACTACCTGCTGCAACATACAACTCTTTAACATCAATAAGATCGCCAATCCAAATCAAACAGCCACTGCCTCTTCCACTAATATCCGAATTTGCATAAGCTGTACAGGAACAATTTTTCAAGCACTCTCTCTTGCATTCCTTGAGGTTCATGCTCTTGTTCAACCCAAACTGGTCAGCCAGAAGATCCGGCAATTTCACATTTTTAATCTCCAGGAATCCATCGCCCTTGTTGCAATCCAGCGGCCTTCTCCTCACGCACCCGCTGCTCCTATCAAGAACATTCCATTCGCTCTCCGATTTCGGAACAAAACCGTGCAAGCACTCGCAGCTGGGATTGCTGTTAATTTTGCAAATACCATTAGCACCACACACTTTATATTCGTCGCAAAAGTCACTTGGTGTCACGTACACCAAACCCCACTCCGAGCTGCCTACGTTGATTGCATAACGCTGCAGTATGCCGGACTGATTCAGAGTAAGCCTCGTGATAACCGGATTATTTGTAAACTCATAAGAGAAGTAAATCTCATCGCTGTTATTAGCATAAACGTAATTGAACACCGGATTAGTTGCTATCGATTTGTAAATGCCACTGAACCGTACTCCATTCCATACCCCATTACGGAATTTCTTTTCGGATCCTTGACTAAGAACAAGTTCAGGCAATCCGAGAAGATCCATTCCGTAATCGAAGTCTCCTGGAGACGGGTCACTCGTGTCTTTCCAAGATGTCAATTTTCGGGCCTGGCCCGTAATCCAGTCCCATCCAATCTTCATGCCAGGTAAAAGTGTATCACCTGGATAATCAAAGCTTTGCCATAAGTAACTTTCTGTTTCTGAAGTGCTGCCGTTTTGTTTGAGAACAAGATTCCCAGAATCTAATAACTGCACAAGTACTGAATAATTCTGTGAGGCTGTTGAAGGTGAAGAAGAATTTGATGACCAGATGACGTTGTTTGTTGAGTTGGGAATGATGATGAGTTTGCCATCTGGGCTGATAGTTAGAGTTCCAGGTGAATCTACGAGTGGATTCTCCCGGTTTGCGACCCAGGCCACGATATGCGGGAATTCCTTGTACCAAATTCCTAAGTAGGACCTGTTATTTGTGCTGCTGGGCTTGAAGAAGCCCAGCTCAAAGCGTTGGTTTGCAGATACCAAATACTCCCCATTGGTGATGGATTCATTCATGTTTAGCTCATACCTATCAGCTGCCGTGCAGAAATATTCTAACAGACCTGACAATGAAATTAGGGAGTAAAACATAAAAATGAAACGGGGAGCAGTCATTATTAATCAGCATCTCTCAACAGAATAGATTTGCGCCTATCTATAGTACGAGTCCGGATCAAAATTGATGTAGGTTCATTTAGTTACTACAAGTTCAGATCAAAATTGATGTAGATTCATTTAATTACTACAAGTCCAGATTAAAATTGATATAAATTCATAAAGTTATATATATCAATATAATTATAAATATTATAAATTACTTAAAAAATACTACTAGCTATTATATAAGATGTATTGTTTTTAAAACTTAAATGAATTATGTCAATTTTGAGTTTGAAAATGTCTCAAATAATTGATTTTATAATTTTGGCGGGAGGAAATGCTTTTTATCTAATTTCTCTTGATACACATTTAGTGACACGTTGTATAAATGATACAATTTCATTTAGTTTGTAAAGTTAGAATCATGTATTGTTAAAAAATAATACTTATGTCGTTAAATATATATCAGGTAAAAGGTTTAAGGGAGGAATTCTAATATTATTTATTATTATGCTACTACACATTGAAAATAGGAAGGAAAAAAAAAATGAAGGCTGGCTGAATGACCAACCGAATTTGTTATTGACATATACACCGTGTTGACTTGTGACCGATAATACTAAATACTAGTGTAGTAATATACTGGGGGAGCCAGAAATAGGTAGCTGTTGGCTGAAAGTATGCGTTCATACGTAGTAAGGGATTCATTTCCTTTTGTTGTTGCTAATGGTTAGGTGTGCACCGGATTTTACGCTTTCTTTCTATTGACTTAATATCGACACCATGTTGGGCATCATTTTGCCCTGAACGAGATATATATATGACAAATATTTGTTATGAATACTGTTTCAACAAATTTTTTTTTTATTGTTAGATTAAATATCCAAATGTTAGAATATAAAACAATCTCGCTAATTTAGTTGGCGGCATGTTAATTTTTTTTATATTTCATCCCGTCAACTATGTTAACGAGTATGTAAAATATTATTTTAATATTTTTTTTATACTATCCCATCAACTAAGTTAAGCGATTGAAAAAAAAAGTTAATATTTATGTATAGTAAATAATCTAAAGAGAAAAAGAAAATTAAAATTAGTATATCTCGTTAACTAAATTAACGGGATGGAAAAAAAAATTAAGTTAACGGGATGAAGAAAAAATGGCCAAGTGACGGATTGATCTTACAATAAGAATCGGAAACCGAGCATTAAGTAATGAAAAATGGCTTTTTGAATTTTGTCAAAATATCTCTGCTTTCCTCTGTTTACATGCTTTGCCAGCACTCAGTTGTTCTGTTACGGATTAGGATCAAAAATAAATAGGTGTGCTTTTTTAAACAGATGGAGTATTATTAAAAAAAATTAAATAAAATGCATTGCTTATACAATTATTTAAGTTATGAAAAAATGAATATTTGCGATAAATTAGTACTTTTGTTATAAGTTTATAATGTTCATAATTATATTAAAAATTAATTAAATTACATTTTTTAAATATAAAAGTATTTTAAAATGAATATCAATTATACATTTTAAAACGGATAAAATAATAAATAAAGTGTAAAAATAACAAAAAAGTGGGATTCCTTGGAGGAAATGAATAAAAAAAAAGTGGGACTTCATCCCGCTAATTTAGTTAGCGGAATGTAAATTTTTTTTCTCTCCATCCCGTCAATTTAGTTATGGGATGTACTGATTTTAATTTATTTATTTTTGTTTTGGATTATTTGTTATGCATAAATGTTAATTTTTTTCTCTTTAATCTGCTAACTTAGTTGATGGGATGGTATAAAAAAATATTAAAATAATATTTTATTTATCCATTAACATAGTTGGCGGGATGGAATATTAAAAAAAATAAAAAAATTAACATACCGCTAACTAAGTTAGCGGGATGGTTTTATATTCTAACATTTAGATATTTAGTCCAACAGTGAGAAAATGATTTATTAAAACAGTATTCATAATAAATATTTGTTATGAATCATTCCTTTTATATATATATATATATATATATATATATATATATATATACTAAACTCAACTTAATTGCCCAACCCACGTAAGCAGAAGTGGATGTGGACCTGTTAGCGAACCCAAATTAAGTAAAAACATTCCCAATCTAAACAAATGTAATAAATTAAGCCAGCTCGATCTGATGATTGAATATTACGCCACCAAGCACAATGAACATCCGTAACCGCTGCTCAAGGCAAAATAAGACTCACATCCACCTAATTAATTTGCTAATTAATTAAATAATCCACGTAGTTAAATGGGCAAATATTAAAGCAATTTGCTATGATCCACGTTTGCCAAGTCAAGTAATTGCAGTTCGAAATTGTGTAGTGAATTTCAAATTAATTTCTAACTTTACTTGGAATATTACTACTACTGCGGGCAATCATAGTGGCCTAACATACAGTAGCGAGTTAATTTAATGTGCATGTTTAAAATGTTAAAAACAAATAGTAAAAAGTGAGGAGTAATCATAGTTAAAATTAGCTGTGGTTTATTTCATCAAATGTATCTCTTACCGTCAATAGAATTTCTCAACCGTTAACATTTCAATTTTAGGGTTTAATTAAAAAAAATCTTTAATAATATATTTTTATACAAAATTACGTCGTTTTATTAAATAGTCTTAACCAAACTTAGCAAAGACATGTCCTGAATTATCTTTCCCATATATGAAAAATGATTCATAGCAAGTATTTGCTATAAAAGAAAATAAGGCATACATCATTAATACCGTCTATTGTAGCAAGCAATGACTGAGATTGAAAATAAAAAACACCTTCCGCCAGTAATAGTAACAAATAACTTTGAATGTTTAATCAATCCACTACTATTAGTAGCGAAAGCAATTCAAATTGCAACACTCAAAATTAGGGCAAAATTAAGTAAAAATTTAATTTCTCCCAATCCTCTGCTGCTAGCAGAGATATTTTTCCCAATCCTTCGCTATAAATAGTTGTGGATGCTGCAAATCCAATTCCCATTCGGATGCATAAGTCAAAATTTAATTTCTAAACTATCCGCTACTATTTTTGGGAGACGGAGATTAGAATGTTTCAACATTTATTTTTAACAATCCTCTGCTACTAATTAATAGTAACGGAAGTTGCAAAATCAACGCAAGTTGTGATACAAGCTAAGGCATACATCTTATAGTTTTTTCTTAAATCCAAGCCCTAACATCCACAGTCCTCCTGTCGATTTGCATAAACCGCCTCTCCTATACCCACAAATCGACATACATTGACAGTTTAGAGAGATTTTGAATGATAATTGATGTTATTCATCAACATAAACAATGTTTATAATTGGTAAGTTTTTTGACTTTTAGGAAATATATATATATATATATATATATATATATATATATATATATATATATATATATATATATATGTTGAAAACTGGTCAAATTGGAGACAAGTAGTCCTAAACATTCTCTTTCTAAATTATTCAGCATAGTCCCACACTTTAGCATATTGTTTTTTAGCATCCCCTTCAATTCTTTTCAATTCCTTCACCTTTGCTCTATATAATAAACTTATAAATACACCAATATCCAAATCTTTAACCACTTTAATATGAAATGCATCAACACCCCAAGTAGGATTCATACAAATATCATCCTCATATTTCTTCGCAATCCAATCTGCTTTAATGTAGTAATTTTTTAACTCTTTAATGCATGTGCGGACATTCACCAGCCTCCTACACTGAAATGTGGATTCTTGTTGTACTTTTCTAGCATAAAAGTACCAAGTATATGGGGGCACACACTTTGCCTATATCTTACCTGACAAATTTTTAGTGAAGAAGACCTTCCTCCCATGTTTTATTCCATGGTTCCTAATTACATCCTAACCGTAGTGGCATTAGCCTAAGTCATTCCTAACTCAAATGTTGGGTCCACCATACTTTTCTCATCAAATTTAGGATAATACTTTGCATCTTCCCCTAAATCATCCTCTGGCATCCTCTCTACATCTGAATCATCATATTCAGTTGATGAATCCCCTAGTTCATGGTGTGTAGGTTCAACGTCCTTATCCCTTGGTTGATTGTCACTTTGAGCTCTTTTTCCCTTGTCTATTTATTTGAGTTGTCTTTCCTTGTGCCTTATTAAATGTTAGCCTCTTTCCTTGTGCCTTTTCAGTTTAAGGTCTATTTCCTGCTACCTTATCAATTAGGGACCTCTATCTTCCCTACTGCCTTATTAATTAGGGGCCTTTTTCCTGTTTCCTTGCATATCATTACCCTGGACTATATTGACATTAACCTTACATTCCTTGTTATTAGCCTCACCTCTCTTATCATTAGTTTCACCTCCCTTGTCACCATAATAACCTTCAGTAATCTCTTTCATCATTGTAATCCCATCCTCAGTAATCTCATCCATCCTTGCAATCTCATCCTCATCATCAAAATTACCACCTTTTTCACTACTATCTTTATAACACTCATCAGTACTGTCTATACTAGTATCTTCACTACCATGCATATTGAGCTCTTTCTATACCATTGTCTTTACCTTTGTCATCAATATTGACTACATCAATGTCTTTATCATTAAACCGATCATTCTTCTTCTTAGAAGGCAAACCATCAGCATAAACAGGTTCCAAATGTTCCACATAAATCTCTATTAACTACTTTCAGGCAATATCACACACATTGTCATTAATTCATCATCAAAATCTATCTCCCATAGCCCTCTCTCCATATTTGTACCTGGCAATTTATATTGAAAGTGCAGATGACCACCTATATACCCAATTTCATTTATCATATCTTTTAGCTCTATATATCATTAACATATAGTCAGGATAACACAAATTAAAATATGACACTTTACTACCCTTGTCCTGTTTAGGTGGTACTTTAAAATGTCCACCATGAATAAGTTTTAGGGCTAAATATACTTATATTACACCAAGTATCACCAAATTCATAATTCGGCCCCCAAAGTAATTGGACTTATAAATTACTATGTAAACTACCTAATTGCATACAGTGCCCCCCCCCCCCCCCCAAATCCAGATTTCGACTGAAATTGGCTGGAATAACTAAATTGTTGGCAAGCCTACTAGTTTTATACAGTTTGATCGTATATAAATACGATTTGATTTCATTAAAAAAATTAAGACTAAATTGGGTCTCTTCTCTCTCTTATCCTTCGTCTTCTTAATTTTCTCTCTCTCTCTCTCTCTCTCTCTCTCTCTCTCTCTCATCCTCCATCCAGATCTTCACCCTTCTCTCTCCTCTTATTTAGTTTACATAAATTGGGTGTTCTTCTCCCTTCTTCATGTATATAGATCTAACATAAAAAAATTGGGCCTGCATCCCTACCATTAAAACTCTCAAATTAGAAATCACCATCATCCCTACCTCTTGAACTCTTAAAATCAAGACCACCAACATCTTGATCTACATCCTTTTCTCCCTTCCAATAATACTAACATAACATCACCATCATCGATTGTCAGCTCTCTGGCCCTACTGGGGGCACGCTCGTCTTCATTAGCGTCAACCTATAACTTGCTAGCGAATAATACCCCTCAAATTTAGTTAGGTATATAATCCTCTAGTACCTTACATATTGATTCATTGCTAGTTAAGGTTTTTTGACCCACTAATATGTTAATTATTGATCTGATTAATTTAATTTGTTAATAGCTTCGTTATTTAGATCATTTGGACATTTTTTATTATGTCCTACAAAAGTTTACTAGTATCACCCGTAGAATATTGTTGGTGTTGCCTTGGCTGGACTGGTGGTGATGGTGTTGGTGGTGGTAGTGGTGGTGGATGGCCGGAATGGTGGTATTGATGGGTGAATCGCTACTGCTAATAGTGGTTAGGTTGGTAATTAGACAAGCAATATTAATGTTTAAAACCAAGTTTGTTTATCTAAATCCATCTAATGTTACTTTGTTTTGCTATATTTTACTTTTATATATACAATTTGATTTTAATTATTTTGAATTTAAAATTAATGATCATATTAAGTTATTGTTATTAATGTAAATTATATTTAGAAGTATTTTAATTTGGGATTAATTGTACTTAAAAGTATTTTTATTTTTTTAGTAAAGTCAAATCATATCTGAATATGATTAAATCGTATAAAATCAATCAGGTTCAACCGGGTTACTGGTTAGCTTGTGTATTCGGGCCAATTTCAGCCAAAATCTGAATTTGGGGGGGGGGGGGGGGGGGGGGGGGGGGGGGGGAGGGGAGAGAGACATTGTATACAATTCGTTACTTTATGTAGCGATTTAAAAACTTTGATGGTACTTGGTGTAACAAAAGTGTAATTAGCCCTAAATTTTATACTAAAATATTCTCGATTTACTGTAATTTTTCCAAAAATAGAAGATATATCACTGTCAATTTATAAAGAAAGCAACTAAAGAGATAAAGTAACTGCACAACACACATAAACAATTTTTTTTAAAAAGAGTAAATTTTAAAGTATAAAGTATACAAAGGCCACCAAGGGCATAAAAAGTTAATGCTGAAATAATATAATAAGTAAAGGGATAATAAGCTAACACTAAAATCAAGAAAACTCAAACAAAAATAACACTTGCATCAAATTTTAGATGTGTAGGCATGGGAATTGCGTACCTTGTTAGGGTTAGGGTTCATAATGATGGTGGAGGCAAGAAACCTATGAAAGATACGGAATTGCTTAAAGGATTAGAAATAGGAGAAGAACCGGTAAACAACTACCGGAGTAACACGTGAACGCTCGGGATGACGACATAATCGCTAGTGTACGAGAGTTGTGACAAGTGTTTCGAGTGATTCTAGATAGGTAACACCAACATTTTCGTTCACTCGATTCAGAGTTGATCTCAAGTTCCCAAGTCCTTCCAACTTCTTCTTTGTTTTGAGAGAGATAGAGAGCTTTTAAGTGGCCAAGGATTTCTAAGCTCCCAAAAGTGCATTCACTTGTCAAGTAAAGGGATATTTATAAGGACCAGGTCATGTGCCAGGCACATGTCAGAAGAAAAAATTTCAGAAATACCCTTAATGACAGGGAAATTCTGAAATACCTCTAGTTACCTGAGTAATGCCCAAATCATTCAATTATTCTAGCCACCAATTCAATCCCTCAACCGACTCCCAACACAAGTTGTTCTCATGAGCCTTCTGTCTCGGGACTCATGAAAACACCACTCAAATTATACTTTTAAGGTTAAATAATATTAAGTCCAGAAAGATCTTATGAATCAATTTCATTATTGAAGAATCCGAAGAAACACAACACGAGGCGGGGAAAGACCGCCCCTAAAGGGGGTCCACCCTAGGGGGCGAGCCCTAGGGAGCCGAGACCTAGGGGTCGAGCCCTTTTCGACGTGTTTTGTTAGTTTCGTGTCTTGTTGATCAATTTTCTGTCCTTTTCTCTTTATTCTTGTTTTTATGAAATGTTCATTTTATCATATACAAGTTAAGAAAGAACACTCTTAAGTCTTCTTAAGTCTTCTTAATTATGGATTCATTATTCGTTTATTGTCCCACCTAAAACTTGCTCGGAACACAGTTCGGGAAACGAATCATAAAATGAACCCAAAGTGACCATCCCCTAGGGGTGCCGAGCCCTAGGGGACACTCCTTAGAATGTTGTCCAATTTTGGTTCGTTTTATTATTTTGTCCTTGTTTCGCTCTGGGAGTTCAGGTCAAATTCAATCGGGCATGTATTATCGGGAATTTTTAACATTAAGAGGGGGGGCACCTAAGGGGCCGAACCCTAAGGAGTCCAATCTTTAGAAACCATCTTAGGTTTTTCGTCTTTTTGATCTTTTGTTTGTTCATTCATTGTCCGTTAGTTCGTTGTTCGTTATTCGTTACTTTTGTTTTAGTTCATTTAATGTGAACCCTAATTTTATTCATGGGCTCACATTTGTCCCTTCACGTGAATCACAACTTAGAAGTGACGATCGTGCACAAAAATTCAAGTTTGAGAAGGGTCGATATTATTTTTATTATAACTTTTGATCTGTTTGGAGTTTCGGGGCACATAATATGTCAAAACGACCGTAACAACGAGCCCTAAAAAATTCATCCCCTTTGGCCATGACGGACACCATAAAAAACCCAAAAAAGGCTCAAAAACAAGTGTTTTTTGCCTTTCAAAGTTTTTCAATTTTTCGAATTTTTTCAGATTTCTTCATACTTTGATAATTCCTTCCATAATTAAGCTTTCTAGCTGATTATTTTATGTTTAAAAGATGTTTTCACATATTTCAGTTTCTTTTTTTTCATTTCTTTTTTTTAGGATTATCGTGGGGGCACAAAAAATTTGAACCCTAGGGTTCACGGCAATAGAAAGGGTTTTTAGAGAGGTTAAGTGAGATTTAGTTTCCTTGTTTCCTAATATTTTGGTAGTTAAATCAAGAAAATCCTCATTCCTTATAACTTTAGGATACATATATTCCCAAATCTCCATTCGAATCTTCTTTCTTAATTGTACTAAATTCAATCCCTCCTTTTTAGTCTAAGAAAGGATTACTAATTCTATTAAGTTTAGAATTCTTATATCTCTAGTATTTAGAGTGTTATAGATAAGGAGTCCAAACACTCTATAATTCATAATTCTTCTTTTCATCTCCCTATTTCTCCTTTCTTGGTTTAAAGAAAATTTGTGAGGTCAAGCCAAGCAAGAAATCAAGGTAGGAGACACCACTCATAAACCGACTCTTAGGTGGCCTACCCTAGGGGATTGGCCAAACCCTAGGGGTCATTCCCCTCCTTTGTGAATTTTGTCTTTCTTTTTCATTTTTTCTTGTGCAATTGTATATTTTTTTTGTATTTAAATCTTGTTTTGATGGTTATTTTTCCTTGTTTCAGGAGTTTTCAATATATTCCCAAACCTTTTCCAAGTCTTTTCATCTTAAAGGGACTTTGACTTTTCAATGAGGAATTAGCTTTTCCGGCATGAGGAAAAATTTATTTCAAGTAACCAACACGACAAGAAGGATTCGAAAGACGCATGGACAACCCCAAGAGGGGCGAACCCTAGGGGAGTAATCCCTTTTTTTTTAACATAATTTTTTGTGTTCATATTTCATTTTATTAATATTTTAGGTTCTTATAAGGTAGTTTTAAAACCTCTTTTCCAAGCCATTTCACCTTAACGAACTTTTTACTTTCAAGAGAAAACATACCTTTTCATTAAAGGAACCTTCAAGTCAGATACCCACTTCATAGCTAACCAAGGAAAAAAGGTAATCATGTATCATCCCCCTAGGGGGCCGAATCCTAAAGGGTCCCACGTTTGTCCATGCTTTTTCATTCTATACTCGTGTGATCTTTTTGACATCTAAACTTTTCTTTTTCAGGTACCTTTCAACTTTTTTTTAGGCCAAGTCTACTCATCGAGCATCAGACTTGATTTCTGTCAGTAATTGTCAAAGAGAGGCTTTCTCCGAGGCACCTTCTTGTGGTCATGGTAAGAAACTCATTTTCATGTTCTTTCTTTCCCATAAATTTTTCATGTTGATTACTCGGTCTTATGTTAAGTGTTCACTATTGTAGGCTACTGTGACAATATTCGTTTGGTCGGAGAATATTCGTACGACGGTGCCGTACGAACCAATCATTGGTGGACCCGCCAACGAATAATTTGTCGGATATAGAAAATGACATAAAAAAAATTTAAATGGTCAATAGTACTATCACTTTTAATTGTTAAAATATCCGGTGGTAAAGGAATAGTAATATACGGTATTACAAGTAACATACAGTATTGCGCAGTAGCACACGGTATTGCACAGTAGCACACGGCAATGCACAATGTTTCGTATTATTAAACTGATAAAGTGGTTATCGTACAATATTTGACTTTATTGTCACATGCACAATAATTCATGTTATTAAATTAATAATTGTCACAGTAGCCTATGCACAGTAATTCACATTATTGAATCAATAATTGTCATGACACAGTAACGTATTCTTTCTTTTACATACTTTCTGCATTATTGTTATCTCTATTATGATGTTAATTAAACTGTTGTATTTCATTATTAATTAATTTGATATCTAACTCAGAGAGCCAACTACACTGTATTTATAACAATTAGTCATAATAATGAATAAGTGTGAATTATTGTTGAATAATTGAATTGATAAAGTTATTTGTTTATAATATGAATGATATATATTAAAGATAATGTAATAATTATAGAATTTCAAATGAATGATGTAGATTAAAGGATGATCTTTAAATGAATGGTTTAGATTAAGGAAATCTTAAAAGATGAAATGAATGGTATAGATTAAAGATAATATAGAATTTGAAATGGATGGTGTAGATTAAAAGATGATCTTTAAATGAATGGTTTAGATTAAACAAATCTTAAAAGATGAAATGAATGGTATGGATTAAAACATTATCTTGAAATGAACGGTTTGGATTAAATTAGGAAATCTTGGTTATGATAAGATTTTTGGCTATAAATAGAAGCCTTCACTTAAGAATTTTTCATAAACTTCCTTACTTGTTCTTTCTTTCACTCTCTAAATACTTCTTGTGTAAGTTCTCTCTAAGTGTGCTTAAGTCATCTTAAGTATTTGTGAAGATCTATAAGTGTACGAGTACTGTTCAAGTTAATTAACCTCATTTAAATCAATATCCAGTCACGTGTTAAGGTAAGGAATATCATCTTCTTTCATATTCTATTATTTAAACTTACCACGGTAAGGGATATCATTCTTTTCATCATCATAAATGGATATTATTTTCTTTCTTACTGTAAGGGATTATCATTCTTTGATTCTCGAAAATAATATTTCTTACTCATAAGATGTACCATTTATTTTCATGTATTAATTTGTGGGAATAACCTTACGGTGCGGATTACAGCCTGTTGGTGAATAACCTTTCGTATTCATTCCTTATTAATCTCTGAGAATAACCTTATTCCGCGGATTACCGCCTGTTTGGTGAATAACTCTTTATATTCAAATTTTATTAAATTGTGGGAATAACCTTACTGCGCGGATTACCGTCTGTTGATGAATAATCCTTTGTATTTATTTCTTATTTTTCTCTTGTGGAAATAATTTGTCTACACGAATTATCACATGACACTTTTATTCCATATTCGTTTGTAATATCATTTTCTTTCATATTCGTAAGTGATAGTATTTTCCTTTATACTCATAAGGGATACCATCTTTTTCATCTTCCATTATTCAAACTTACTATGGTAAGGGATATTAATTTTTTTCACCTTTTGTTAATTAAACCTGTTACGGTAAGGGATATTATTTTCTTTCATACACCTAAATCGAAACTTATTATGGAACTATTGCTTCTATAATTCCTGAAAATATTATATGTTCCATAATAGTTGCACTTCATCATTTCAATTGAACCTTCCTATTTACGTGAACCTTTCTATTGAACTGTAACCGTTATTCTGAACTGTGGATCTTGAATATCATTTTTGAATTTCACTCCACATCATGTTGACAATTTGGACACTATTTGAATCTGCACAAAGTAAACTTCTGATACTTATTGTTTATCCTGTTTCTTCTGTTCATCAGTTATATCATTCTAATAATCCAAAATCAAGTTGTTGTGAATATATGTGGCTGAGGGCACATATGCGATATAATTGTTGAACAGATGATATGTTAAAGGCGATATAATAGGTTAAAGGCGATACATCTGTTCGGTGTCTTTTATGGCACATGGTGAATGTTCTATTTTGTCCGTAGTGCAAAGATGAACTGTTATTTGGTATGATTATGACCAAAGGCTGAATCTGGTATAATCATAACCGTTGGTATTATATTGAATATCTTTGACCCGTAGTGCAAAGATGAACTGTTGTTTGGTATGATTATGACCAAAGGCTGATTCTGGTATAATCATGATCGTTGGTGTTATATTGAATGTCTTTGGCCCGTAGTGCAAAGATGAACTGTTGTTTGGTATGATTATGACCAAAGACTGAATCTGGTATAATCATGAACGTTGGTGTTATATTGAATATCTTTGGCCCGTAGTGCAAAGATGAACTGTTGATCTGCATGATTATGACCAAGAACTGTGAATTTGTATTATCTTGACTAATGGTATTTCTGATGACAAAAGTTGATAATGTTTTTCCTAAGAAGAGAAGCGAGTGGACATTATACTCTGCATTATTCTTCTAATAGATTGTTCATTCCGCTGCTATTATTGATCTGAACGTTGTTCAAGAATTTAACAGCAGTTTTTGATATAAACCTTGTAGTATATTGTATTCTATCAAGAACTCAACTGTTGAAGGCTAATGATAATTTATTCGCCATTATCTTAGTCATGATATTCTTTACTGGGCTATTTGAGCTCACCCTTTCTTTTTGTTCCATTATTTTTCAATAAGCTATGAGAATGTAGCTAGGTTTAGCTGGGAATGGAGTGAGAGTCCAAGGGATAGCTATCGTAGTCTTCACGTGTTGTAAAATAGTATGATAATAATAGTGAAAACTTAGTTGTGTATTATTATACACTGTATTGTTGAACGTTGTTCTACCTTGTAATAATTTTGTTGTAGTCTTTTGACAACTCAAGTTTGGGCTGTGTGGGCCCAGATTTGGGGGTGTCACACCGAAGGCCACTCTATAGATCCCAAAGCTGCCAACCACCCCTTCCTCACAAGTATTGGGGAAGAGTTTCTTTTTTTTTTGGAAATAATAACGTTTTTTAGGATCGTGTTAAGACCTATGACCAATATTCCTTTCCTCGCCTTAACAAAGAGGGTCTTTTTCTCTATGCCTCAACATCAGGACAGCTATCCTCGTGCCTTTAGTGTTCCCCACATATGCATTGAGACACAAGAATATCCGTATAGTCCAGTTTGCTTTCAGCCAGATTCTTCTATTCGACTTCAAGGATGGTAACATTGGTTTGAGAAAATTCTAAAAAATCTTGAGCATTTGAGATTGCTCGAATACACTGGCATCTTACAATACATTCTTTTTTGTAAGGATCTTCATATTCATCAAAACCAAGATGCGCTCCGCACTTTACTTTCCCGCTGGAGTTCATCAACCTCTACCTTCATCACGACATGGGGAGAGTTTACCCCTACCTTAGAGGACGTCCATGTTATCTATCAGTAAGTTTCATTTTCCATCACTTCTTCTTTCCATCTCTGTTTTTCCTTTAGGTTACGTCTGTTTTGACCTATTCCTGATAATGTTCTTTTAGCCTTCCTGTCTACGATGAATCCTCATATGCTCCCTTCAATTTGTCACAAATGGATGTCGAATGTGTGACTTATTTAGGAGAAGCTTTTAGACGCGCCACGCACTTGGGTTCATGATACAAGGGCAATGAGCTATTTCCATACTTTAACACCCCAACCGCCAAAAGAACTCTTGGCTCTCATGGGTAAGTTACTTCTTTCGCGACTACAATCCCTAAGCTCTGATGCCAACTGTGACACCCCTAAATCTGGGCCCACACAGCCCAAACTTGAGTTGTCAAAAGACTACAACAAAATTATTACAAGGTAGAACAACGTTCAGCAATACAGTGTATAATAATACACAACTAAGTCTTCACTATTATTATCACACTATTTTACAATACGTGAAGACTACGATAGCTATTCCTCGGACTCTCACTCCATTCCCCGGCTAGACCCAGCTACGTTCTTATCTCCTGTTGAAAAGTAATGGAACAAAAGAAATGGTGAGCTCAAATAGCCAGTAAATAATATCATGACTAAGATAATGACAAATAAGTTATCGTTAGCCTTTAACAACTGAGTTATTGATAGAATACTATACAAGGTTTATATCAAAAATTGCAGTTAAATTCTTGAACAACGTTCAGATCAATAATAGCAGCGGAATGAGCAATCTATTAGAAGAATAATGAAGACTATAATGTCCACTCGGTTCTCTTTTTAGGAAAAACATCATCAACTTTTATCATCTGAAATATCATTAGTCAAGATAATACAAATTCACAGTTCTTGGTCATAATCATGCAGATCAACAGTTCATCTTTACACTATGGGCCAAAGACATTCAATATAACACCAATAGTCATGATTATACCTGATTCAGCCTTTGGTCATAATAATACCAAACAACAGTTCATCTTTGTACTACGGGCCAAAGAGAACATTCACCAGGTGCCATAAAAGACACCGAACAGATGTATCGCCTTTAACCTATCATATGTTCAACAATTATATCGCATCTGTGCCCCTGGCCACAGATATTCACAACAACTTGATTTTGGATGATTAGAATGATATAACTGATGAACAGAAGAAACAGGATAAACAATAGGTATCAGAAGTTTACTTTGTGCAGATTTAAATAATGTCCAAATTGTCAACATGATGTGGAGTGAAATTCAAAAATGATATTCAAGATCCACAGTTCAGAATAACGGTTACATTTCAATAGAAAAGTTCAGGTAAATAGGATGGTTCAATTGAAATGATGAAGTGCAACTATTATGGAACATATAATATTTTCAGGAATTATAGAAGCAATAGTTCCATAATAAGTTTCGATTTAGGTGTATGAAAGAAAATAATATCCCTTACCGTAGTAGGTTTGATTAACAAAAGGTGAACGAAATTAATATCCCTTACCATGGTAAGTTTGAATAATGGAAGATGAAAAAGATGGTATCCCTTATGAGTATAAAAGAAAATAATATCAGTTACGAATATGAAAGAAAATGATATTACAAACGAATATGCAATAAAAGTGTCATGTGATAATTCAGGTAAACAAATTATTTCCACAAGAGACAAATAAGAAATGAATACAAAGAGTAATTCACCAAACATGCGGTAATCCGCGTAGTCAGGTTATTCTCATAGATTAATAATGAATGAATACGAAAGGTTATTCACCAACAGGCGGTAATCCGCGCTGTAACGTTATTCCAATAATTTAATAAAAATTGAATACGAAGAGTTATTCACCAAACAAGCGGTAATCCGCGCAGTAATGTTATTCTTAGAGATTAATAAGGAATGAATACGAAAGGTTATTCACCAACAGGCGATAATCCGCGCCGTAAGGTTATTCCCACAAATTAATACATAGAAATAAATGACACATCTTATGGGTAAGAAAGAAACGATATTATTTTCGAGAATCAAATAATGATAATCCATTACCTTACCACGTGACTGGATATTGATTTAAATGAGGTTGATTAATTTGAACAGTACACGTACACTTATAGATCTTCACAAATACTCAAGATGACTTAAGCACACTTAGAGAGAACTTACACAAGAAGTATTTAGAGAGTGAAAGAAAGAACAAGTAAAGAAGCTTATGAAAAATTCTTAAGTTAATGCCTCTATTTATAGTCAAAAATCTTATCATAACCAAGATTTCCTAATTTAATCCAAACCGTTCATTTCAAGATAATGTTTAATCCATACCATTCATTTCATCTTTTAAGATTTTTTTAATCTAAACTATTCATTTAAAGATCATCTTTTAATCTACACCATCCATTTCAAATTCTATATTATCTTTAATCTATACCATTCATTTCATTTTTTAAGATTTTCTTAATCCAAACCATTCATTTAAAGATCATCTTTTAATCTACACCATTCATTTCAAATTTTATATTATCTTTAATATATATCATTCATTTTATATCGCCTAACTATATATTATAAACAAATAACTTTATCAATTCAATTATTCAACAATAATTCACACTTATTCGTTATTATGACTAATTGTTATAAATACAGTGTAGCTGGCTCTCTGAGTTAGATATCAAATTAATTAATAATAAAATACAACAGTTTAATTAACATCATAATAGAGGTGACAATAATGCAGAAAGTATATAAAAGAAAGAATATGTTACTGTGTAATGACAATTATTGATTCAATAATGTGAATTACTGTGCATATGCTACTGTGACAATTATCAGTTTAATATTATAAATTATTGTGCATGTGACAATAAAGTCAAATATTGTACGATAACCTACTTTATCAGTTTAATAATACGAAACAATGTGCAATACCGTGTGCTACTGTGCAATACCGTGTGCAACTGTGCAATACCGTATGTTACTATTCTTTTACCACTGCGTATTTTAACAATTAAAAGTGATAGTACCATTGACCATTAAAAATTGTTTATGTCGTTTTCTATATCCGACAATTATTCGTTGTGGGGTCCACCAATGATTGGTTCGTACGACGCCGTCATACGAATATTCCCCGACAAAACGAATATTCCCCGACCAAACAAATATTATCCGACATAATATAATTTACACATAACATCAATTTAACCACTTACTGTTTAATAAAACAATATATATGAAGAAAAATTAAATTTTATATTTCATAAAATTCGGGGTCTTACATGAGGTGCCTATTTCACTGGTTTTACTCCCGGATTTATGTTCAGTTCATGCTTTACTAATTATGCGTCGATCCCGGGCATCTCATCATAACTCCATACAAACACATCTCTGCATTCTTGTAGCAGCTTGATCAATTTTTTTCTGGTCAGCATCCAATTCCTTATTAACATGGATCGACCTCGTCATCCCTTCCTCCGTTGATAAGTTTAACTTTTCCAATTCGTTCTTTTGGGGCCTAGGTCGATCTTCGAAGCATTCTAGAGCTGGCTCCACCTTTTGTTGTACTAATTCCTCTTTCCCACTGCTGTTGGAGTGGGGGACTCCTCCTGTGTCCTCGGGCCTGATTATACCCTCAGACTCATCCCTTTCGTCCCGTCATAAGTGAAACACAATTTTTTCATCGGGTCTTACGACCTTTGTAAAACTTACAGTTTCTTCATTTTTTTCTATTGGTCCTTGTCAGCTTCTAGTTTCCACTCTTTTCTCGCTTGGCGTTAATTATATTTATGATATCACCGGGACCCAATTCTTTCTTTCCATGTTCTTTTCCTTCTTTCTCCAATACTACCACCGTTGGTCGCTTCCCCTTGGAGCTTTCACCCTGTTCTGTATTTGTCTTCTTCTTTTCTTTCTTTTTAGTCACAAACTTGTCTGCCTATACATCTTTCCAACTAGGTAACTTCAAAGAGTCGGGTTTAGCAATATTATTTTCTCCTTCCTTAGCAACATCATCAAAGAAATCTGCCTCAATAATGTATGCCTTCTCTAGTGCAAAAGGGTTTTTCGTTGCAGGTACTCAAACTTCCTTCCCCTTCCAATTAGCTTTGATGCACTGATGAAACACTTAGGGCATCACCCCATAATCATTCTGCCACGCCCTTCCTAGAAACATATGATAAGTCGCCTCTATCTCTGCCACGTGAAACATCACAGGTCCCTTTATCTTTCCCACCTGTATGTCCACCTTTATATGGCCAAGAGTTCTAGCACACTGATAGGCAAATCTTGTGATGCTTGTTTTCTCCCTAATAAGCTTTTTCTCTGACAATCCCAACTGTTTGAACACACTATATGGCATGATATTCACAGACGCCCCATTGTTTATGAACGCCCTCCTAATTTCCACTCTGTTGATCACCGCTATCACATATAAGTGCCTGTTATGTGGGTACCTGACTTCCCGATCTGCCTTAGAGAAGGAGATTTTGTTCTCCTCCTACTCCATCATTTTGATAAAACTCTTATTCCTTGTCATGCATGTCTCTTGTGTCTCTGCAACTTTGATGAATGCCTTGGTTGCCTCAATCCTTACCTCCTAGGATAACTTAATCTGATAAAAAAAAAAATCTGAACTTTACCCCATTCATTAACGTCGTCACTTGCAACCCCGGCTCAGAAACCTCCTCCTCTTTCGATACTGCTACGTTTTCTACCATCGTAACTTCTCTAACTCCCGACGTTCCAACCTGAATAATGGTATTGCATGTTTCATTTCCTTTGTGATTGGGTAATGGCTTGTCATGGACACTGTTTTCTTGTCCCAACTTAATCTCCCCTGCTACCAGTTTCTCATGGTAGATTTTTTTCAAGCTATAACAATCCATGTTAGGGTGCCCTACATATTTGTGGTATACGCAAAAGCTTAGATTCTTCTTCATCTCTTATGTTATCGGGAACCTAGATTTTGGTGGTTTAACTATTCCGAGTTCTACCCATTGTTCATAAAGGCTTATGAATGCCTTCTCACTGCAAGTAATCACTCCTGGAACAGGTAACCCTGAATACTTATCTCCCGGTTTGCCCTTTCTTCCCTTATTCTTCTCTGTCTTCTCTTTTTTTGCCCCTTATGACTTTTGTTGAGAATCTGCCAAAGCCACAGTTGTTGTTCGTTTCCCTTTCCATGTAGTAGTTGGATGGTTAACTAACACTGTGACAATTCCTCCAATGTCTTGTGCAAAAGTGGACAGCATTGCAAATAAGTCATAAGCTTTAGTAATCAGGTGGAACTTGAAGGTATCCAGTGCACCGTTGTTGCATATACTTACTAGGTTCTTCTCTTCAATTGGCTCTATACACTTCTGCACCTGAGCCCAAAATCTATCGACATAATCAAACAACTCTTCGTTCTGTTTCTGCTGAATCTTCATTAATTCCACAATTATCACCTGTTTCTGAATATAAAAGAACTTCTTGAAGAACTGAAAGTTCATATCATCCCAATCTCTAACTGGCACCTTTTCTAAGTTGTAATACCAACTGAATGCACCGTCCGTAAATGTCTTATAAAACTCCCTCAGCAAAAGATTGTGATTTCTTACTTCATCGATTCCCAAACCACGGGGACATCGACTCTATGAATCATGCAACATGTTCCCTTACATTTCCTTTCTCTCCACTGTACTTGGGGAACTATGGGAGATGCTCAATGTACCCTGTGGGATACGACTACTTTCTGGTGTATACTAGATATGGTGGGGTAAAATCTAACTCTACAGGTTTGGATGCCTTCCTCTTCATCTGATTAATTAGATCCATCATATCTTTCTTCATTACATATAAACCCGTCCCTAGTGCCTTCTGGGATGTGGTTGTATATTGATTCATCTGGGGTGTGGAAACAAGTTAGTGCACACTTGCATCTTGTAAAACTGGTTGTGGGTTTGGAACAGAAGGAATGGGCGGAACAGTAAACATATATAGTTATGTGAATGGTTATGGTTAATTGGTATAATTGGCTATTGTGTGGGACTTACTTCTACCATTCTCTGTATTCCTTCACCATTATTTTGTGTTTTAAGGTTTACTACTCTGTCACAAGGGTCACATTACGCTGGTTTTTGTTACTATCATCTTCCTCTACTGACTGATGCTGATGTGAACTTTTCATAAGCATAGCTTTGAAGGCAGGAATCTACATCATCTGTTGTCAAAAATTGTTCATTTCTTCTTGTTGCCTTTGCATGTCCAGCATCACGTTCATCATTATCCTCTATCCTTCTCGTGCCTCCTTTAGCACCCTTATCATCTCTATTTGTACATTCATTGTCGCTATCTATTTTCCAATAGCCTCCTCACTAAGCCTTTCGTCGTTTCCTTGTGCATTATTAGTCTGTCTTTGGTCAGCCATTGGAGAAGCAAAACTACTAACTGATGCTTCCTCAATAATCGGTTGATCGAGGTTCACCCGTCTTTTCGCAAACTCTGGTGAAGTAATACTTGTTGTTGGTGAAACTCTTCCTGTGGCTCTCCCACTTTGAGTCGTGGGCATACCCCTTACAAATTCTCACCTCCTCAGCGGAGTCGCCAAAATAATGTAGGCATAGAAATTACGTACTTTATTAGGGTTAAGGTTCGTAATGATGGTGGAGGCGAGAAACCTACGAAAGATACGGAATCGGTTGAAAGATCGGAGATGGTAGAAGAACCGGTGAGCAACTACCAGAGTAATATGTGACAAAACTCTCGGGATCACGGCATAATCGATGGTGTCCGAGAGCCAAGAGTCGTGACAAGTGTTTCGAGTGAATTTTAGATAGGCAACGTCAATACTTTTATTCACTCGATTCAGAGTTGATCATAAGTTCCCAATTTCTTCTTTATTTTGAGAGAGAGAGAGAGAGAGCTTTTAGGTGGCCAGGGATTTCTAAGTTCCTAAAATTCCCTTCACTTGTTAAGTGAAGGGATATTTATAGGGTCCAGGTCATATGTTAGGCACATGTCAGAAGGGAAAATTCCAGAAGTACCCTTAATGACAGAGAAATTTCTAAAATATCCCTGGTTACCAGAGTAATGCCCAAATCATCCAATTCTCTAACCACCAATCTAATCTGTGACGCCCCCAAATCTAGGCCCACACAGCCCAAACTTGAGTCGTCAAAAGACTACAACAAAATTATTACAACAAAGCACAACGTACAACAATACCGTGTATAATAATACACAACTAAGTCTTCACTATTATTGCCACACTATTTTACAACACGTGAAGACTATAATAGATATCCCTCGGACTCTCACTCCATTCCCCGGCTAGACCCAGCTACGTTCTCATATCCTGTTGAAAAATAATGGAACAAAAGGGTGAGCTCAAATAGCCCAGTAAGAAATATCATGACTATGATAATGACGAATAAATTATCATTAGCCTTCAACAGGTGAGTTCTTGATAGAATACAACAGAATACAAGGTGTATATCAAAAACTGTAGTTAAATTCTTAAACAATGTTCAGATCAATAATAGCAGCGGAATGAGCAATCTATTAGAAGAATAATGCAGACCATAATGTCCACTCGCTTCTCTTTTTAGTAAAAACATCATCAACTTTTATCATCTGAAATACCATTAGTCATGATAATAAAAATTCACAGTTCCTGGTCATAATCATGCAAATCAACAGTTCATCTTTGCACTACGGGCCAAAGACATTCAATATAACACCAACGGTCATGATTATACCAGATTCAGCCTTTGGTCATAATCATACCAATCAACAGTTCATCTTTGCACTACGGGCCAAAGACATTCAATATAACACCAACGGTCATGATTATACCAGATTCAGCCTTTGGTCATAATCATACCAATCAACAGCTCATCTTTGCACTACGGGCCAAAGAGAACATTCACCATGTGTCATAAAAGACACCGAACAGATGTATCGCCTTTAACCTAGTATATCGCCTTTAACCTATCATCTGTTCAACAATTATATCACATCTGTGCCCCCGGCCACAGATATTCACAACAGCTTGATTCTTGATGATTAATACAAATAACAGTGATACAAATGATGAACAGAAGAACAGGATAAACAATAAGTATCAGAAGTTTACTTTGTGCAGATTCAAATAATGTCCAAATTGCCAACATGATGTGGAGTGAAATTTAAAAATGTTATTCAAGATTCTCAGTTCAGAATAACGGTTACAGTTCAATAGAAAGATTCAGAAAATAGGAAGGTTCAGTTGAAATAATGAAGTTCAACTATTATGGAACATATAATATTTTCAGGAATTATAGAAGCAATAGTTCCATAATAAGTTTCGATTCAGGAGTATGAAAGAAAATAATATCCCTTACCGTAGCAAGTTCAAGAGTGAAAAAAAATGATATTTCTTACCTTAACACGTGACTGGATATTGATTTAAATGAGATTGATCAACCTATATTTTTATAGTAAAATTAGTAATTACCACATATAAATTTCAAAGTGTATGATAACTCGTATAATATGAACTATCAAAATTATATATATTTAACATAATTTTTGTAGTATAATATAACTACTTTAAAATAGTTTTTAAAATAATATTCCAAAATAAATCTTCTAAATAAAGCTTTTAAAAATGAATCTTCTCAAAGAAGAGTCTTCTAAAGGAAGATTTGTGAATACTGTGAAAAATAGGAATTTATAAAATTACTACTCTTTAATAAAAGACTTACTTGAAAAATTCCTGCACTCCTTTTGGCTTTCAAACACTCAAAATAGCCTTACTATTATCAGAGAAAACTCATAAAATTCTTATAGAAAAATTCTATATTTTAGGTGTGATTTTTCTATTCAGCTGAGCAAGCTATTTATAGGAGAAAAGAGGTTACTATGCGTGGTAGGTGAACTAAAAAAAAATTCAGCAGAGGCTGCGCAAACGTTTTTAAAAATTTTCAATACTTGCACAGTAACTTTGCACAGTAACTTTAAAATTTTCAAAAAGTGAACAGTAATGAACAGTAACTTTTGTCGGTAGATGAACAGTAACTTCCCCCGAGATGAACAGTGACTTCCGTCAGTGAATAGTAACTTTTCCGAGAATGAATAGTAAATTCCGGGAGTGAATAGTAACTTTTGAAAAATAAAATTTTTTATTTTTCCTGTGGGTCCAACATATAAAATAAAATAATGCTACAACAATAATGTAATAAATACGTTACAGATTATTATTAATTTAATAATATAAATTACAGTATATTTGCAACTGTGACAATTATTAGGTTCAATAATTTTAAAAAAAACAGTGCAGCAACAATTATTGAGTCAATGATATGAAATACAGTGTAATGACAATTATTGAATCAATAATGCAAAATACTGTGTAGCAACAATAATTGAATTGATAATATAAAATATTATGTAGTGACAATTATCGATGAAATGATGCGTAACAGTTACGGTGTCAATAATATGAGACACTGTGCAATACCGTGTGCTACTGTAGAGTACCGCATGCTACAGTAAAATACCATAAATTACCGTATGCTACTATTCTTTTATCACCGGTATTTTAACAGTTAACACCGTTGACTATTTTTATTTAAAAAGGTTACTTATGTCGTTTTCTATATCCGACAAATATTCCGTTGTGGGGTCCACCAATAATTTGTTATTTCGGCGCCGTCGTACGGCCCGAATATTCCCCGACAAAACGAATATTCCCCGACAAAACGAATATTGTCCGTCAAAATAAAATTTGCACATAACATCCTTAACTTTCAATTTCGTCAATTTAACCACTTACTGTTTCATGAAAAATATATATGAAGAAAAATTAAATTTTATATTTCATAAAATTCGGGGTCTTACAACCTCCCCTCCTTATGAAATTTCGTCCCCGAAATTGACGTACCGGGCATTTCAAAGTTATCCTCCTGATTTCCAGATGTCATACTAAACTGTGGTCACAAAATAATTATTAGTTCAAACAAACTGACTCATCACTTCCTGTTCCTACATTCAAATCGATTCGTTAGATAACAAAATCTAATTTAGGTGGGACACACTAGTGACTGATTCTATCCGTATCTCCCCTCCTAGTTTTAACCCCAGATCTCCATTAAAGACCATATCCCTAAGCTCTGATGCCAACTGTGACGCCCCCAAATCTAGGCCCACACAGCCCAAACTTGAGTCGTCAAAAGACTACAACAAAATTATTACAACAAAGCACAACGTACAACAATACCGTGTATAATAATACACAACTAAGTCTTCACTATTATTGCCACACTATTTTACAACACGTGAAGACTATAATAGATATCCCTCGGACTCTCACTCCATTCCCCGGCTAGACCCAGCTACGTTCTCATATCCTGTTGAAAAATAATGGAACAAAAGGGTGAGCTCAAATAGCCCAGTAAGAAATATCATGACTAAGATAATGACGAATAAATTATCATTAGCCTTCAACAGGTGAGTTCTTGATAGAATACAACAGAATACAAGGTGTATATCAAAAACTGTAGTTAAATTCTTAAACAATGTTCAGATCAATAATAGCAGCGGAATGAGCAATCTATTAGAAGAATAATGCAGACCATAATGTCCACTCGCTTCTCTTTTTAGTAAAAACATCATCAACTTTTATCATCTGAAATACCATTAGTCATGATAATAAAAATTCACAGTTCCTGGTCATAATCATGCAAATCAACAGTTCATCTTTGCACTACGGGCCAAAGACATTCAATATAACACCAACGGTCATGATTATACCAGATTCAGCCTTTGGTCATAATCATACCAATCAACAGTTCATCTTTGCACTACGGGCCAAAGACATTCAATATAACACCAACGGTCATGATTATACCAGATTCAGCCTTTGGTCATAATCATACCAATCAACAGCTCATCTTTGCACTACGGGCCAAAGAGAACATTCACCATGTGTCATAAAAGACACCGAACAGATGTATCGCCTTTAACCTAGTATATCGCCTTTAACCTATCATCTGTTCAACAATTATATCACATCTGTGCCCCCGGCCACAGATATTCACAACAGCTTGATTCTTGATGATTAATACAAATAACAGTGATACAAATGATGAACAGAAGAACAGGATAAACAATAAGTATCAGAAGTTTACTTTGTGCAGATTCAAATAATGTCCAAATTGCCAACATGATGTGGAGTGAAATTTAAAAATGTTATTCAAGATTCTCAGTTCAGAATAACGGTTACAGTTCAATAGAAAGATTCAGAAAATAGGAAGGTTCAGTTGAAATAATGAAGTTCAACTATTATGGAACATATAATATTTTCAGGAATTATAGAAGCAATAGTTCCATAATAAGTTTCGATTCAGGAGTATGAAAGAAAATAATATCCCTTACCGTAGCAAGTTCAAGAGTGAAAAAAAATGATATTTCTTACCTTAACACGTGACTGGATATTGATTTAAATGAGATTGATCAACCTATATTTTTATAGTAAAATTAGTAATTACCACATATAAATTTCAAAGTGTATGATAACTCGTATAATATGAACTATCAAAATTATATATATTTAACATAATTTTTGTAGTATAATATAACTACTTTAAAATAGTTTTTAAAATAATATTCCAAAATAAATCTTCTAAATAAAGCTTTTAAAAATGAATCTTCTCAAAGAAGAGTCTTCTAAAGGAAGATTTGTGAATACCGTGAAAAATAGGAATTTATAAAATTACTACTCTTTAATAAAAGACTTACTTGAAAAATTCCTGCACTCCTTTTGGCTTTCAAACACTCAAAATAGCCTTACTATTATCAGAGAAAACTCATAAAATTCTTATAGAAAAATTCTATATTTTAGGTGTGATTTTTCTATTCAGCTGAGCAAGCTATTTATAGGAGAAAAGAGGTTACTATGCGTGGTAGGTGAACTAAAAAAAAATTCAGCAGAGGCTGCGCAAACGTTTTTAAAAATTTTCAATACTTGCACAGTAACTTTGCACAGTAACTTTAAAATTTTTAAAAAGTGAACAGTAATGAACAGTAACTTTTGTCGGCAGATGAACAGTAACTTCCCCCGAGATGAACAGTGACTTCCGTCAGTGAATAGTAACTTTTCCGGGAATGAATAGTAAATTCCGGGAGTGAATAGTAACTTTTGAAAAATAAAATTTTTTATTTTTCCTGTGGGTCCAACATATAAAATAAAATAATGCTACAACAATAATGTAATAAATACGTTACAGATTATTATTAATTTAATAATATAAATTACAGTATATTTGCAACTGTGACAATTATTAGGTTCAATAATTTTAAAAAAAACAGTGCAGCAACAATTATTGAGTCAATGATATGAAATACAGTGTAATGACAATTATTGAATCAATAATGCAAAATACTGTGTAGCAACAATAATTGAATTGATAATATAAAATATTATGTAGTGACAATTATCGATGAAATGATGCGTAACAGTTACGGTGTCAATAATATGAGACACTGTGCAATACCGTGTGCTACTGTAGAGTACCGCATGCTACAGTAAAATACCATAAATTACCGTATGCTACTATTCTTTTATCACCGGTATTTTAACAATTAACACCGTTGACTATTTTTATTTAAAAAGGTTACTTATGTCGTTTTCTATATCCGACAAATATTCCGTTGTGGGGTCCACCAATAATTTGTTATTTCGGCGCCGTCGTACGGCCCGAATATTCCCCGACAAAACGAATATTGTCCGTCAAAATAAAATTTGCACATAACATCCTTAACTTTCAATTTCGTCAATTTAACCACTTACTGTTTCATGAAAAATATATATGAAGAAAAATTAAATTTTATATTTCATAAAATTCGGGGTCTTACATAATCCCTCAACGAATTCCAAATACAAGTTGTTTCTACGAGCCTTCTACCTCGAGACTCATGACAACACCTCTCAAATTGTACTTTTAAGGTTAAATAATATTAAATCTAGAAAGATTGCATGAATCAATTTCATTATTGAAGAAGCGGAAGAAACGCAACACGGAGCGGGGAAAGACCGCCCCAAAGGGGATCCACCCTAGGGGGCCAAGCCCTAGGGGACCCGTTCCCATTTTGACGCGTTTTATTCGTTTTGTGTTTTGTTGATCAGCTTTTTGTCCATTTCTCTTTATTCTTGTTTCTATGAAAAGTTCAGCGTATCATACATAAGTTAAGAAAGATCACTCTTAAGTCTTCCCGAGCCTTTTTAATTATGGATTCAATATTCGTTTATTGTCCCTCCTAAAACTTGCTCGGAACACAGTTCGGGAAACAATTTCTAAAACGAACCCTAAGTGAGCATCCCCTAGGGGGGCTGAGCCCTAGGGGACACTCCTTAGAATGTTATCCAATTTTGGTTTGTTTTGTCGTTTTGTCCTTGTTTCATTTCGGGAATTCAGGTCAAATTCAATCAGGCGTGCATTATTGGGCATTTTTAACATTAAAAGAGAACCCACCTAGGAGGCCGAACCCTAGGGGGTCCAATCTTCAGAAACCATCTTAGGTTTTTCGTCTTTTTGAATCTTTTGTTCGTTCATTCATTATCCATTGGTTCGTTGTTCGTTATTTGTTACTTTTATTTTAGTTCATTTAATGTGAATCCTAATTTTATTCATGGGCTCACAAGATGCTAACATGGGTTGGTAGGATACTTACAATAATTCTGCGCACCTTCAGCACCATACACATCGTTGTTAGCTGAATCTTTCAAGAATCGACAATTCAAAGTCATTATGGACATTGTCAGCCTCAATTTCTTACCAATTTTGCATCTTCTATAGTTAATTTTATCTCTCCCAATTTTGAGAATTAAGATTTGTTAGGACACACACAACCAAACGTATTTTGACTTGGGACAAACGTATATTACCTCTTTTACCCTTTGATGCAGCAGGCTACTTGAACATCTAGCCAATTTTGACCTGTAAATTATTCAGAGAGTGTAACTAAAGTGCCAAACTTAACTTTGGAGTGCAAAGGAACACGTTTTAAATGATAGGGTGGAAAACTCACCTGACACACAAAGTTTGGGGTGTATTTCAATCTAGACCAAATGTATTAAGATGAGCTAGCCAACTACTATAAGTCACATTGTTGAAACAATAGATCAACATGAAGTAATTGTTCTCATTGCAACACCATCAATTGAGTTCCTTTTTTTAGTTTGCCTTATTCAAATAACTTTAAGGTGAATAAATTAACTACCCTTTTCTACAAAAAAGTAACCTAAAATTTTCTCGATATTTTGTAGGGCTACTATCAAGTGTGACAATTTTTACAAGGGTGTGGATAGGATTCTTAAAAAGATCTGCATTGTCAAATAGTTGTAGTTCACTCAACAAGCTTACACGACAAACTTTATTCTCTATATCCTTTTCCTATGTTTTCTTTCAGTTCTTTCTTTTTTTGATTTTTCATTAATATAATATACATGGGATTAACCTTGTTATTGATAACATCTTTCATTTGTCTATGAGACTTATTCTCATTCACCTAAGTAAGACCTACTATTATTACCATGGCTCATCCAGAAATACAATACCTAGGAGTTTATGTTTCTGTACAAAGGTGAGTTTAAAGCATATAACATAATCGCCCTTTTTGAAAGAGAAAACTTTCTTCCACGTTAGGCCATTGCAAATCTTGCATTCCCTAGTGGAATGTCCAATACTTAATTATGATCATCCCATTTTGACTAAAGATTAATCTTTCTTACTTCTCTTCATGCATATTTGTATATTAAGGAAAATATATAATTGTTTCGTCTCCATAGTCTATTTCACATATGTTGTTGCTAGGAAATTGTTCAGGGAGTGTAATGAACTTTTGTAAGGCTATTGAGGTACGTACTACATCTTCACTTTCTCTGTACATCTATTAAGGTGTACTATATTTTTTGTTTCGTTCTTTGCAAAATTCCATTATTCAAATCAGTGGCTTGTTTCGGACCATTCAATTAGGATTCTAATCATTTAGGTAATGCTATGCATTGATTATGAATGCACTTTGTTTTAAATTCTTATAGTTTAATCTCTGTTAGCTTGCTCCGATTTTTTTGTAGTGGTAAATAAATACTTTTACTTGGCTGTACAATTTCACATATGTAATTAACTTGCCTTTGAAGATCTGAAACCCTAATAGAAGGATTTTTTTTTTCCTTCTCATATTTCTTCCTTGCATAGGTGCCTTACCAGAATATTAGGGCTACTTTTTCATACTGATGTTTTACGATTCCTTTCTATGTTAACGCTTAATTTTGTGTGCCCGCTTAAATCACCAAACAACGAACAACCTGTACAAGGAACGTCATCAGTCACACCAAAAGCTTGATGGCTTGGACTGTCGAAGGATAGCTCTGATGTGAGAATAAGTACAGACCAAAGGCATAAACAATGTAGGGGTGTAAAACTTTTGAAATATTAAAAACGTACTGATATTTGATGTAATGTAAGGTAAGGTGTTCTTGGCCTCCAATTGTAACTGTATTTATACTTTTCTTAGTTACATTGCTATTGCGCATTCGAGACCAATTAGGATTAAAAGTTTTGATCAGAGTTCCATTGTGACTAGGATGTTGATCGGGTCAATCCTTATCACTCTAATTCCAGAAACCTAGTCTGATTAGGAATCATAAATCAGTTTGGACTTTGACCCTATTAACATGTCAAACCGCCAAAGGGCACTATAATGGCCCTACCCCTATATCGGACCCACGTGTGTAAAAATAGGCCAACTCCAGCATCGGACCGTGAATAAATGTGGGCCAACACCGAATCCGGGTTCCAATTAATTATATCCCAACATTACTCCGCCACTCTCCTATTTTAAAGAATTTATATTACGAGAGTAACACTTGGATAAGTTAAACAGACCAACATATTCCTTAATTGTCAATCATAATCGTCACATATTTAAACCACCCGCACTTTTTCCAAGAACCTGCACGTGCACTTAATTAGCCGCCCTTGATAACCGCACATGCAATAAATAGATACATAAAATTATAAATATATTATTTTGAATTATATAATTTTAAAAATAATTATTTTTATAATTATATTTTAAAAATTGAGGGAGCATGGAAAATATTATTGTGAATTATATAATTTTAAAAATAATTATTTTTATAATTATATTATTTTAATTATTTTTATAATTAATTAAAATATTTATTTTAATTTTATTATTATTTTAATTATTTTTTTCACATAATTAATGATTTTATTTTTTTATTTTTGCTTTGCCACGTAGGAAAATAATGATTTTTTTTATTTTTTTTCAAATGCCACGTAGGCAGTTTTTAACATTTGTTAATGAAATGGGATAATTAATAGTTTTTAAATAGTTCAGTGTGTCAATTGTTTTTTTTAAAGCTTAGTGGCCTAATGCCTTGTGAGATCTTTACGAGAATCTCATTCATACCCTTGTGGAAATTTCAATTAGAATTAACAAAGGTGAAAAATTTATGTTTGCTTTTTGTAGAAAGAGTAGTTCATTCATCTTAAAGTTGGTCAAATAAGCTAAACTTTAATAAAGGTACAGTGGCATTGCGATAAGAACAATATCTTTATGTTTACACATGAAAAACATAAAGACGTTGTTACAATGTTGTCATCTAAACGCCAAAACTTGAGTAATTTACCTTAGTTGAATGACTTTAAGGTGAATGAACTACCTACCCATTACACAAAAAGCTAACCTAATTTTTTCTTAATGTTCTAAAGGACTGCACTCAAGACAAAATTTTGACAAGGGCATCAATGAGATTCGTAGAAAAATCTCCACTGTAAAATATTTGCAGTTCACTCAACAAAACTTCATGGTAATCTTTCTTCTCTATATACTCTCCCCTATATTTTCTTTTTGTTCTTTCTTTGACAATTTTTTCGCTAACATTATATATGTAGAATGTAATGTACCTTGTTATTGATAACATTTTTCATTTTTAACGAGTCTGAACTTGATTCCTCTGTGTATGACCTGCTATCAGTTATTACCAAGCTTGTTCAAATATGCAAATTGGGAATAGTTCGGAGTTTATGTTTAAGTTGTTTAAAGTTTACCTAATTTGAAGGTTATGATTTGTTTAAATATTTTAGGTGACTTTTTCTGCGTAATCTCTTTGTTGAGACTACAACCTATTCTTGGGATTTAATTTATTTTTATTTTTTTAAATTTTGTTTCATGCACTCACATCCACAATCGCCTACCTCATTTAACGTACACTCTGTAGTGTGTAGCAACATCCGCGCAGAAGGGTTAAAAAGTTCTTATTGTCACATCTGGCTAGAGTCAAAATTAGAGGCAAGGTTTTAAGACCCGGATCACTTGTAGGATCGAAAAAAAACCGGTCTCGGTTCATAAAACGGTTCGATTTGAACCAATTAATCACTTTTGACCAAAATCTGCTCAGAACTAATGACCTGGACGGTTGAACCGGTTGATCCCGTAAACCGGGAACCGGTTCACGGGTGGTTATCTACTTAAAGATAAAAAAATAAAAATAAAAAATAAATTAAAAAATTGTTGCAACGTCGATCTCTAAATTATGATGATGGCAAGTAGGGGTGCACACGGTCGGTTTGGTCGATTTTTTGGGGGAAAAAATAACCAAACCATTTAACTCGGTTATAAAAAATTAAAAACCAAAATCGCCCAAATTTTTACATCATAATCGGTTATCGGTTTATTCGGTTTCGGTTAAATAGGTCGGTTTATTCGGTTATTCGATTCTGTAATTGATAATTTGATATTCATTATATTGTCAATTTTTCATAATAATCAATAATTACTAACTCAATAATTACTAATTAGGATAGAATTTCTTTAAATCCGAAAAGCAAAAATCATCTAACTCACTGACTATGATAGAAGTTTTGCAAATTCGTTACAATAAAAATATATAATAAATATATAATTATATAAAATAAATATTTATTAGAAAAGTATATAACTTATATTATAATTTTAAATTGTTCGGTCGGTTTCGATTTTTTGAGAAATCAAACCAAATCTGTTGAATTAATCTCAATTTTTTAATTTTATAGTGTTCAATTTTTTTAATTTTATATTTTTTAATTTGAAATAATAATGATTCGATACGATTTAATTAATTTTTTAATTTTTTTCGATTTTATGGGCATCCCCAATGGCAAGAGAGCGGGGGAGGGACAGATCTGATCTGAGACGTTATAACGTGGATCTCTGAATTTATGATGATGAAGGAACCTGAACCAGCTTTTTCCCACACTAATTTTTTATTGCAGGTGAAGTAAGCTTGATTACGACAGGAGGAGTTTCTATATTATTATTAACTTGAGAGAGAGAGAGAGAGATGAGTCACAGAGAATGAGGAGGAGAGAGAAAGTGGGGTGATTAGAATTTAGAGACAGATAAGAGGAGGAGGGGGAGGGGCACCAAATTTGGGTTATTGTCATTTAGTATTTATTTAAATAGTATAAAATAAATATTATATAAATAAGTTTAGATTTTTTTTTAGATAAATTGGTTAATTTTATATATTTATTATATATTATATATTATATATAATTAATAATATATTTAATTATTTATTATATATTAATGATGTTATTGAATCAATAACGGTTCGACTACTAGTTGGACCAATAACCTGTTTATCCTTTTTTTAGTTCGATGAGTGGTTTGGTCTAAAAACTATGATTAGAGGATTTGATTAGTATTGAAATATGATAAAACTCGTAATTTATTTTTGAAAAATACAAAGTTTCTAAGCAGAATGATGACTTGCGGTAATAGTAAGCAACTTTTCTTAGAAAAATAAGTCAGAATTTCTTAAGGCTCGATCTACCATATGTGTAAAGTTGAATTTTAAAGAGGTTTATCAATTTTTTATGTCCTTGTTACGGTTATGATTTTGGAGATTTGCATAAAATAATTTAATTATATACTTTCACCCATTTGGGACAATTGGAAATCTTGCCTTCTGCCTAGTGGCATGTCTAATCCATAAAATCCTACTTCATTAATCAAAACTGAACCCATCTAATGTTTTTTAGTTAATAAAACTTACATTTGTCAACTTTTGCTGCTGATTTCCTATAAAAAAAAAAAAAACAAGTCGGCAAAATGACGTGAGCTATTGGTGTTGGTGAGCTGCTACGTGATTGCTGATGATAATGTTGATATGGTCGGCGAAGCTAGGCTCATTTTTCAATGGAGTCAAAATTATTATTAAATCATAAAATATATATTATATTATAATAATAGTATAATAATTAATAATATATTATATATATACATATTTATTTATAATAAACTTTTTTAATCATAGTTATTCATAATTAATTAATTAATTTGAAAAATAATTTAAATTATATTATTATTTAGTTTTAAAATATTATAGAGAGATATACATATATAGAAGGGATATAAGTCATATGGGATTAAAATTTGATCGAGAAATTTATAAATTTGTAATTTGACCCTGTATAGTAAAAAAAATTATAAAATTTGAGTGGGGTCAATTTATATATTATACTTAAATTTTTTAAAATTTACCCTATATTATAAATTAATTTTTTTTCAATAAGATCAATTAACCCCACTCAGTTACATATAGCTTCGTCCCTCGTAGTGAGGAATTGTTATTTGAAGGTGTGCTATAGAAAGAAAGTTTTTAAATATGGTATTATCAACTAAAGAATATAAAACTACATTAGCTTTTTGACCTACCGATTTTCGTACAGTTTTCGTCCAGGTCAGGTCATAACCATATGATCCGCGCACGATTTACTCCCTTCGAGTCTTCGACGTTTCTGTTACCGACAAGGCTATAACGCATCTTCCACGCAGATTAAAAGCCAGGGATAAATCCCTTCGAGCCTTCGACGTTTTCGTTACCAAGATTACAACGCATCTTCCTCACAAATTAAAAGCCACGATGATGATGATGATGATGATGATGACCTAATTCTTGGGTGAGTCTCCAACTTTGGGGCCCTTATTCGTTTAGAGCTGCACACTTTGGTCAGTGGCAGATGTCGTCATATGACAGTGTAGGTGGTCAGGGAATAGAGTTAATAGATAGGTTATCAATAAATATGAGTTTTCAGTGTAAAATTGTATCCGACCTCTTCTTACCTGTTTTAGGCATCCTTTTATAGTTCATATGTTTTGTCCCTTCAGCCTGTCTAATCAAGCACATGAACAAAGAGTTTAATGGAAAATGTCTCATCACCTGACAACTAAGTTGGTCGAGGGTGGGCTGAGTGGGGGCCTCAGTCAGAAAGTGTATTCATGACTTCCCTAGCTCGCTTCACCCCAACGAGTCATAGCTAGGTGATTATTGGGCCTAAACCTATCTGATGTGAGACGAGCCATTTGGGCCTATATCTTATCATTGTCCTCCATTCCTTTATTTTACATTAGTAGGATAGGGGAGTAGAAGCATTATTCTTAAGTCTCTATAGGATAGGGGAGTAGAAGCATTATTCTTAAGTCTCTATAGCTAAAATTGACTATGACAAGCTATATATTTTCTTTCTCTATTAAAAATATTTATTAAATACTATTTATTAAAAGTATACATGCTTCCCGCGAGTAAAAATGCTAGTCGTTACAGATCATAAATATAGTATTAGTTATTTCTGGGTTTCTATTTTGAAATGTATTGTTTAAATTTTTTACTCTTTGTAATACTTTGGATGATAATAATAAAATTTCATTTGTTAATAAAAATTAAATCTTGATATAGATTCAAAATCTCCTCTCAATTATGTTCATGGCTAATTAATAATTTGTAATTTTAGTCAAAAATGATAGTTACAATGGTCACACGTGTCTTTTTTCTTACTCTATGGGACAAGTCTATATACACAACATCCAAACACAAAATTAAACACTGCATCCATCTTAACCATTAAAAAGTGGGACATGGTACAGATTTCAATGTCATGTCTCACTTTTTAATAGTTAAGATTAATATAGTGTTTGGATGTTGTACACCTATACTTATTCTACCCTAGGGGAATGCTGGTGAAGATGAAGATGGAGTCTATTGAAGATAATTTGAAGACAAAAAATGAAGAGTTTTTTATTTTAGGCCATAGGCATTATTCTAGTTAATTAATAAAGTGGAAGGTGGAGTGGTTTATGTTAATAGGGTTCGTATTGAGCGTGTAATTTTTTACTTCATTGTCAAGAAATGAATTGAGGATGGTTTGTCCATTTCTTTTTACTCTCAAGCTAGCTAGCTTTAATTTTCCTTCTCTATATTATTTCTATTCCATTCCTAATCCAATGACTCTCTTCCTTTTTGATCGGAGGTGGGATTTAGGAGGAAATGCTTGTTTTTCCTCAGGTGTTGTCTCCCACCCGCTCACAATAAGTCAAACCTCCACTCATTAAATTAGTTAAGCTTAAACTATGTTTAAGCCTAACAAGTTAAAGAAGGCCTTGAGGATATGATCTTGAACCTTTTATGTCCAGCTCTTGTTCAAGGGAGAGGAAAAGCTCATAATTAAGGAGTTAAATCAATGTAAATTTTATTTCCTTTTTACCTAAATTATTATTGTTTCTTATAAAAACATCCTCCTTTTTATGTTTCTCGAGTTGAGTAAGAATTAATGAATAACTATAAGAATAAATAAGTTTTCTGTTTCAAATCTATGATTGCCCGCCTTATCCATATCTTATGGATTTTTCACGACAAATGATTTTGGGTTTTAATAGAAATTCTTTTTATTGATAAAAAAATGAATAAAATAGAGGAGAAGAGTAAATAGAGAGAAAAGTTTGTTTGAAAGGCAATTAGAATTTGCAGCTTTTACAAGTCTATGGAGTTTAGATCTAACATATCTTGCATCATTAAATAATTATACCAAGCTAAACTACTAATCAAACCTTTAATATCAACTAAAAGGGAAAAAATATGTGCATTACAGATTTACAAAAACTAATATCAGCAACCTACTTATGTACCCCGGGTAAACACAACAACAAAAATATCGTGAAGTGTTTTGATAAACATTAACTATCATATGCATTATTTTATATTTATTTTTATTTTTTTTTTGATAATTTTTTATTATCACTTTTAATATTTATTTACAAGTCACCACACCAGTACTATATATTATAGGTAGGTGTGGGGGTATTAGACGCCTTTAAATCTTGATAATTATATAATATAACAAGTTTATAGCATACATAGGTAGGTAGGTAGGTAGATAGATAGCATGCTTCTAGTGACATATTTCAACAAAGCATTAATTACTTAATTTTTTATATTATTTTTACATTATATATTAATTTATTTCTCTTTATTTTTTTAATAAATTTAAAAGGATAATATTGAGATTTTATATTAAAATAAATTCACCTAAATAAGAATCAAATCTGACATAATATTTTAATCCTAACCACTAGATTAAGATTTGATCGGCGAAAATAGTTCATTATATTTTAATGCAACAATCAAATATATTTTTTACATTTTATATGAGTAAGTGCACATCCTAATTTCTGTCCTTCAAACAAACATAATTTAAGTGAACCAGATTTTTTGAAAATCATTCATTCCCTTCTTTCAAGGGCAGTAATTAAGACAAAGTATTTAAATTATGTGAAAAGAAACTGAATTTCTTGTAAATTTGCGGCTTCAGATTTTATTTTTACGAAATTCAATAGAATATTAAATAAAAGGAATTCATAATCATCAATCCAAACCATCCCAGCATTTATATGATTCAACATGCCTAAAGTTAATTAACTTTACTATCCTGATAGAATATTCGTTTAAGTTACTAAACACTTGGTTGTGCTTCCACATATTTGTCTAGTTTATTGGTTAAATACAATATAAAAAATTTACTCCATTACACACTTGAGAGGAAAATATATGATGATGTGATGCATCAGCAAATGTACTATTAATTCTTCATAAAGAAAGGGAAGGGAAAAGAAAGAAAGAAAGAAAAAAAGAGTGTATAATTAATGGTCCATCGTATTAAAAAAATATCCTTATAAATACATAAAAATATTAATATTCAAAAATATATAATTATCTATATTATTAAAAAAAAATGGAGAGAATAACTATCTTCTTTACTTTGATTTACAGTTAAGAAATCTGGCCCGACGTCAAGAGTCATGTCCAGGTTCAATGAATACTAAATTTCATTGTCAAAATAAGTTTGATAGACCATGCAGCTTAATTTTCAATATTAGGCAACTAACTATTTAATTTTATTTTAATTTTAAATTTGACGTTAGAAAATAGACCATGCAGCTTAATTTTCAATAATAAGTCAAATGTTGTTTATTAGATGGCGGGTCAAGCTTTTTTTGTGAATGCATGACGACACACGTGGGCTGCGCCAATGCCTGAACAAGCAAAGACCAGGAAAATAAGGCCAAAATTTGTCTAGTATTATATACATGCATTTCTCTTCTAGGCCTTTTATTACACAAATATTTCAGTCTTGACGAGCTGATCATAATGTTCATAAATTCATGTTTATCTAATTGATAATGTGTTCCATTAATTATCACGGCTGTAACAAGTTTTTCTCTTTATAAATGACAGTCACAATTACCCCATCCAATCCAATGATAGCTTGACCAACCTTAATTTCTAGCCAAAACATATATAGATTGAAAGCCAAGAATTAACAATTCCATACCATTAATTAGTCGATTCAATTCCTGCAACTTTATAAGAAATTTGGCAACCTTAAATAGATAAGTAGCAATCAATTAATCTACTATACATACCTTAAACTCTAGTGTACTATCTTGGTTCGGGAATCGTTAATGTTACTTGATTACCGCAGGTGCATTCTGTAATTGTTGCTTCGGACTGAACGAGACATTTTTCTATAAAGAAACCAGGTTGTTTAGGTTCATGCAATGCTAAGCCCTCATTTCCGAGCATGGAGACTACTGATGACATTGTAGGTCTGTCTTTTGGGAGTCTCTGTACGCACAATAGACTGATTTGAATACACCTTTCAACTTGAGACTCAACATATGAATCCTCCAAACACCCATCCATAATTTCAAGGGCCTTACCTTCCTTCCATAACATCCATGTCTACAATTACAACCAAAATAAATAATTAAATAAAAAAGATCACTAAAAATATCCCAAAAGTATTCAATCTTCTTTCTAGTACAATATAATATGTACTTACACGTCCCAAAAGACTATGATAGTGTTCGGGATTGCGAAATTTAGTGTTCCTTTTGCCACTCACTATCTCTAAAAGAAGCACACCATAACTGAAGACATCAGACTTTGTTGAAAATTTTCCATCAATTACGTATTCCGGTGACATATAACCACTGCATTGTATTAAAGTGTAATAAATTAAATACTAGAATATAAATGTAAGTAAATATTACTGCACTCCATATTTATTAGGGATACTTACTATGTTCCAATTACGATGTTCGTTTTCACTTCATTTTGATCACCTCCAAAAATTCTTGCAATGCCGAAGTCTGAAATTTTGGGGTTTAGCTCATTATCAAGTAAAATATTGCTGGCTTTGAGATCACGATGTATTATTCTTAATCTGGAGTCATGATGAAGGTATGCAAGTCCCTTAGCAATACCCATAGCAATTTCAAAGCGATTTTGCCACTTGAGTATAGTTCTTTTCCGATCTACATTACATTTACACTCCAAATTAGTGGTATACCCCTTCTTCTCAATTATTACTAAAACAGGGGCAATGTAAATCAATAACCTTACCAAAAATGAAGTAGTCCAAACTTTCATTAGGCATATATTCGTAGACCAATAACTTCTCTCTCCCTTCAAGGCAACAACCTACAATCCTAACAAGATTTTTGTGCTGAAGTTTAGAAATTAAAATAATTTCATTCTTAAACTCTTGAGCTCCTTGTCCTGAATCTTTCGAAAGCCTCTTCACTGCAATCTCTTGTCCCGTAGATAACTTACCCTACATTGTTTAATATAAAAGTGTCACAACGATGTTTATTAATGTATTCCTTAATTTAAAATTAAAGACGTAATATTTCCTTCATTACCTTGTAAACAGAACCAAAACCGCCCGCTCCAATTATATTTGTGCTAGAGAAGTTGTTAGTAGCACTTGTTATAGTAGCTAGATCAAACAATGGAAGGCCTATGTCTTCTTTGTTTCTTTCTGAATACACAAAATGAGAAAGTCATCTGCATTTTGACTAAATTGTATATGATCTATAAAAGCCATAATATGTATTGATTTCTCACCACTAAACAACACAATCACACAATAAAATTGACAAGGGTTTATTTAGAGCTTAAAAAATGTATAAAAGTACTTAATTTACCTCTTCTCCTTTCCAACTTTTGAATCCTACGCCAGATTAAGAAGATGAGGAAAAGCATCCCTGAAACTGCGGATATGACTGCTAACATCACTACTGTTTTCTTCTTCATATCATGTTCTGAAAGTATAAATAGATCATAATAAGTTATATAGCCTATCCCTAGAATTGGCACGTCTTGCAAAGTAAACTAAAAAGCAAACCCAATGGCTAGTAAATACTCCCTCCCTCCCCTCCCTTCTTTTCAAAATATAAGATATCACTTTTCTTTGCAAAATGCGAAGGCAAGTGATCTTTTCATATTGGAACTGAGATACGTACGTACGTACCTAGTATATTAATTGATCAAGGCAATGATTTATATATATATATATATATAGATATGAAGAGAGAAGTATTACCTAGTTCTGAAGCTGCCAGGCGTATATAGAAGTTCTGCTCGCTACCTGCTGCAACATACAACCCTCTAACATCAATAAGATCTCCAAACCAAATCAAACAGTCACTACCTCTTCCACTAATATTCGAATTTGCATAAGCTGTACAGGAACAGTTTTTCAAGCACTCTCTCTCGCATTCCTTGAGGTTCATGCCCATGTTCAACCAAAACTGGTGGGCCAGAAGATCCGGCAATTTCACATTTTTAATCTCCAGGAATCCATCGCCCTTGTTGCAATCCAGCGGCCTTCTCCTCACGCACCCGTTGCTCCAATCATAAACATTCCATTCGCTCACCGATTTCGGAACAAAACCGTGCAAGCACTCGCAGTTGGGACTGCTGTTAATTTGGCAAATACCGTTAGCACCACACACTTTATATTGGTCGCAAAAGTCAGATGGTGTCGTGTACACCAAACCCCATTCCGAGCTGCCTACGTTGATTGCATAACGCTGCAGTATGCCGGACTGATTCAGTGTAAGCCTTGTGATAATCGGATTATTTGTAAACTCATAAAAGAAGTAAATCTCATCGCTGTTATTAGCATAAACGTAATTGAACACCGGGTTAGTTGGTATCGATTTGTAAGTGCCACTGAACCGAACTCCATTCCATGCCCCAGTACGGAATTTCTTTTCGGATCCTTGACTAAGAACAAGTTGAGGCAATCCGAGAAGATCCATTCCGTAATCGAAGTCTCCCGGAGACGGGTCATGCGAGTCTTTCCAAGATGTCAATTTTCGGGCCTGGCCCGTAATCCAGTCCCATCCAATCTTCATGCCAGGTAAAAGTGTATCGCCTGGATAATCAAAGCTTTGCCATAAGTAACTTTCTGTTTCTGAAGTGCTGCCGTTTTGTTTGAGAATAAGATTTCCAGAATCTAATAACTGCGCAAGTACTGAATAATTCTGTGAGGCTGTTGACGGTGAAGAAGAATTTGATGACCAGATGATGTTGTTTGTTGAGTTGAGAATGATGATGAGTTTCCCATCTGGGCTAATAGTTAGAGTTCCAGGAGAATCTATGAGTGGATTTTCCCTGTTTGCGACCCAGGCCACGATATGAGGAAATTTCTTGTACCAAATTCCTAAGTAGGACCTGTTATTTGTGCTGCTGGGATTGAAGAAGCCCAGCTCAAAGCGTTGGTTTGCAGATACCAAACACTCCCCATTGGTGATGGATTCATTCATGTTTAGCTCATACCTATCAGCTGCGGCGCAGAAATATTCTATCAGACCTGACAAAAAAATTAGGGAGTAAAACATAAAAAAGAAACGGGGAGCAGTCATTATTAATCAGCATCTCTCAACAGAAGATATTTGCGCCTATCTATATTCTATAGTACGAGTCCGGATCAAAATTGATGAAGATTAGTTATCACAATCCCACAGCAAAATTGATGTAGATTCATTTAGTTACTACAAGTTTAGATTAAAATTGATCTAGATTCATTTAGTTTATGTCAATATAATTATAAATATCATAAATTACTTAAAAAATACTATTAATTATAATATAAAATATATTATTTTTAAAACTTAAATGAATTGTGTCAATTTTGAATTTAAAAATGTTTCAAATAATTGACTTTCTATTGATTTTATAATTTTGACTAAAGGGAGTACTTTTTATCCCATTTCTTTTGATACACATTTAGCGACACATATAGTGTATAAACGATATAATTTCATTTAGTTTGTATAGTTAAAACTATATATTTTTTAGTGGTTCGGCTTAGAGTCTAGTTGTATATATATATATGTACTAAACTCAACTTGATTGCCCAACCAATGTAAGCAGAACTAGATGTGGATTTGTTAGCGATATTTTCAAAACGTAAATGAATTATGTTAATTTTGAGTTAAAAATATTTTAAATAATTAATTTTTTTTATTAATTTTATAATTCTGACTAGAGGGATTACTTATCCAATTCTCCTCTATATACATTTAGCAGCACGTATTGTGTTAACCTTGAATAAAGTTGGGGCATTCAATTTAGTCCTGCCATATGTGATGTAACACATAAAGTATATCAAATAATAATAAATTGAGATACACAGATTAATACAAACTATAAAATGATGACTAACGGATTCATTTTAGTTATTATCTAATCGTCACACTACCCTATTAAATTCATGTTAGTAGAGTTAAGAACTCTTGTGACCATGGAAGGCTCAGTGTCGCTTAAAAGATACAATTATCGTCATGATTCAAAATTTAAGGTTTTATCGGACCAAATTGACTTTTAAAGTAGTCACTAGACCAATATATTTTTAAAAGAAAAATATGCACGAGAGTTTTTAAAGTTCTTGATTAGCCTATAGTTGTTTTTATAAGTATTATTATTTTTCAATTAATAAATATCCAAAGTGGAAGAATGTAATATTATTTTATATAATACTATTTTATGGGGAAATATTAATTATATATATTACATCAGGTTAATTGATTGGTCTAATTAAGTGTAATATATAGACTCTAATTAAGTCTAATATGGGCTAATTAGTGTGGGTTATTTAAGTAACCTTTTGGGCTTGTGATAAGTAGGCCCAATAGAGTTACTAATCAGAATTATCATAAATAAAAAACTAAGTCATCTCTCTTGATCTAATGCACGCATAATATTAAGGTTTTCTCATCGAGTTAGTATTTAGGGTATTAAAGGATTGGTATCTTATTCATCCAAACTTCAATTCCGCTGCGTTAATCATGGACTCCAAATAACATCACGATTTCATTTAGTTTGTATCATTAGAACTATGCGACGCTAAAAAATAATATTGATGTCATTAAATATGTATTAGGTGAAAACTGTAAGGTAGGAATTCTGATCCTGTTTGTTACTATGTTACTACACATTCAATGCAAATAAAAAAAGGAAGAAAGAAATGAAGGTCAGCTGAATGACCATCCGACTTGTTATTGACATATACATGAATCCTCCTTTTGTTTCTGGTAATGGTTAGGTGTGCACCGGATTTGACGCTTTCTTTCTATCTATTGACTTAATGTCTACTCCACGTTTGGCGTCATTTTGCTCTGAACAGGAGAAATATATGTGTGTGTGTCTGCTAATTATACTAAACTTAATTGGCCAACCCACGTATGCAGAAGTGGATGTGGACCTAAAAACATTCCCAATCTAAACAAATGTAAAAAATTAAGCCAGCTCAATCTGATGACCGGATATTACACCCAATGGCGGAGTCAGAAATTTTAAATGGGACAAATTAAGAATATTATAATGTCCAAATTTAGAACTATAATTCTTAAAAAAGGGAGAAAACTTTTTTTTTTTTGCCCGGGCTATAGCCGACCTTTAGCTCAATTCCTGATTACGCCACCAACACAATGAACATCCTTGCTGCATAATGAATTCATTCAACATGGTATTGCTATTTACATACCCATCAAAATACGAATGTATTTATACTCTCACTTTTGCCCGCTTGTTGTCATGCCAGCAAAGAAAGTATCGTTCAAAAAAGCTTTAGCCCAATACGCACGTAATTGGTATAGATTTATGTATTAGCCATCTCTTTTCTTCAATTTCGTACCTCTCGAGCAAATTTTTTCACCCGATCACAAATTGTTCGATTGTCTCACTCTTTACCTATTTTTTGTAGGTAGCTTGAAAATCACTATAATCAGTTCTAAGTGGGTGAAGATGTTCTAAGACATGTTTCTTAATATGCCACGCACAAAATCGATTTCTAGTATTTAGAAAGACTAGCTATCGCATTGCACATTGCTCTGTCCTGGTCAGTACTAACTGCAGTGGGGTGACCTGCCAAACGTACACTGCAAAAACTGTTTAAATAACCATTCAAATGTTGTTTTTGTTCCATCTAACAACAAAGCATCACCAAAAAGTACGGACCGTCTATGATGATTTGGATGGTAATGTGTATTTGGGAACAAACGAAATTTTACACAGATAATTGTTACACAAAACTCAATTGATTCTTATTATTCAATCTATCATAATAATAAAGTTCATCGCTATTTATAATACTGTTGACAACTTTTATAACCTAAATTGGACTCTAATAATATAACTACAGATTAAAAAAAATTAATTAAAATATAACTTCTAATTCATGGACTTCCAAAGTCTTATATATTGCTCTAACCAACTTTCATTGGTTCGTCGTACATCAATTCTCATGGGTTCGTCGTACATCAATTCTCATCCACTGAAAAAAATTAGACTCCGTCAAGTTATGAACATTAACACGAGCAATCATATCAGATCACCAATCCGTCGAGTTATGAACATTAATATAAGAACAATCACGTTAGATCACCAAGAAATTTTTTGCAAGCTTCAAAATTGGCGTGTCGAGAGCTCAAGTAAGAGTACACTTGGTATTACCCTTAACAATTGAATAAGTATTAGCACGAGTATCATGTTGTACATGTCGATCACATAGCCATGTACGCCCTAAGTTAATGTGACAAAATTTAAGGGGTGGAACATCACACATTGTAACGCCCCGAGAATCCCCGTGCTGGTCATGGGCGACCCCTAGTCGTTACGCACGACCTTCACTGAATAACCACAATATTTAATAATTTAATGCTGCTAAAACCCAATATATTAATTGATAAACTAGTTTATTTAAAAACTATTAAAATCTTCTTTATTTCCCCTGAATCGAAATCTTTACATTAATTTCCTTGACCTCAAAATCATATATATATCATGATTAGTTTACCACAATAATTATGAGTACACAAAAACTTACACTCCAATAATAAGCCATTATAATAATACCTTAACTTTTACTATCCGATAGAGTCCAATAATATTAGCACTCGTCTATCGTAGGTTCATCTTTTATTTCAAGAACATGATCTCCAATCAAGAATATTACCACAACATATCTATCCCAAAATTTTACGTCTAAGGGATTCAAATCAAACTTGATATCCATTATCAATCCCAATGGCAAAATTATTACCAAATTATAACTTCAATCCTGCTAGGTTATTAAGCATTTCTTGTTCCTTGGTCTTTACTATAAACCTCGAATGCTAACATTTAATTCCATAAATACAACTTAAAGACATTAAATAATTAAATTTATTGCAAAATATCCTTACATAAATCAAGTGTATTAACCTTTATAGGAATATAACAAATCTATCTCGAAGGTTAATAACCATTGATAACTACACAACTTATTAACTTGCAACATCAATTCGTTTCAGAATTTTAAATCTTTACATCTTTTCTTAACTCACAAGATCATATATATTATGATTCAATATTTAATCTTTACTTCTATAAGTTATTCTATATAATCCGGTAAGCTAAATACATGATTCAACAAACTAGATTACCAAAACAGCAAGCTGGAATACCATTACAGCAAGCCGAACTACTAAAACAGTAAACTATTTTCCCATTTCAGCATCCTGAATTTCCTATTCAACATACCATATATCCAATACAACATCTAGAATTCATTATTTCAGTATACCGAAATCTTGACGTATGGTAACTTACCTACAGTATTTCATTTGTATAAGTTTACATTGATAAAATGTAAAGTATACAACTTATTTTCATAATGAATATCCTTTATTCATTTTACCAAAATTTATTACAACTTAATTCATTTTCTTTGTAACAATATGAGTAATTCTAGCTTACAATTTAACTTCATAATTTGTGCAATAAATTCCTATTTACTTGTTCGTTTAGAACTCGTAACATTTACAGATTGTTTATCATAGCTAAAAACTTTACTAACTGAATAACGACAAGTTCAAATATCAAGATAATTACATTGAATGTCATTTTAACAACCTTGCAATATCCATCTTCCATAATCTAGTGTCTTCCGGAATTTCTTCAGTTACTTCGCTGAAAATATTAATTTAAAGCAAGGATGAGCACGACGGCTCAGCAAGTTTAACAGTTATCACATATGTCACATTTCATACATGCTTCACAATTTATATCAAATCATGCTTCATATTTGGTACATACTTCACGGGTAATCGTAATTCATGCTTTGCACATTCTTCACATATAATCATATTACAATGATTTCACATAACACAAATAACATAGATATATCTTCATATCCACAGTTTAAATATGGCATGGTAGCATAACATTGCACATAGCAACAAATCCTGAAAAACTTGCCTGATAAGTTTATCCAGCACACGCTAACATTACATTCCCCGAACAACCTACAATCATAATGTGGTTAACATACTCATATTAGTTACAATTTGATGCATTAAAAGTCTTAATTATGACCTTAGCTTCCAATTGTTTTAACTTTTACGTTAACTAATTTTAAATCTTAGTTAATTCATAACTCCTTCATACCAAATCGGAATTGACTCAACTTTGGACAATGATCTATCCATAACATGTTCTAGCTACTACCATAGGCGTCTTAAACCTCAAATTGCTCGAACCCAAAAAGTCTCAAAACAGCCCGCTTGAACAGGACACTAATCTAGTCCAACCCTGCCTCATGCTTTAATTTTTATAAATTAATTTACAAAGAATTTTAATGTCATTCCTTCTAGACATATCTTCGTAACTTCGAGATATACAACTTTTGTTTAGGTTTGAGAACCTAATTCAGTACATACTAGGCTGTACACCTAAAAGAATAGCTAGGTTAAAAATTGTCCCGAGGACAAACTGGCAGTCAAACACTAGTTCACAAACAAATTCATAACTTCTTCGTTACATGTCCGTTTTTGATCATCTTTACATAAAATTAAAGCTTATGAAGTCTACTTTAAATCTTATTTAGACCTTAACTTCATCCCATGTACCAAACAATACAGATCTAAGTTTTTTCTACAAGATGTCTAGAGTTATAACTTTCTAGACAGTCTCACCCAATTAAATTATTCAAAAATTCTCTACAGCATACAATCGTTAAATCTTTTGGATATTTCTAGATAACTTCCATATCTACAACTTTCTAGTTTACATCAACACCAAATTCCAAATATATGATTTTCTACAATTTTTACAAGGTTAAAATTCGCTGCAGTTCGCTGGGCAGACTAATATCGGTCCGACCCAACCTGCTTCTTTCAGTCACTACGCACAAACCACAAAAAATTTATGTGATCTAAAAATTTTTGTGTAAATCTTACTTCTGTAGCTTTAATTTGACATATCACCCACTCTCTAACTCCAAAAACTCAATTTTATAAAAAATCTCACAATAACAGCAACACAACTCACAACTTTCTGCGAAATGAGTTCTTCAACTTTCTTTCATTTAATTTAATCTGTGAATCATATAATAGATTCATTTAAATCTATGGTTAGACCATTAAACACAAGTTTAACATGATCTATTGCCATTAATTTCAACAAAACTAAATCATCTACCCAAGAGATTAAAGATTTAAACAAGGTTTTAGTGATTTATACCTTTGAAGCTTCATTACTTCTTCTTGGTTCAAGCTTACTTTTTCCTTCTCCTTTGCTTCTTGCCGTGAGCTCAACACTCTATCTCTCAAATGTTTGCTGATTTCTTTACAATAAGTGGGTTTAGTCCATTAAAATATATAACAAAGATAGAGATAATAGAATAAAAATTGTGATTGCTGGAAACTAGATTACATAGGATAAGGATAAGGATTTAGTGGCTTAAATTAATTTTAACCACTACAATGTTGGAAGCCAGCTGGCGCCACTCAAAATATGTGTATTAAATTATCTCTTTTGAGTCCCAATTTTAATTATCTGACCCGCTTTTTGACTATCTGACCTGAAAATCAAATTTTTCAATATTACAATCGATTCCTACTAATTTGGACGTTCCCGTCGTCATGGTTACATCCGTTTCTTCAAATTCACTTCCAAACTTCAAATTTGACCTTTTATCCTAAAAAATCAAACGGTCAACTTTGACCAAAAAGTCAACTGAAACACATATCGTGTTTACAGTCCATACTTACTACATTCGACATTCCCGTCGCAACGGTGAAGTCCGTTTATCAAAATTCTTCTTCAAACTCAAATGTTGACTTTTCACCTTTACAAGTCAAACAGTTGACTTTGACAAAAAAGTCAACCCCGACACCAAAATGTGTTTACCATCTCTTCTAGCTAAATTTGACGTTCCGGACTCAACGGTGCAGTCCGCGTCTCCAAATTCCATTCCGAACTCAAATTCGGGTTGTTGACTTCCTTTAGTCAATCTTTGACTATTTGACCATTTTGTCCTTTCTTAGTCACGGACGTTTTGAATATTTCTTCTCCTCTATAACACCAAGGTTATTAATCAACTTGTCAAAAGTAGCTTGGTCATTTTCCAATTTCTCCTAACTTTTCATTTATGGTAATTTTCTAACTTTTCATTTATGGTAAGTTTTGCTCTCCTCTCATTGGTCTATTCCAATTCACGAGGATTCCATACGAACCATCTTGGTTACACATTCTCATTAATTACTAACCACATTAATTAATTTACTCCTCCAATTTAACTCGTTATTTAACAAGTGTTAAATCATCACATAGCTCATTTACCATATCAACTTTGATATTAAACAACATAGGTTGATCCATTAATTTAATTAACCCATTAACTGAACCTTCCTTTAATTCCTTTAATTATATCAACATATAATTAAATACTTAAGTCATCATACACTGATTTAATTAATCGCCCAGAAATTTACAATTACTGTCAATAATTTCATTTCTTTATATTAAAATATTCTGGGTCGCTACATTCTTTCCCCCTTATAATAATTTCGTCCCCGAAATTTCAATATAAGGTAACTCAAAAATATGAGGATAATTCTTCCTTATCAGGTTCTCTGTACCTATATATCATATAGCTACATAACTTGGTATATACCTTATCGTATACCCCTTCAACAAATTCTAGGTTTTAACTTCCAACAATTGTTTTCCTCAGATTAAGTTTTAGACTCAATCTTTACAATGATTTCATCCTTGGAATTTCTATTATCAATAAAATATCAGAGTTTGTTTCATTTCCAACTTTTTACAACTCATGCATATCCGACTAATCACATCGATTATCTTATTCTAGGCATCGCTTTACTTATTGTTTTATAAATATTGTCCTAGTCTCTTCGTGACAAGACTCTAATTCATTTCCAGTGATTGTCCATCACTTTACCAGGGTTAGCTTTATATCTTAACTTCAAATTTCGCTTGAATCCTCGAAAGCTTAAAATTTCCTCAAATCGACTATCCACTACTTCTTCATCCAAGGATTAGCGCAGCCTTAAATCACATCAATTACCTAAGACCGTACTTATCAGTCTTACGAATATCCACAATTTACCTAAAACCATACTCATCAGTCTTATGAATTTTCAGGTCATTACACACATAACAGTTTATATCATTAAGCTTGCCAACGAAAAATATAACCAAACACCTCTAGGTATCCTGCAACTTTGTATTGGTAATTCATGCAATATCATATGATTCCGGGTGAGGCTCAACTTTTAACCCAAGTTTCTTGACTGCTTCCTTTGAAATAACATCCGTACAACTCCCAATGTCAATAACAAGAGAGCATACATGTCCCGCACATTTTATTCTTGTCTAAAAAATTCGTCCACAATAGATTTTAAGATCATCTTTCCATTTCTGAGCAATAAGTAAAGGTCTGAGAACACCAAAACATCCTTCCAAATGAGCATTAGTTTCCAAATCCTACTCATCGAGTTCATATTCCACGTCTAACAGTTGCCAAACCTCTTCTTTCAAATCAATTTTTCACATTCTTTGTCAACAACAATTAAAAGGTAACTTCTCTCTTCGGGAAGGACACTCAAAAGATATGTAACCAAAACTACGACAGTTATAGCACCTAGACGTGTGGTTGTTACTAGCATTAGAAGAACTTGGGGTACGTTTAGGCCTGCTAGTAGTTGAAGAGCTTGCAGGCGATATTTCCACTAATCTGTTTTTAATAGGCTCCATAAAAGTACGCTCACTCTGAGTTTGGACTAGTATTAGAGGCCAAACAAAAGTCATTTTCAAATTATCTTCCACTTGGGTGGCAACTAGAACATCATCATCCAAGAGCAAGAGTTTACCTAAAGCAACACCATTTGCAATCTCTAAATTTAATCCCCAACGGTACATGGAGATTAAAACGTCTTCAACCCAAGAAAATTCGGACCTTGTAACTAAACTATAGAACTTCGAAGTATATTCGGCTATAGACCAATTCAGTTAACTGCAAGTATACTTGCTGCTTATAATCCAAAGGCACCAAAAGTCGTGTTAGGGCAGTTTTCATATCTTCCCATCTTTTAGCAGCTCTATATAAATTTCGCTAATAGTGATCCTACCAAGTACGAGCTTGTCCTTTTCAACTTCGCGTTAGCAAATTTTTTTTTTCTCTCATCGGTTAGCTCATACCAACGAAATAAGCTCTTCAAACTATGAATCCAATCGAAAATTCTTCGAGCCCTTGATCTCTATTGAAATCTCCGATATCTAATTTTGATCATCTATCCAATGCATTCAATCAATGGTTTGGCACGTGAAGCTTATCACGTATATTAGTTCTATGTTGTTGTAAGAGTCTCATCTAATTAGAATTTGAAAATGGATCTTCAAAATTTTGGTGAGCATCTTCTTTTTCTTTATCTACGCATTTTGTGAGTATATCAACTTTTGCTACAAGTGCTATAATAGATGTCTGAACATTTATCGCATTTGCAATAAATGTTGCGATTGAATCTTCGATTCCTTTAAGACGTTTATCTTGTTGTAATATATAAGCATCAAGTTTGACATTGATTTCTCTGGCATTCAACATGATTCCTACAAATACAAACTCTTTTTTTTTATAACAAGGATTGAACTGAAACAAATAAAACTTTAAGGCTGAAATGTAAAAGATGAAAGTATAGGGACTAATATGTAAAGTTTTAAAGTTTAAGGACTAAAATGTAAACAAATGAAATTATAGGAACTAATATGTAAAGTTTTAAAGTTCAACAGTTATTTTAAAATTTAAGAAAAATTTAGGGACTAAATTAAAAAACTGTAAAAAATTTGGGGTACCAAATTATAATTTACCAGGAGATATTTATTTTCTTTCCTACTTTGTTCTCTTATTCCAGCTTCTTTCTCTTAATGTCGTTCTCTCTCTCTTCTTCTACTTTTCTTTTCCTTCTCTTTTTCTGGTTTGAGTTGCTACAGATGATGGAGAAGGTAGTAAAAAGCGACGGTAGCGGCGGCAGTCAGGTGAGGCGACAACGATGGTGACCTGCTATTTTTACTTCACCTTCCCTTTTTTTCTACCTCGGTAAGGTTTTTACGCCGTATTGTTAAGGGTCAGGTTGTCGGAGCTGCTGCCGAAAATGGTGGACAAGAAGAGCAAAGGCAGGAAGGAAGAGGTGATTGTGATTTGCGAGAATGATGGTTTGAACTTATGTGACAGTAGGTTGTGGTAGACAGGGATGATGTCAATAATTTGAGCTCTAATACCAAAAATCATGGAAAACAAGTATTCGGGAACAAAGAAAATTTCACGCAGATAATTTTCGCACAAAACTCAATTGATTCTTATTATTCAATATATCAAAATAATAAAATTTATTATTATTTATAATACTTTCTAACTTAAATTAGACTATAATTACAAATTAAATAAACTAATTAAAAAATAACTTTTAATTCACAAATTTTCAAAAAAATTTATATTATTTTAACCAATTTTCACGAGCTCATCCTACGTCATAATTGACTCAAACAAATGGAGCAAATGGCATCATAAATTTATGTCATGCAAGTCACGTCAAGGACAACTACTCTCTTGTCCTTCCCTCAGCCCAAAAAATACTTTTTAGACATTCTTTTATATCCAAATCATTAACGAAATAGTACGTACTCTCCAAAACTGCCTTATTTTGATGATGCTTATTAAGACCGTAACATTCTTTTCCTACCAAACTTTTCCCGCTCCATAGGCATCGAAAACATGTTTCGAAGTAATACTTACTTGAGAAGGGTTTTTAACAGCATTCAAAGTATTTGTAATTTGATAAGGTCTTAACCCACTTTCATTTAGGTATGACACAAGGGATCTACATACCGTTGAAAGGTGCAGCTTTGCATGAGAACGATAGATACTTCATTACTTTGGAAGAAGTAGCTGCGAGAGGATGATTGTGTACATTAAAAATGTCCACAATCTATTATCCATCATCTATTTTGTGATTCGGAGTATCGCTTGTTCTTGTATCCCTTCCTCGTTTCTTCTCATATCATTTAAATTTTTGAATCCTTGTTTGTTGCATAATATATACTGTCTTCTGAATATCTCCTTTGTCGGCCTATTCTTATGTGAAAATTAAGTGGATGCGAGTACTAATACCATGCAAAAGGGCAGATCGATTATAAAATGCATAAGCATCTTCACGGTTGACAAACTCCTTTCCAAGTAATTTTTCCCCTTTAACTTCACAACTCCATCACCTTCAGTATCATTACAGTCTTGATCATTATCACTTTTAGACTCATAAGATTCTTCTCTACCTTCAAAGTCAAGCATCGTCTCATTTACTAAACAAACTTCGGCATCAACGTCCTCAATAGAAAGTAAATACGGCGATGCATTAGAATGGAAGAACTTCCCTATCCATATGATGTTTATTTTAATCAACCTGCATGTAACACAGAAACATAAATGAAATTTTTTTAGTACATTTTTTCTTGGAATAATGAATTAATTTGTACGTTTTTGTTCCATTCTAGTTGTATTGATGTATTTCATATTCTCTTTGTTTTACAAAAAGAGTTCTGTTTCAAAAAATAAATAAATTCCACAAAATAAAACTTAGTAATAATAGTATAAAAATGACACAATATTATCAATTTTTCATCAATATTTTATTATTATACCGTACTGACTAGTAATTATCAACTTATTATTTTAGAGGTGCAAATTATTCTAATTAACTATCTAAGAATGTCTAAAAAGTTGTATTGATGTTTTTAATACCCTTTATCCGTTTCACAAAATAAGTTTTATTTAAAAAAAATCATAAAAGAGTACTTTTTTGTAACAATAGTATAAAAATAACACAAGATGCTCAATTTTTTTTATCACTATTTCAGTATCATATACTCATCATACTAGTAAATAACAACTTATTATTTACAGGTATACATGAACAAAAAACTATCGTGAATTTTGCAAATTAGACTGTTTTAATGGAACGGAGGGAGTATTTCATTTCTACAATCTTTTTTTTTTGGAAGGACGGAGGGAGGAAATTTGACTTGGGCATTGAGTCGAACACATGGAATGCACAGTTGAACTAATTATTTTTTCATCAACTATAGTTGAAGTAATTAACCAACAGTGAAAAAAATCAATTAAAGAATAATATTTGGGTAGGTGAAAGTACAAAAACAAGATTCTAAATTCCATAATCAGAATTTAAGTTCATGAAATTTTATGGAATACCTTCGCAGGAATATTTCACGATATTGATGGCCATTCTGAAAATTGTATTTGAAGGAGATGATAATTTGCTTGATCTATGAAACGATGGAGAGGTTATGAAGAGAAAGTAGATGAATGCCAAACCGATGAAGAGAAAAGAGGAAAAGAGGAAGTCTAATGCAGAGAAAAATAGTAAATACACAAATAAAATACAATTAAAGGTGTGATATATATATATGTGTGTGTGTGTGTGTGTGTGTGTGTGTGTGTGTGTGTCGTGGGGGAGGGGGTAATGATGGATCTTTTAAAACGTCCGTTATTAATAGTAGAATAGCAGAGGTATATCAAAAAGTCAATTTTTTAATTTAATATTTAGGGTTTATCTTTTTGATTAGTGTCCGTTACAAATAGTATCAGACATTTTAAAAAAAATTAAACGTCCATTATTAATAGTAACAGTCTAGCGGACATCCACTTTTAACTTCTAATCTTGGCCATTACTTTTTGTTTTGTACGATATAAGTGGTGTTTGCCCATTTTTAATTCATTGCAAGTACTTGCTATGGATCATGCCCTTATATATATATATATATAATGGATTTAAAGTATACTTTTTAAGTAGTATACTTCTCTTAAATAGCATACCTCTATTAAAACTGCGTCGTTTTGAGAAAAGAGAATATAAAAAGGAGAAGAGAGAAAATAAGTGAAATGAGAGAAAAATAATATCAATAGAGAGTGATGATTATGATATTTAGTATTCACAACGATGAGAAATTTGATTCATAATTTCACCTCTCCGTTACAGTTTTATGTTAATCAATATATCAAATATGAGATTTCCGTCTCAGATACTCCATTTTCTGATAATGGATAGCCAACTTAACTAGACATCGTGTTCTCTAATAATATCTATAGTTGGGAAATCATCTAGTGTGTGATTTGATGTCCTTGCTAATTGCTATAGTATCTTGTTTGATGAGTTATGCCGCTTACCCATTGTATAAGTTCCTCTTAATTTTAATATATTTACAATTTATCATAGAGAAAAATGTTGGCACTCCCAACCTTTGTAAAGATGTCGAATTCATGTATAATTAACAACATTTTTTTATGAGGGTACTCAAGTAGAGCCTTCCTTTTTTTCATCTTCTTTCCTCTTTATTTTTTTTGGACAAAAATTCTAACCTCCATTTTAGATTTTAGGAGAACTCTTCTTATTTTGAATAGACCACCCTCTCTTAAATCTCTCTTCTTATGGAGTTTTTTTCCTTTTTTGTGAAACTTGCTTTCTCCATGACATGACAGATTTTTTTCTCTTTATGAGATGATTTTATTATCATCTCTTGGGAGATTTTACCTTTTTCAGTTGGAAGACTTTTTTTTGTTAATGAGAATTTTTTCGGTGCGAAAATAGTTAAAGATAGATTGTTCAGATTTAGGTGTGGCGTTATCATAACAGTCGGTTCTTTCTTTACTCGTATTGAAGAATTGCTCAAATCTGCATATTCTGTTATTTCTTTTGGAGTATAACTGTTTTTCATAAATATCAGTCCACCAGTTGCTACCATTGACTTTTTTCCTAATTATCCGTTATACGTTTGAAAGGTTTACTATTTTAATTATTTGTATTGTAATTTTTTTATCATTTATAATAATCTATAATTTTAATATATTTCAGTCAATTAAACTGTTTGAAAAAAAAAACATTTTTTATGAAAAGTATGTGGATGGCCCAATGATAAATGCGTCACCGGTTTGACCCATATGGTTAGGACACGAACCATTCTTCTCGTCTTCATGGTTACAAATGAATGTAATACCAATTCTTAATAGTATCCAATTAATGAAAAAAATAGTGTTTCTTAAGAACAAAGTTATCTATTATAATATGGAACTTCCCTTTGATTTCTTTTAAAGAAACATATTAAGCTTAGATGATTTGCTTGGTCTCATAAAAAAAAAAAGTCCTCTATGTGCACAAACACTGTGCATAATAATTGTGCACTAATTGATTGAAAACCCTTTGTGGATCCAATTCAAAAACCTTAACAGTTATTTCTAAAATTAAAGATATATTCAAAAATGTCGAATTTTTATAAATAATTTTTTATTTTCAACTTTACCCTTAAAAAAATATTCATATTATACAAACGTACTACTATTATTAAAAATATACTGTATCATCTAGAAAGAAAAAAGCAACCGTGTTTCAACTATTTTATAGAAAAGGATAAATTGGGTGTATTATGATATTTTATATTTTAAAATAAAAATATATCTCTAATTTTAGAATTAAAAAAATATATATTTTATAATTTTAAAATAGAGAGAGTAATATGTTTCACTTACTATTTTATTCCTATTAGTGCACCATTAAAGCACATAAAATTATTCGTACATAAAAAGTTGACTCCTCCACTGATCCACATGAATGCGAACTCCACCACCACTGAACATGAACCAAGAAAATTATCAAATGCCATGGAGATTAACAATTACTTGATAAATAAATACAATTTCAAGATTATCATCGAGAGTCAATAGAGAAAAGAAAAAACAATTGAATTATGGGAATTAAATACATAACATATACATTAATACCATTCCCTTATAAAAGAGAATAATGTAAAAATATCAAGAATTTATGTATAAATAGTCGTCAAATTTGGCCGCTTTCGGACATAACTACTAATAATACCCTTCTTAATTACTCTTCATTCCGGGGACAACCCAAGCAAATAGTTTCTCTCCTTTTTATGCCTCGCCCAATACCAATTTTTTTCCCCTCCACAGTCAATTAATTCATATGCATTTGAAATTCATTGTGTTTTAAAATCCAGTCCTATCTCTTAGATTCAACTAAGACTATGTTTGTTTGGGATTAAATGAAGTTAAATAACTGAATCGATCAGTCATTTAGTACGTTTATTTTGAATAAAAATGATCTAAATGACTGAATCAGTCAGTATTTTAGACTGAATGATTAAGTCTAATTTTTTTGACTTGATGAATAAGTCACAGTTGAATGAAATAAAAAATATATAAATAAATTATATTAACTATTATATTAAGTAATATTAAATAAATTTGCAATAACTTTGAATTTTTTCAGAAGGGTAAAATAGTAAAAATATGTTATTCAGATATTTCAGACATATCAATTATCAAATAACTTTTTTCATTTAGTATTCAGAATTCCGCTTTATTTAGCTCATTCAGATTATTTAAATATTCAAAATTATTTTATTCAGTTTTAAACAAACACCCCCCTAAAACAAAACCCGAATGACTATAAAGTCCGACAAGAGAATGAACCTGGACAGGGTCGCTTTGGCTTTGCTTTGGTTGAACCTAACAAAGATAAGACCCGATTTAAAAACATAATGAAATTTCGAATGGTTATGAATTGATTGTCAAGAGAAGAAAAAATATAATGTTTTTGATCACGTGGTTCTCCTCAAATAAATAGTAACCTGAATTCACATTCGTATAAAAAAAATTTATGTATAACTATCATATTTCAGTGTGAAAATGTTAGTTCCATATGGAGTATATCTTATCCTTCACCCTTCTCTTCCGCAAGACATCATAAACCTGTGATAAAATACACCATAACATTTGCACATGGAGAATTATATATATGCTTAATTCTCCATTTGCTTAATTCAAATAAATTTCATAAATTTCATATTTAATGTGTAGACATTAGTATTTAGGTCTCTTTAGATTACATTCCATTTTTTCTATGTCTTAAATAATTATTCTCAATTATATTTTTATTTTTATTTCTTTTTGTGTTTTTCATATTATCTAGAAGTTTCTGATTTATGGTGCTATACCAATATCTTAAAAAAATTAAATGAAAATCGTATTTCACTGTTCTTTTTATAAGTTAATAAATGGTTTACCATTTGTACCCCTCATTTTAACGGTTCAATCATTTAAATTGAAAAACAATTGAATGCGGAGTGCAAACTGACAGGTACATACCATCGTCAAAAATTTTAAAAACTGTCGTCATAGGTCTCGACAAAAAAAAAAAAAAATAATTTGGTTACAGAAGATCTCATGCCCAAACTGACTTCTCACTTAAACTTTAGGGTTCTTTTATTCAAATTATTATATTATATTAGTTGAATGTATTTTTTGTAATTATATGGTTATGTCATAAAGTATTATTTAAATTATTCAACGCTACATCATTTGAGGGAAAAAATTGACACCCATAATATTATTTAATGTATAAGCTACATAATCTCATGTTTTTTTAAACAATTTTTTTAGACTTTTTTAATTTAATAAAAAAATTACAAGTTGAATATCCTGTCATATAAAATACTTTTACACATTAGATGCCACATCTGATATCATGTCACGTCTGGTTAAACTATGATCGGAGTTTTGAGCATATTTTGAGTACTTTTAATAATTATTTTTTTAAAAAAAATTATTGTTTAAATTACTACTCCATAAAATTTACTTTGAAGTAATTAATATAAAAGGAATATGTAGTTTATCATATTCAAACTTGGTTATAAATACATTCACTCTTTAACTATAGTTTAGTCTTTCTATTTTTTCATTAAAGACATTTCACTATTTTATCACCAATTATGACATGTCACATATTTTTTTTCATATATATATATTGATAGAGTGACAAATTAAGTGATGACAATTATTCAAATATAGTTTGAACTCTAAAATTTATAGAATTATTGAGATTTACACCACAATATTTTTTGAGAATTTAAACGGGTCAAAATGCAGTATAAAATTCTTTTCATTAAATAAAATGCATTCTTACGTTTGGGTGCAACTGTATTTTTTAAATGAAAAATAAAATATTTAGAATGCACTTAAATATATTTTAAACTTTTTGGTAAAAATTTTAACAGTTCCATAAACTTTGAGTACCAAACTGTATTTTAGTCGATGACAAATTAAAGATATGAGTACTAAATTAACCCAAATAAATAAACAAACAAACAAATAAATAATTGAAAGGTTAGATCTTAAACCTTACCCACCCGCCTTTGAGAACCTACCCAGCTCCAATTCCTCTTTTTCGCTCCTCTCTCTCCGTCCCTTCTAGAGGCGTTCATGTTCCAAATCACAACATATAAATCCTTCTATATCTCCCCTCTTCACTTTCCTTCTTGTTGGGGTTCCGAACTTTAATTCCATAAATTATTCTTCAATCTGAAACTATTTTTATTTTTGTTTCTCTGAAAGAGGAAGAAGAAAGAAGATAAGATGGGAAAAAATCAGGCGTACAAGGCTATGCAGAGATCAAGGCTGGGTTCTAGCTCAGCCGGTCCAGATGAAGTGGAGGACGGCATGGTTTGTACCCTTTCATACTATTTCTGTCACTAACCCCCAATTTCTTAATTGTTTCTAGTATTTTTTTCATTATTGGGTATTATTTATTTTGGATTTTCTTTCGCTTCCTGAATTTGGACTTGATCAAGAGCTTACGACTGCGAAACGGAAAAGGTTAAATTTTTCTGTAGGGAATGTGTAGAGTTGAGTGTGATTAATGATGACCTACTTTACATGGAAGTGTATTGAACTGTGCTTGTTTTTGGGCTGATTTAGATTAATTGGAAATGTCCCAAGACTGTTACTTTCTCACTTAAATGGGTATTGGTGAATTATCTGCTGCTATTATTGCTGGTTACACCCTCTGTTCCACAAAAACTGCTCTATTTTCCACCAAAAAATAAAAAATGAAAAAAAAAATCCATTTTTATTCATCTTAGTATAGATTGACACAATGTTCAAAAGTTTTATCATCACAATTTCATTATCATCTCATAGCTATTAAACTAAAAACTCCATAGATCTAGGGGTACTTATAGAACAAAATTTATCCTTCAAAAAATAAATAAATGTATGTGAGATTTCTGTGAGTCTTCAAAAACAAATATATGGTTCTTGTTGTTTCAGGGCGATATGTTACTTATTATTTTGTCGACATTACATTTAATGAACCCATTTTTTCTTGTTATCTCATATAAATGCTAGCTATTGCTGCAAGATTCCCAGATTAAAATAGTTGTATAAAACATTTGGTAATGAAATCATAGCCAGATTTTATTTTATTTTTGCTGTACACTTTCTGATGAAGGCAGTCGCAGGTGGATGGTTCATTTCATTCACCAGAGTGGCATGCTGCTCGTTTGGCCAGCCTCAAAACTTCTCATACAATTACTTGGGAAGAGTACAAGAAGAAACAAAAGGTAATTTGTTGGACAGTGCTTTACTTTCAAAAAATAAAATAAAATAAAATTTATTTGACATAGGCACATAGCTATAATTTTACACTTTTTCAGCATGATTACATGCCAATCATACTTCATTCTTTGGTGGAAATCGACGATTTGGCTACTATTTTAAGTGCTTTTATTATCGTTCTTTGGCTCATTAGAGTGTGACACTTTTCAATGAATTTAATGTTCATCCAGATTAGCTTATGCCTTACTCCTTATGGGTTGTCGGATTTTTAAATGTTCTAGTCCTTGTATATTGGATGAAATCTCATCAGCAAAGTTGCATAATGCCTTTGATGATAGTAGTGCCCACTTCTAAATTATTTGTTAACCAATCCCTTGACACTTTTCTTTTGTTTTGGTATATGACACATATACATGGGTCCCCCTTAATGCCTTTTAAAATATTGGTTTCATAATAAAAGAAGTATAGAAGGTTTAAGTTATGCTTTTCACTTTTCTTGTCAGACACAGAAAAAATCCTAGTAGGGACAATACATCTGTATGATTGGCCACTTTGTTTTATGATTAATAATATCAGTGTTCTAAAAATCTCCGTTTAGATCCAATTAATCTCTGCCTATGCATTAGGCGCCCCGCCTAGGCGCTAGGCCTCCCCTGGCGAGCCTAGGCCCATAGCGGGAAAAAAATCCCTCCACGAAATTAAACGGAATTATGCGGGTAAGACGGAGAAATTAAGTGGGACCTAGGCGGAGAAATTAGAGTTGTAATTGTTTTTTATTTTATTTTAATAACTAAACTACAAAATGATGTCGTGGGAGTTAATGATGAAGTTGAGGGCTGTTTGGGCCTTACTTGGGAGGCGGTTGGTGAAACATTCGGAGCAGATAGCGTGCTATAGCCTAAAATAAGTAATAGAAATGTTGGAGTAAGAGAACTCTATGAAGAATATTTTTTGTCTAATGATACATGGAGAAATAGGGATATGAGGAGTATGAGTGTAAGTCCAATGAGGACATTATCTTGGAAGGATGTGGAGAAGAAGAGCTAGAGATATAGAGGAATATGAAGATGAGGACTATTAGTTTATATTTTATTATTTTTTATTATTTGTTTGTGTTTGAACTTTAAACAATTACATGTTTGTGTTTGAACTTTAACATTGGTAATATGGATATGTGTTTGAACTTTAAGCAAATGTTTTTATTATCTTTATTATAGATTATTTTTTTTTATATTATTGTTTTGTTTGAATAAATATAAGATAAAGTATTAAAATTAATTTAAAATAAAAAATCTCGCCTAAGCACCCCCCCCCCCCACGCGGCCCGCCCGCCTCCCGCCAAGCGCCTTTTAAAACATTGAATAATGTTCAAGAGCCTTCCCCCTAACATCACTATTAATTTAACTGTAAGCAATAAGGCTGCAACAAGGTCAGATATGGGACCTGAAGACCTTAATAATAAATAAATTCTGCATCTGTGCGAAAATAAGTGTCATGCTTTTTCTCTCGGACGTACCAAAGTGTTTGCAATTTTATAAAATCAGTGCAACCTTGCCCTTCCTTTTGGAAAGTAGAGATAAAACTATGTGGATTCTGCAATATATACAAAACCAATATAAATGGGTTTAAGAGGAAATTCAATGGATGATCTTCTTACTGGATATCTCTAGCCAGGTAGGTAGTCTTCATATTTATTTTTTATCCACCGTATGTTTATCGTCTTTTTCTTTTTCTTTTTACTTCTTTTTTGACCTTTCAGTCTAGGCTTTTGAATCTTAAATTTACGCCATATATATGACACCCTCTCAAGATTTATAAATGATTTGAATCGGGGAAATCTAATTTTGTTTAACTTGTTTTGTATCGTTTGGGCTACAACTTATCATCGTATGTTGTACCTTATGCAGTCTGTTAGAAGGTGATCCATGTGGAAATAAGTTTCAATTGAGTATCTTTTCTTCTTCTCTTTGTGCTAATGCATTGGGAAAATTCTGAAGAATAATGCCTTGGTGTTTTATCCAACCTTTTTCTTTGCTTTCTTTTTGTTTTATTTTGGGAGGACAGCACATTGTAATTTCTCTCTTCCTTAACAAAAGCTCTCTTTTATGTATAAAAAGAAATGGAATTGAGGATATGCTTACATGGTTTTATGGAACCTTCACTACTTAGCAAATTGTTAAGGGTTTTTTATTTTGGGAAAGAAATTTAAGGGGTGTTTTTGGACAAAGGATTTCAAGGTGAATTTTATTGTATCAGTAGAGTTATTTTGCGCATGGTTTTACCAACCCTAAGACCCCATACCTCTTGCATTTCGGCAAAACTAAACCCAAGCTTAGCCAATAAATTTCCTGATTATTTCGCTTATATCTGTGAGATTAGTCTAGCTCTGAAAGTGTGGCAAAATTTAACTGAATATGTATACACATTATTGATCATGCAGTTTTATTTCTTATTTATTTATTTTCAATGAGTACACATTACTGGTTGTTCCAAGTTTTCATCTAGATTATAAAGCACTTATTTGACATATTTTCAACTTTTCTTACTTTCGGATAAGTTTTCTTCATTAACATGATTGTAAAGCGTGAACGACGTAATCCCTCTTCTCTCCATAAATTACGGATTGATACATATTAAACTATACGTGCCCATTTGTATACATATAAGAACTGATATACACAAAGTTTATATGTTCTGCTCTTCTCAATGGTTGTGCACACACACAGACCATATATTAGTTGCTCTTCATAGTTCATAATATACTTGGTATATAGCTTTGTTCTTTATTTGTCGTGTATTATATTCAAATTTTGTATTCTAGCAGTTTCTATGCTCTTATTTTAGTTCTGATGAGGCCAATATCTAATATGGTAAAAATGTTAAAACTTAAGGATGCACAAGATGGTTTAACAGGCTTAATTTGCTAGGAAGAAGAAATCAGAAAGGGGGAGTTAGAAGCAGATAAAGATAAAATGATGAGAGAGTACAGGGCTCAGCTAGATGCTGAAAGGGCAAGTAAGCTTGCCCATGGAAGAAACCACTCCAGCAGTAAATCCAGTCACAAAAAGGGTATGCACAGAAATAATTGTGAAGGTAAATGAGATGGGAAACAAATTATTTCTTGTTTGTAATAACATATATATAATTTGTTTTTGCAGATAAGAAAGACAAGGATTTGAAGAAATGCAGTAGCAAGAAGAGAAAGGTATCTTGAATTTCCTATTATATTTGCAGTTTTTCCTTGGCCCTCGTCTGTGTAGATAATGCAAGTTGACATTCTTGAGAACTGATAAAAAGTTACTGAATCTGCCTGCATTTCCTTGATAAATTTGAATTTTTTTCCCCTTCTGCAACTCAAGGCCTAGATCAGTTGGTCTTTACTCTTATGGTGGCGATGGACCTGTGGGGTATAGCACCTTGTTACTTAGACTGTTGTGGCATTCCCTTGCACCTTGTTTGTGAATTTTACAAACCAAGGAAATGATAGGAAAGCTAAAGAAAGTTGTTATTTTCCTTATCTCATGTTTGTAAGATTTTTTAATTTATGAAAAGTAAGGAAAACTCGAGAAAAGCCGAGGAAATTTTTGCCCAATTTTCCTCCTTACAGAAAGAAAAAAAAAAAGGAAAACAAACTGGCATAAGCTTTCCTTTATTCTGTTATTACCCTTATCAAATGACATATTAAATGAATTTTGACATCCACGTCCCTTATTTAGGCCTTAGCAGATATTAGAAAATTTATAAATTTTGTTTCATACTAGAGATGGACTTAATACCGAGGGTAGAACTCCTTAAACACCAATGCATACTAGGGAATTATTTAAATTTAGTTTTAAAAATACAAACCTGAGTTGTTCAAGTTAAACTTTTTCAGCATTCAAGGAGATCTTCCAAGTCGGAATCTTCAAGTTCATCCTCAGAATCTTCAAGTAGTGACGATGAAGGGAGAGAATCAAGAAGATCAAAATCAAGGTCTAAGAGAAGGAAGAAAGAGAAAAGGCACAGGTCAAGATCCAAGCACTCCAGCGGTGGTGAAGAGGCTGACGGTCCTTTGCCACTTTCCAGATTCTTTGGGAGTACAAAAAACTGATGTTTTCAAGAGGATGGGCTTTATTCCCTCCATCTAGTATCTAGAATGTTTCTTAATCTACTGTGATGCTGGTTTTCGCAGTATATATTTTGCTAGATTGATAGGCTCTGTGACAATATTACAGTTCCATCACTATCAAAGGATAAATTATTTTTGTATTCTGTTTGTTGAAACAGTATTCCGAATTCATTAAACATATGATACTCAGCTGAATGTAGAGATTCGGAGAAGTAAATTATTTTTCGCTTACTTTTATTTTTGCTTGCGTCTCTGGTCCTTTATTACCAACCCCGGGTATAGGTACAAGGGATGAGCATGAGTTTCGGGCATGCTAATTGATGACAGTAATTTTTATTAACTTCTCGCAAGATTTTCAAAATCTCTTAACAATTCTCTTCCAATATGTTCATCACGCAAATATTTTAAATATCTGAGTATATAATTTACTCGGAAAAGGAAAAAAGAAGAGGTAGATAAATTAAACAATCCAAATTTAAAACATAAACATCCATGATCCAACTATCTATCTACTGGGGGAGAGGTTTTAAGAATCAAACTAAGCATGTAAAATCTTATGCAGATACTACTGTTACAATGTATATTAGAGCTTTTCTGACAGTAAGCACAAAGGGGTTGAAAAGAGTAATATCTGCGACAAATTATTAATTTAAATCATTGCTTCATTAAATAGATAGAATCTTAAAAGTAGCAATACAACTGTTTCACATATCCAAATCATGGCTTGTAGCCTAATTTCTGTTTTTATTTCATACCTACTCAAAAGTACAAAAAGAAGAAAGAAGAAAAAAATGGTACCCTAGTTATGAGCACGCCAGAATGTTTCAATTTTCAGAGCCATCTAGCTTTCGAATGGATATATACACCAAGGAATAAAATGATCATATCATATCAAACAACACAACACTGATTAAAGCCACAACAAACAAACAGCACACAGTTCATCACATATGTTGATACTCGGGATTAAATGCGAGAGCCTCTCTGTAAATCAACTCCCTCATCTGTTCTTCAGTCAATGCATGCTGCTCAAAGTCAAAGCTAAAAGGAGTCATGCATATAGGCTCGTCACTGATGTCATGAAGTGACGTCAGGTAGGGATGTGCTAGCGCATCTTCGACTGAAACCAAAAATTTTAGGAGAAATACAGATTCACATAATTACATATTTGAGAAGATAGCCTTTAAAAGTGCAGGAGTCTGGTTAATTTCGATGTTGCATTCAGCATTTGCACAAATAGACTAGACACTAGAGGTGAACTGTTCAAGTCAAGCTTTCTTTATGCGAGTAGATAAGTTATGTGAACCAGACATGGGCATTGGACAGATGCCAACTGGTTTTCACATGCGGCAAATAAGCTGAAAATGAGGGCTATTGACATCTCATGCAGGTTTACATCAAATGAAATAACTCAATTGTCTAATTCTTTTTTACCCTCTTTATTCAACAATACTTGCTGGAACACCACATAGACTTAAATTTCAGTAACTTCAGACATTTAAACCTTACAAAGGTGAAACCCACTAATGTGGAACAGAAGAGATGATCAAATGTTATTATTTAGACATAAATTGTTGTAGTTATTTATATAATTATAGTAATAGATAATAATTAGGAAGTATAAAATTATTAGAGAATTGTTTCCTTTTTTATATTAAGGCTTTTACTTGGTGATTAAGTCGTAGGTTTCCTATATAAAGAGTTGCAATCTTTATTATTTTCAAGATTATTGAATATAATTGATTTGAGAAAAGCTTCGTGAATAGGTTCTCTTATTCCTTATTAGTTATTTCCATTTTGTCCTACATGATTTGGTAGCAAATTCCGTGATGCCTCACAAGAGGACATGTAAAACCATGGATATGTCAACACTCGGCAATAAGCCCAGTTACATAAGTGAAAGAATTTTAATTATAATTACATATTTTTGTCTCATTACTCAACAAATGTTTTCATTAATATCAAACAGAGAAGATAAATAACATCTCAACATTAAACGAACAAGAGTAAAGGTCCTACTAAAGTATTATAAATTTTCTCAGATAATAGTAATTATTAGCAGAAGATCTTAAAAGTGGAAGCAGCACTTAGAGGTGCTTGGGATTGCTTAAGAAAATGCTTATTACTTTTGCTAACTGCATCTGCTTATAAGCACTTTCAAAAAGTAGTTTGTGTTTGTTTGGTAATGAAAAAGCACTTAAAAATAAAAAATAAACTAAAGTGTTTGGTAATGATGAAAGTACTCATCACTTATTTCTAGGGAAAATGACCAAAAAGAATAGAATAAAATATAGTAGTTAAGTGTGTGTATTGAATACACAAAATAAAACAATAAAGTTTTAAAGCATGGATAGAGTAGTAATATACTTTGTCAAACGTGCTTATCGGGTTTCTTCTGATAAGCTGAAGCACCAAATTGATGCTTCTGCTTATTTCTATAAAAAAAATACTAATTTCAAAAAGCAGTTGATCAAAAAACATTTCGCTTTTTAAAACCAAGGTTTGATCGATTATAAGCAAAATCCCAAACAAAATCTTAAACACCCTCTTAAAGTGTGTAAATAACGCACACTTTCTAAATCATTACATAACAAATATTATTGCAAAATTATTTTTACTAAACCTAAGGATATTTTATATTCAGAAGTTTTTGAAATTACCTAAGAACCCTTATATGCAACTTACAGAGTTGGTAATGCTAAAACATTACACTAGGTGCCTCGCCTAAAGTAGCATATCATATGCAAACAAGAATGCATATTGATGTAATATGCATCATATAGGAAACTATTAGCATACGAAGCCAATTTTTTTATGTAAAATGGTCCAGATTCCAACTACAGATATAAAACCAAAAGCATACAAACACTTCCTTAATACAGAAACACAATCAAAGGTGTAAATATCACAAGTAGGAATAGAATATCTTCTGGAGCCAGAAGTTCCTCACCTGTAATCCTCTGTCTAGGATCAAATGTCAACATTTTCTCAATGAGATCAATTGCAGAATGATGGACATGTGGAAACTTTTCGGTAAGCGACTGTCGACGGTAAGGAGGAAGCTGCCGCATGTATCTTTTTGCATTTTCGTTCAAAAACCCCAGTTCAGCCTCTGACGGGGTCCCAATCAGCTGCAAGGTTAAAATATGTTAGCGATAAAATTATTTGTATTTTATTAATATATCAGCAGATATAGATAAAGTGACACATTGTAGGAGTGGCAACCAGCAGTGAAGTGTGTCTTCTATTGATCATACTAAAATATTGAAATCATGTGCTAGCATACCCAAATGCATTAAAAAAAAACCTAATTTGAAAAGAAATCTCACTAGGAAACACTTGAATACACAACATTATATATGACAATATCAAACACAAAGCAGCACACGTAATTGTTGTTAGATGACTAGCTGACTCGTGCATGCCCACATCCCAACCGATATAATCATGCTTGTCAGCTGAAGCAGACATTCAAATGCGGTGAAGGGTAGGGTAACTAGTGAGGTTATTGTTAAATTTCAAATGACCTCAGAATACCCAATTTAGATTCAAGAAACAAGATTTCTTCAGTTCTCTTTTGTAGGTACTATATGTCCAATTGAACAAACAAATTAAAAAAAGATGGGAAAACGAATTTCTATACATGAGAGACAGTCACTTCTTTAAGAAATCCAACAGCGCATTACATAGTCTTACAAAAAAACCTCGTACCATTCTCCTCTGAAATCAGTCGGTTACAAAACCAACTTCAATAACAAATACCAAGCTAACTCTAGTTCTTAAGATTGTCTTAAACATTGTACATTGAACATATACCCTAGTCCTAGATCAGAACATGTGGGATGTGTATCTTGTAAATAAGACTTAAGGTTACAGCCAAGAGTACCAACATGAACCCATGTTACTATTGGGGTAGTAAATTTGAGACTTGATCCGAGCTTAGTGTGGGTGGGTCCTTGCATGGAAGGATAGCCAAAACAACATCTGAAGAAATTTAGAATCTCTAATGTATTGCGACTGAGATTCAAGATTAAGAAATGACTAGCAAAATTTAAAACTGGTTCTTCAAGTTCTCAAAATAAGAAATGTTCAAAAATAATACCAACACTAAAGCTAAAGAATATAAGATGATCCTAACTTCTAATCAGAAAATTGTATTGCAAAATACTGAAACAATCACCTCCATAAGCAATCGTAGCTGGTGGACATGATCCCTACCAGGAAACAAAGGCTTCCTATCCATCAATTCCATGAAAATGCATCCTACTGACCACACATCAATGGCTGCAGTATAATCAGACGAATTTAACAAGAGTTCTGGTGCTCTGTACCATCTTGTAACAACATATTCTGTCATAAAATCAGTTTCAGAAGTGACACGAGCTAATCCAAAATCACAAATTTTTAGATCACAATTGGCATTTAAGAGGAGATTGCTAGGCTTCAAGTCTCTGTGCAGAACATTTGCAGAATGTATGTATTTCAACCCACGGAGGATCTGATACAAGAAGTACTGCACAAGAAAATGAAGTAGATAATACGTCTGCAGTCTGATTAACATAATGAGCTTAAACATCCCAAAATCAAACAAAAAATGTCAAATTAGGAAGACACGAGAACATTTTTGTTGAACAAATGAGGAGAGCATCACATAAGAATGTCGAACTAGTTTACATGCTGTCTTCCATTTTACAGACAGGTATAAGGGCAGCTTAATGATTTAACTATCACTCCAGAACTAGCAATAAAATATTACTCTAAAATAACGTCACAAAGATATAGACTTTCTTTTTCCCTACTCAATAGACCAACGAATATTCTGACGCCCACTAGATAGGTGTAGTTAAAAAGTTTGCATGATGTAACCTAATAGTTCAGCATACAGTTTCATTTAATCTATTTAAGAATAACTACACCAATTTCAGTTGTTAGGGTACAAACCAAAGTTGCGAAGATACAAAATAGAAAAGCACAAAGACACATTTACAAATGAAAATACATGATGCACTCTGATTAGAAAAAACAAAGCCCCATTGTTATAGCATCATTAAGCTAAAAAATTTGAACAGCAATACATGAGACAACCCATTAGCCAATATAATCACATTGAAAATGATTCCAAAAGCCAAATCGAATCAAGTTTTTGACTAAACGTCGAAAAAAGCAATCTGGATGTTTCCAAATTCACTTTACCATAAAAAAAATATGTTTTCAAATCCACTCGTTATGCAATGGAAGTTACTATATAACAAACTAGCACCTGGCAATGCTCCTCTGATAATGATTGGTTTGAACGAATGATTTGATGGAGATCGGTGTCCATAAGCTCATATGCAATGTATACATCATTAAATGCCACTCTCTGAGGTGGTGGTATAATATCTCTAATTGCAACAACCTGCATATGAAGGCCAAGCAACGTCAGTCAATGTGAAGCTTACAACAAGCTATTGAATTGACATAATTAATTTTCAATGGAAGTTCTCCTTAAGAGACAAAAATAATAACTGAGATTTTCCAGGAAGTACGCACAAATGACCCCTTTTTTTGTCAATGCATAAATGACCTAATGAGCGCATAACCCTGTGGTATAAAAACAACACATGACTACCTCTTTGTTTCAATTAGTGGACAATTGTAATTTCCATAAAGAAAATGAACATAATTTAATGTTTAAATTCCACACTTCTGCTGTAGGGTTTAAGCCTAAAGTATATTTCAAATTATCCCCTTGTATCTGGAAAATTTCAGATAACTCGATGCATTTAAATGAGCTTCCCCGCAGTTTAAATAACCATACTCCAACAAAGAGTAAAATATAACAAAACTTAAATAATATACAGGGAGGAAAAACACACAGTAATATATAAGTATACTAGAGTCCTCAGTCCTCTTGTGTAGTTTGTTTGCTCCATAGTTTAGTTCCCATCAGTTAACTGTTTTTCCCCTTTGCACAAAACTAACTTATCATCAAAATTAATTATTTCCCTCATTTGGAAATAAGTTCAAGCTTCAACCTTTCAGATGCATTTAAAACAATAATCACTAGTGAACTACATACGATCAAACCTAAAAACTGATATCACTAATTGAAAAGTAAATATATAAAAGACTCACTGACGTTTTCATGGTCCATATGGCGGAGAAGCTTGATTTCGCGCAAAGTCCTCTTAGCATCAATTTTGTTATCAAACGCATTGGCAATCTTCTTAATCGCTACATGTTCATTCGTCTCCGAATTCAAAGCCGAACTAAGCAAACCGAATCAATCGATTAAAAAGCTTCAGATTATAAATTAAATATGCCTATGAACATACAGAGAAAGGAGGAGTAATAGATAGAAATGATACCAAACGATGCCGTATGCGCCTTTGCCGATAGGCAGGAGGGGAGGTTTATACTTGGCGGTGACTTCAAAGATGTTACCGAAGATGTTGTGCTGGATGAAGCGGCCGCCGTGGCTGAGAGTAGCGGGGATGTTCTCGAACCCGGCCATCGGTTGTGGCGGTTGGTCAGATTGCGGTGGCGCCGCCGTCGCCTCAGACATTACGGTGTCGGAGGGCTGTGCTGTGGCATCCATTTGGTCGGTCTACTTTCCAAAGTTTAGGTATAGCCTGTCTATATACGATTGATTGAAATTGAATTGAAGCTTCAGGCCCTTTTTCTAAGTATGGTGTGAGCTGGTGTTTGGGTGGGTGGGGAACTAAAACGGATCTCCATATTACGAGGGAGGGATTAAAACGGATATCAGATATAGTTTAGAGTTGTCGTCGTAGTAGTACAAGTTTTCTTCTTTTTCTTTTGATTCTGTATCAGCATCGGATGATATACATCATTACACTGGTTAGGAGTTTTAAATTTTTTTAATAAAAATAATAATAATAATAATAATAATTTTATGAACAATAAAACAAGATGTATCAATTAGATGAATACAAAAACTTCTTCTTCTTTTCTAAAACGACAGGATAAATTAATTGCTGAAATATTTAGATTCAAAAGTCTTGGATTAAGATAAAGTTACAAATATGACAATACAATCAATCGGCATTACATTCACAAAACAATTAAAACACAATAACATAAAAATATCATCTTGCACACATATAATTCAAGTGTAACTAATCGCATTCTTTTTTAATGTTATATTGCATAATATGTAAATAAACACTCTAAAAATTATATAAATATGTTAGTGCATTTATGTTTAATTATTTGATTTAATAATGACTTAAGAGTTTAATAAATATATTTGTAATAAAACAAGTAATATTGTACAATTCTTATTAATGAAAATATGTATAAAAAAGATTTAGAGAACAAATTTGTTAATTAGGTTGATCCAAAATCGTAGATTTATGACTTGTAATCTGTAATATCCCAAATTTTTACAAGGTTTGTAAATAAGATTTTTAAATATTAATTAAAGGTTATGGTTTAAAACCTAGAATTTGAGAAGTAAGATGTGTAGAAAATGGGTAAACATTTTTTTTTTAATAATTTACTTGTTAGAAATTAAATGTGAGGATATTGTAATGATGCATGTAGAGAATTTTTAAGGAAATAAATTCAATTGAGAAGTGAAGGTGATTATATTAAATTATATATATCTAAAGTGTGTTTGTTAGACAAATAAGAAGATGAGTAAATTAATACTCAATTAAAACTAATAAATTAATTAGTTTAAATATAATGTAAGAAGAAAAGTCATGAAATATAATTAATTAGGTTAATTATATTAGTTATGAATTAAAGTTATAGAAATGCTATAATGATTGCCTATGATGGTAATAATGAGAAGTAATTAATTAAGTAATTAACTTAGTTATAGAATTATTGTATAGAGTCCAATAATGGATTAAGACAAGCAAATATTAATTATTGTAAGTCTTGTTGATAATTATAAAGAGGTAATTAATATAAGTCCAATTAAATTATGTTGGCAAATAGTGTGGTAGTCCAATTAAATTAATTATCAAGCCCAAGTTATAAATGATATGTGAATTGTGTTGGATAGCCCAAGTAATTAAATAAGAGAGTCCAATGCAAAGTAAGTTATGTAGCCCAAACACTTAAAAGTCCAATGTTGGTCAAAGTGTTGTAAAATATTGTTAAGGGTAGAGAATTAACTAATGTAAGGTTAGGTAGACAAGAGAGAGTATTAACCAAACATTGGTTAAATGCTAGGTGAGTGAATTTGATGATGAGAATTAACTATGGATGAGTTACTTGAGTAACCATAGGTAGTAAATAAATTAAAGATTTAACCATGCATGAGTTAGTTGTAGGAAGAATATTATAGATACAATTATGTATGTATATAATTCACCAAGGTAAAATTGGTATGTAACCATGGGTTGGATGTTTGTAGAGAATTAACCACATTTGTGGTTAATTGTTGGGAGATGTATAAATATATAAATATATATATATATATATATATAAGATGAGCTTTAACCAATGTTGAGTTTTTAAGTGATCAAGGTTAAGTATAGTACTTTAACTATAGTTCTTATGGGAGTTAGAGAGTTAACTACATGTGGGTTAAGTGTTGGTGATTGTTGCTTATTTTACACTTCACCATTTATATTGCTTGTAGTCAAGTTGATGGATGTCATTTTAAATGTTAAAAATACAAGTATTGTACATGTATAAGTGAATATATATACATATATTGGTGTATATATATATATATGTTTATATAATTATATAGGACATAAGAATAAAACCTTAACCAATGTTAGAGTTAAGTGTTAGTAAATATATAAATATATTGGATATATATGTATACTTGATTGTAGAGAATTAACCTTACTTGGGTTATTTAGTGGAAGATGTGTGTATATTTAATTGATAAGCTTTGAACCATGGTTGATAGTTAAGTTAACATAGGTTACAAGAGCAATAGTCTTAACCACACTTTAGTTAAGTGTTGGAGAAAGGTTGCTTTTGTTTTACTCAATTGATAACTTGTAAGCAAACTTGATGGAGGTCAATCAACATGTCAATCCAAGAGTCAATCAATCCAATAGTAATCTCAATTAAGCCTCTAATTGACCAATGTTAGTTGATTAAGGAAAGTTGATGGTGATTAAGGATGTGCTATAAATATAGTGCTCCACACATTGGCTATATTTGTTAGTCATTTGTCTAGAAAGTCTAGAGAGAAAAGAGAGAGCTCTTGGAAAGAAAAGCAAGCAAACTTTGGGAGATTGATGATTCTACCAAGAAAAAGTGCTAGAGAATAGTCAAGGAGGAGTCCTTAGCAAGATCATATCAAGAAGAAGAAGAGCATCCATGTCCAAGAAGTTCAAAAATGCTCTATCTCTTCCTTAGTTCATTTTTATAGTTTAGATATGATTTGAACGGTTAAAATGAATTTTTAACCGATCAAAAGTTATTTTGATGATCTAGAAGTCTAAAACTATGATATATAGGTATATTCATGGTTTGATATAGTTAATACATGTATTTGTATGGGTGGAACGTAAAGAATTAGAAGGAAAATTCATATAACGATTTACCGGTAAAACCCTAGATGGTTCGATCTTAAATTTCTTATCAAAACGTTTTCAAAAATATGATCGAACCATGAAATATTGTAAAACAAGAAGTTAGGAAGACAACAACATTAAGTTGGTGTCATTTGGATGTGTAGAGTTTATTTTATTCAAATTTGAACAATTAAAACCAATGATTTGTGATTTTAGTTTTCACTTTGTCCTTGTAAGCAGTTTTTAGTCCAGTTCCGTTCGGAATTTGGATTTGTGATATAAAGAGAAATTGTAGAGGAGAAAATTCTGATGAGAATGGACTAAAGAATCACACCAAAATACTTTAAAATGAAGAAGTTATGACTATCGGAGCGTCGGAGGGTCGAGCAGTCAAAAAAATGGACTTCCGGACAGAATGTCCTGACACACCTGCGTCAGAACAATCTGCCAAAGCAGATTTTTGCGATCCAGGTCGGGTCGAGTTTTCTTTGGAAAATTAAGTTGAAATAAGTGTAAAATGAATATGTTTGGTTATTAAACCAACATATATAGAATCCATTAATGATTAATCGGTAACTAAATATTTAAAATAAAGACTAAAGTTAACACAATTAAAAAGTTAACTATTGATATTATTTGAAGTGTATTAAAATATTATTAAATGATCAATAATAGTAGTATATGATTAAAAAGTTATTAAATAATGAATAACATTAGTAAATGATTAAAATATTATTAAATGATGAATAATATTAGTAAGAGATTATAATATTATTAAATGGTTAATAATATTAATAAGTGATTAAAATATTATTAATTGATTAATAATATTAATATGTGATTAAAATATTATTAAATGATTTATAATATTAATAAGTGATTAAAATATTATTAAATTATTAATAATATTAATAAATGATTAAAATATTATTAAATGATTAATAATATTAATAAGTGATTAAAATATTATTAAATGGTTAATAATATTTGAATGTAGTTATATATTATCAAAGGTAGATAATATTTTAAGATATTTGGTACGTTATTAAATGTCCAAATCATTAAGTTATGTAATAGAAGAAAGTTTAATTGAATCAAACAAATGTAGAGAGTCACCTTGCGACTAAATTAAATAGCTTGTTAAAAGTAAGTCGTACGAAGAACGTGTAGTGAATGCGTAAGTTGGTTAAGCGTACCCGATATGTCCGAACTATATTTGGGCTAGGGTTTTTGTCCGGAACACAAGGGTTCGTGTGTCGGACATATTTAGAGTTAATGATTTGAAGTTAATCTTAAGTTAAGACTAATTTATAGTTATTATAACTAATGATTATGTCAATTTCCTATATAAATTGTAGGTTGAACGAAAGACGCAAATAAGCGTAAATGGTAGAAGCGAACCAGACAAGTTTTTCAGAATTTGCTCCTATGTGCATTAATATGTTACAATTTGATGTTATATTATTAACATGAAGATATTTTGATAATATTTGTGATATATGAATAACATGAGATATGGTTACATGTGAAATATGTACCGATATGACGCATGATTTGCTAAGTGTTAGTTGATGATTGTATGTGATGCATGAAAGGTATGAATTATTATTAATATGAAAAGCATGATGTAAGATTAAGATGCAATGCATGTGTATTATGTGAAGCATGTAATGTATTATGTGTAACTGTTAAACTTGCTGAGCTGCCGTGCTCACTCTTGCTTAAAACTAATATTTTCAGATAGTGCAAGTTAGTTGAAGTTCTCAATAAAGATCAAGGAATAGGAAAGCATATTACTTTCACTAAAGATCTAAATGTTTATTGTATATATCAATCCGAATTGGACAAGTAAATGATTGTGTAGTATAATACTTAGTTGGTATATTATATGAGTGTTAAATACTCAATTTGATTGTAATAGAATGTCGTATCATGTATGATATTGAGACATACTAGAAATGTATAAAGATTACAATTCTGGAATAGAAGAGAAGTTGTAAAATTATAAATAAATAATTATTTAGCAATTATAATATTGTTGTAATTCATGAACAATAAGGACAAGGTAGTATTCGTGTTGAACCGGATCTGAGATTAAAGGAACCCGGATTCGGGGTCGTCACATAATCAGTGGCAGATCTGTTCGGTGGCAGCATAGGCTAGCTGCTTATGCTGGATTTTTATTTATTTATTTATTTTTAGTTATAGGGACAGTTTAGTAGGGGGACAGTTATGTAAGTTTATAAACTCAAAGGGACAAATTAATAGAAGAGTTAAACTTGGAGGGAACAAAAAAAAAAGTCAACAAAAATAATCTTTTTCTAAGAGGGAGTAATGGACTCGGTACTATTCTTACATAAATAAATAATGTTCCATATTATTTAATAATTGTTAATTTTTTAAACTCAGCTTAAAAGATTTTTAAATTCAGAATTAACATATAGTTTTTAAATATTAATCAATACAATGAGGATTATTGTAAACTATTTTAAAAATATTACTTATTATAAGATTTATTATTTCATGATTAAATTTATTATTTTATAATTATTAATCAATCATCTTAATTTTGAATTTAAAAATGTGTCAAATTAATTTTTAAAAGTCAATATTGATTATATAATTTAAAACGAATAGAGTACATTGTATGATAATTCGTTGGTACTTTATAATACAGTGATGTACCAACCCCCCCCCCCCCCCTAACCAACAATAATTTTATTTTGTATCTATTTTTTTAGTCACCAAAACATTATTAACACCAAAATAGGCGCCTAATCAAATCCAGCCAACTTCAAGTTCTCGATTATATATATATATATATATATATATATATATATATATATATATATATATATATATATATATATATATATAGGAGCTGATCCACAACTCGCATTAATTAAGGACATTATTTCAACAAACGCATCTCTCACCGTTTATTGCAGGATCTAATAACTAAGAGGGGCCTGACTGCTAATTCTAGTAGCGGCTAGGGAATTTTTATTTTTTTTTGTTGGCCTGACCGCTAGTCCTGGTCGCGGTCAGGCAGGCTACGTCGTTTTTGGTTTTGGTCTAACCGCATTAATTAGCGATAAATATTGTTAAAACCATTCTCCGAAATCAAATGTGCAATAAATGGTTAAGTGATTGTTTAGTTCCTTACAATGAAAATGATATATTTGAAACTATTGATAATAAAGCTATCTTAGAATATTTTCAAGCTATGGGGAATAAGAGGATAGCATTGTAATTTGTAAACATTATGATTAATTAATATTATGATTAGTTCAACTTTTTCTTTATTTAATTTTAACAAAAAAATTAGTTAAAATTCGTCCTTGTTGGGTTGTAATCCTGGATCCGCCCCTGCTTGTAATAGACTAGACAGTCCAAGAGATTGTAAAGCAGAAGATTTAGTTACTCTGAGATCGCATAGCAGAAGATTTAGTTATTCTAAGATCGCATAGTAAACTAATGTAGTTTGGCAGAGTCGTCAAGTAAAAAGTAAAGACATTCTAAGATCGCAAAATAAAGTTCAATAACTCTAAGATCGTAGAGTGACAACAAAATCGCAGAGTGTCTAAAGAAACTCTAAGATATTAGAGCGACTTCAGACGTAGAGCCAAATCGCAGAGCCATCATAATCGTAGAGTGAACTATCTGTGGATCAACTTTATGATCTTAGACAACCAAATTGTATATCACAATTCTTGACTTGTCAATGGCCTTTCTGTAAAGTAACAGATCATAAGCTTCTTCAACACAACTCTATCGTATATACTCAAGTGTGTTGACGAAAATGAAATATCTAATTAACTTTAGCTAAAACGACTATATTTGGTAAATTTCATATATAAGTCTACAACAGCACACAAATAGCAGGCTGAGACAGTTAACAAATATAGACAGCTACAACAGACTACCAATCAGTGTCAGAAGACTTTTGCGACCTAGACCAGGTGAAGCTATAGTGTTTTCTAACGCCCATTTTCTCAAAGGGAAAATTTATAAATAATTTTCTGACTTCAAGGAATATAGACGATCAATCAAACTGTTCAAGTATTCAAGCATTCAAAGTCTGAGAGCTCAAAAATCCAAAAGTTACTCTACGGTTTTAGAGAAATCGATCATTGTTACTAAGTCCTTTAGAGAGAGAAGCTTAACGTAACTTAGCAGCACCCCAAACATAAATAAATAACTAATTAGATGTTACTGATCTTCGTAAGACAAGTCTTAACGACTTGCTTGATTCTAAGAGAATCAATCTCTATGTGAGATCAAGTCTTAGTGACTTGTGTGATACTTAGTAGATCATATTGTTGTAGTTGGTTCTTAGTATACCTAGTCTTAATGACCATTATCCTTATTGGATCATCCTTACTTGTCGGTAGGGGTGCACACTAAATTGAAAATAAACAAAAAATCGATCAAGCCGAATCGAACCGACAATACATCAAACTGAAAATTAAAAAATCAATGAACCAAAAGTTTAAAAAACGAAAAATTGAAGTTAGACCAATCGATTTTGGTTTGATTTCCAAAAAAAATAAAATCGAAATCGACTGAATTATAAATTTTATATATTTATTAATAATTATTTGTTTTATATATTATATTAATCTACACTTAAAATTTAAATTCCAGTAACTTTTATAGTGCTTATTTTCATTAACGTTGCTTTATAGCATATATTGTCTTACATTTAAATTATAATCATTCTTCCTGTTTTTCTTGTTCTTGATGACTCTAAACCATGTTATACGAAATGCATGTAATGCACTTCAGCTCGTACAGTTTCATAATTCATATGCAGCACTAGTCCCTCTAAAATTACATCCTAGTCATTTGTAAGGGACAACAACCATAAAGTTCAATTCAGAAATTCCAGTAGCTTCCATACTGCTTATTTTCATTAATGTTGTTCTTACATTTAAATTATAATTATTCTATCATTTAAAAACTTGCTCTTATAGATCATTTAGCAATGAAGCAGTTAAGCTCTACTGCATAGCCATTAGTCATTTAGAAAAGTTTTATAACCGATCAGACCGTTTAAACCGACCGATTTAACAGATAATTAAATAGGCCGATAATCGACTATAGAATAAAAGTTTGAACGGTTTTGATTTTTAATTTATTATAACCGTTTTAAATGATTTGGTTATTTTTTAAATTCAAAATCGATTGTTGTGCACCCCTACTCGTCGAAGTGAAATATAGGTGTAGGAGTATTTTAGACTCCGAACCTCTTAAAAATAACCGTCTCTTTACTTATTTTACATAACTGCCATATTAATTGTCATATTATCTGCTATATAAACTGAGACATATTTTCATAACATAATCTCTAAATTCAGAACTGATGTCTTTCATTAATCTTTGAAGGATTTTATAAAACAACATTTTCCGCTGTGCATAATCTATTAAATTATTGGGTAAATAATTTTAACTAGAGATTTTAAAGGATCTATTCAACCCCTCTCCCCCCTAAATCTCTTTGTGCCATTTAAGAATAACAATTAGTATCAAAATTAAGTTTTCATTTGATTCTATGGCAAACAATAAAATAAGTTCTGAACTTAGTAGTGGAGGTAAGTTACCAATCTGTAATAAAGACAAGTTTGTTAACTAAAAAATTTGTATTCAGGTTTATATGTACGCAATTGATGACGAACTATTCGATGTCGTATTAAATGACCCTTACATTCTAACTAAGCTGGCTCCATCGCTCGAAGATCCTAACAAGGTTGTCGCTAAATTAAGGATCAAATGAACAGACTATGAAAGAAACTCTTTACTCTCAACAATCGAGCCAAGAACATCTTGTTCATGACTTTGGAGGATGCACTATTCCAGAACACGGTCAACTGCAGGACTGTCAAGGAGGTGTGGAAAACTCTCCTTGTAATGCATGAGGGAACTAAAGAAATTAAAGAAAACAATCTCTATGCACTCAACAGTATGAGATATTCTCACATGTACCTAGTGAAGACATCACAATAACGTACGAGAGATTCAATATCCTTCTAAATTCTTTAAGAGCTTTTGAAAAGATCTATCCAAAAAGGATGTCAATATCAAATTTATGAGATCCCTAACCAGTAAATATGATGCAAAAACCACTGCCATCAGAGATTCAAAGAATCTTCATGAGATGTCTTTGCAACAGCTATATGAAAATTTGCTCACCTATGAACTTGAGAGAACATCAACAATAGAAGCAAAAAGGAAAGATAAAAGGTTTTGCCCCCAAAGCTGCAAAAAACCCTTCCAAAGTCCCCATGGAGGAAGAAAGTGAAGAAGATGAAAATGAAGATATTACTCTATTAAAAAGGTGAATGAGACAGAGATCCAGCAGAGAAAGCATCTCAATTTAGCTGATACCAAAGCATTATATGGCTATTGATCTCCCTTTAAATTAGAGCTTAAGCTGATACAAAATCAGGTTTCTGTCTTTAAATTTGCACTGATGACCAAATAATAAAAGTATAAATGCAAACAAAAATAATTAAACACAATAAACGCTATACTTTGCCAATAAATTTTTGATACACACATGAAACCTTATATCTGAATAAAGTCATGTACGGCACTTGTATTTTGGGTAAAAGACTGAAAATAATTTAGGTCAAATCAAGATGAGATGGTAACACATTTTCAAGTGTTATGTAATAACAGTTACTGGTGTAATCAACTATCCATCATCTAAACTACCTCCTTGATCTCAAACACCTTCCTCTTGCTAAATGATGTTCAAACATATAAATGGAAGAAAGTGGACTCTTGATTCTTTAGAACTAGTCATTTGGAGGTACCATCTTCTACAGAAACCTGTAAATGCTGGAGGCACCATCTTCTACGGAATCCTGTAAATGCTGGAGGCACCATCTTCTACATAAACCTGCAAATGCTGTCAAATGTTTTAAAATGCTGTAAATCTTCTATGTTACAAGCCTTAGGCAGTTGGAAAAGAAGACAATCTAAATAGCATTAGCACTAAAGCTCGTTAGTTAGGTTTTATAGAAGTTCAGTGACCTTCGATTACACTACAAGCTAACATTATATTTGATATTAGATACTTTTTTAAAGTATAAATAATCACAATATTGTATATTACGATAGTTTTTTTCTCCCTTTTTTACACATTCTTGTTTCTTTTCCTTTCCTCCATGTTTTACAAGTTCCCAACCATAACGTAAAAGAAAAACAAAGGAATAGACAACTCCAACATTCATACACCATTTTCTATCTTTTTTTTTATACATAAAAATGGGACAAGGTATACGCATGCACTAATGAACACTTTTGAATTCATCATTGTATAAAATGATTCCAGCTCAGTTATCAATAGTGTAATTTTGGCCAACTTTTATTGGCACTAGGAACCTCACAGAAGAAAAGCTACTTAAATAAAATTATAAAATAAGTATTTTCCCCGATTTGGTTGCTGTACTTTCCAGGGAGCAAGGTTTTGGCCGTTTTACCTAAACTGTGATCCTATACCATACAAAAGGTATTACATAAGATTTTGTCAGCATTAGACTTCCTCAATGATAGAGTTTACTTCCTATACCACACATTTTAAGTATTAGAAAGAAAAGGTAGTTCCAAACAAAAGGAAACAACAATATCATGCAACCCCCCCCCCCCCCCCCCCCCCCCCCTCTTTTCCCTTTCTATGATAAAAGTCATGCAATCAAACTTAACAATGTCGAGAAAATCTTATGGTTGCTGGTTTCAATCCCCATATATACTTGGGGCCAAACTTATTTATCAAATGATAAAAATAAAAACCTTAACTAGGTCTAAAATTTTAGCGTTAAAGGGAAGAGAAGATGGATGCTTACCGATATCAAGATTACCAGGCAAATGAAGGTAATACATATGATGGATAAGCATCATATTTTAGTGCAAGAGCCTGCACAGAAGGCTGATCTGCAACTTCTCCAAATTTATCAAGTCCAAGTTCAGTTGCATGGATTCCACAAGTGATAAAAGCTGACTGGATCCCAGCTACATTTGCACCCTTTATGTCATGGTGGAGAGAGTCTCCCACAGCAATACAGTCGGAAGCATCCACACCAGCCATGGCCATAGCTGATTTATAAATAATCTGGTAAATTAAATAATCAGATAACACGGCTATTTTTTATTTTTTTTGATAATACATAGATAACCAGGAAGTCCAAGGTTGGATCCTCTCTGTTTCAAGCTAAATGAAGGTTCTTCGATTTACCTACTACACATCAATTTTAGCTGAAACAAATGGCAAGATATAAAAGCACATTGTGTCTTCTTATAAGCCTCAAAATAGTCGAAACTTAAAAAGAAAAAGTAAAAGTCTTCTATTAGAATACATTAAGTTAGAATATATTATGAAAAAAAATATCATGTTTAGAATTTAATTTCGTTACATATTTTCATGGTTATGGGAAGCTTATTATGTTAACTATTTTATTGGAATTAACATACACATTTGGACACATGAACATACACGTGCATATATTTTCTTCAATTCTTTGAATATTGACATGCCTTACAATCTTCAAATTGCAGCCATGAGTCACGTGAAAATTAAGCAGATTAAACACACACACACACACATACACACACATCTATGAAGCATGTTACTGTGATTAGAAATAGTATAAAGAAGTATATTTATTAGAGGAAAACACAATTAACTTAAGCACGTAACTCCTTATAATATTCAATCTTGCATCAGCAATGCTATTGGTTTAAAGATAGTTAGATATTAAAAGGAAAAAATTGACTCATACAGATATGATCAAGAATGGGGGCAAAGAAAATATATACAAAAGAAAATTAATTGTAGAACTTGAGAAAAACCCCACATCTGACATCTTTGATGTGGTCAATTCCAACATCAAAACTTAGAGGGCAAGTACAAATTTAATTATTATTGTTAATAATATGATTTCTAATTTTTTTTCAATTATCGAATATAATATAGTAAACAAATTGAAATGGCTCAACTTCAAGCATAAACAATCAGAAATTCACCATAGAATAGTTTTTGGCTTAGATTTTAGCAGCCATCAATGAAAACTGATGGTATTGCATCCCAACATGAGAAGAATTTAGGAAATTGGATATGGTTAATTTTTCCATCTAGGAATAAGCAGTAAGCTTTGGAGAAAAATTGAACCATTTATTAAAAAAAAAATACCATGAAGAAAACTAAGTATGGGAAAATAGAAGGGGGAAAAAACAATCATTTGGTTACCACTTGACATGCACTATCAAATGGTATAGTTCGGAACTTTAAATTCCTAAAGGCATCAAATCATCTTCTTTGTGATTTTGCATCTAAATGGAGAATTGAAACTACATACATCAGTAAGCAAAGTAGCAGACGGTGGTTATTTGTTGAGCGTATGCTAGCACGCAACAGTTCACCACTTCACCTATTAACAAACATGATGCATGCATGTGTACTAAAGACCTTAATATATAGAGCAATGAACGCACATGCATGCATGTGTAAAAATTAGAGAAAACATGTGACAAAATTTGTATGTAACAATTAGGTGGGAACTTTAGTCCTCTGATAGTATCACCTCGCCAGGCTTGCCCATCCATTTTACTTCACCACCAAGTTTTTCATATGTGGACGCTAATGTACCTAAAAAATGATAAAGACTTGAGAAACAAAGGTATATTCACATACATGCAAAACTTATAAACACAAATAAGAAAGAAAATATAGAGCAAGAAAGCTACCAAAAAAGAACAACAAACCAACAAAAAAACAAAGCATATCTTAATAAATATAGCAAATAAAGTGGTAGCGCCTATGAGAATTAGAGCGTTACTAATTTTAGAGAATATAGCCAGAGTTAAAAAATGAGTGAATTTATTCAAACCACTTGGATTACATAATTTTACAGTCAAAAGAAACTCACTTCATTGTAGCATGTGAATGAATGGTGTTATCGTGCAACGCCTAGAAGAGAGAATTCTGTAGGAGATTTCTCAGTATGACCGCCTAACACTAGAGAATAAAAAATTACAATTATTTGGTTGAATTTGATACGAAAGTCCATTAAACCAGATAAACAGAATAGCTAGACGTCATAACTGCTCCATTATCTCCTCTCTTTTTTTTCTCTCTTTTTTTTGTTTGGTGAGATAAGTTAGATCTGCTCCATTACCAGGAGACGGGTCCTATTACCTTTTTTTTTCTTCTTTCATCCCAAGTTCCCAACTAGTTTGGGAGAAAGCGTGGTGTTTTGTTGAGTTGACTTGAGGTTGCCAGCTAATTGCCCAACCAGCAACCTTATGCAACTCTAGTCACATGGCTTCTAAATATGAAAATGTAGAATAACACAATTCATCATATACATGTTATCCTTTATTAGATTTTCAGAAGTATAGATAATAAAGAAAATCTTTACCTGGCATGACGCGTAAAGCTCTAGTCTCAACAGTTACAAAATCCGGATTAGCTACCACCATAGGAATTTTTTTAGGTGCACATTGCTCCAATATTTTGTTAAGATCCTCAAGTTTCACTGGAAGTACAGCGCCAGATGAAAGCCCCAGTGCTTCAGTTCCATGTGCCAAAATAAACTCAGCTTCGTCAACATTCTCCACAACCTCTAATCCTAGGCCCTATAACAAGAAACTCATACATTAATATTCAAACTCAGCATCTAGATATACTGTTAAGATTACGTACTACCAAATTGTTACCGAGTAATTAATAAAGAGTCTTTATGAGCAAACAAGAAAAGAGGTGATAGATGGACTGTTCTAGGATGTTTTTGGAAAGCATATAGGACTTTACTTAATTTAACACCAGTGTGTGATCAGACTCTTTATCCAGATAAACAAGCATTCAAGGTTAGACGAAAATTTTAATTTCTACATTCTTCCTAATCAAAATCCAAAAGACTATTACCTTAATGCGATCATTTTAAACACTTAATCAAATTTGAACTATATAGAATTAAAATAGCTTTTCTTTTTCTTTGCCACTTCAGGAATGGCCCTAGAGAGTCAAAATAGTCAGACTTGTAAGAATTGTGCTCAATGAGCTATGTTACATGGACTCAGGTTTCTAGAACTATCCTAAGAAGTGTCCGATATAGGACTCCTATTTTTAGAACATTTTTCACTATTTATCACTATTTTGGAGTATTCAGTACTCACACCCCAACCCATGTCGTGTCCTGTGGACACTGGTACTATTGGAAAAATGATGAGTCTATGTAGAGCACAAAGGATGAGAGCTTTTTTGCTTCCACACTTGCAAGAAGAAGAGTTTCACATATGTTTGAAACAAGAAAGAGTGAAAAATCGGAATACCACAAGGGAAAAAAGAGAAAAAAGAAAAGAAAAAGCACAGAATAATTATAAAGGAATAGGTAGATATTAAAAAAGATGAGAAACTATAGACAATTATAATCAAAAGTACTTGGTACATCAAACATACCTCCAGAGATATAGCACCCCGGTCATTCCAGGTCATGTGAATGCAGGACCTTCCTAGTGACGCGAACCAAGCATCATCTCTCCTGTTTAATCATAAATGCCATTAAACAGGTCTTGACATAGTACTTCAATAATGAGTGTAAAAATGTCATCGCAATTTTAATATTACATCATAGGAAGGAAAAGGAAGAACTCTAAATCCTTAAGTCATGCGTTTTAATTACCATCATATCAAATAATGGTTTACCGGAAAGACCAAAATGACAACATAAGAAAATGCTACCTTTATCAGAACCATATCCTAAAGACAAGTTAAGATTGTCAAGTTAAATGCCAGCCTAGTCTAAGATTTAGAAGCCTGAAGCTTGAACATGAAAAAAAGAAAAAAATAATATTAATATTGTATAAAAGATACTTCATCGATCTCCAAAGTTGCCAACCACAACTAACAATTCAAAAGAACCTCATATAGTCTTTTGCTAAGGAGGAGACGCGGACAAAAGGGGGTGTATAAAGCCATTCCCTGAAGAGAAGTTGGTGGAAGTGTAATAGTTTTAGAGTAGCAACAAGTCCGGGTCCAGATAATAACTCTCTTTCACTGAGCAGTGTCAGGGAGTAATTAGGAGAGATTAGATGGCTGTATACAATTGATTCTTTGAGCATGGAAGAGTAGGTTCAACACTTCCTCCACAATGTTGATTCCTGAAAGGTACGACGGAGAACATTAAAGACTTTAAGCCAATTAGTTTGATGGATATTGATTCCAAACTATTAGCTTAAGTCTTATCTCTTAAATGGAGAACTGTGGAAGGAATGTTGCTAGAGACAAACAGGTTTTCTATGCAGTGCAGAATGAGTGTATGATATTGTGGTTGAAAAATCACATCCAGTCATAATTTGCAAATAATATTTTTTTAGAAAGCATACAAGCTTTTCAGAACATACTTTGCTTTCATATAGTGGAGATGATGAACTCTGACAAATTTTTGGACAAGGTGGACCAGCCTTGCATATTGTCAATGTGGTTCTTTATATTATGGAGACAATAATCTTTTTAAATAATGCTCAGACCTTTTCTCCCATAAAGAAGAGCAGGACCTACCATTGGGAGGGTTACTTGACTCTAAGTTGTCAATCCAATGTTCTGCATGCTGTTTTGGCCTATAGAAAATTAATGAAGCTTCTTAGGTCTCCTACATAAGACTAGCATGATTAATAGACATTTGAGGGATCTTCTTTGTCCAATCATATTAAGTTGTTCCTTGGAAAGAATATGCCAAGATTTTCATGAAACTAGAACATTGCCATGGAAAAGATGAGGTTACAAGAAGTGACAATCATTGATTATACTCTACAGTTTTCTCATTTACACACAGGAAGCAAAGAGTGAGATAAACAAAGGTTTATAGACTACAAAAATGGGATTAAAATCGGTTACTAAATAACTTGAGGATTTTATCCAGCATTTCAAAAGTAAGGTGCTCAACCTTTGAAGGTGCTGATATGTTAATTCTCCGCTAGTTATTGTTCCAACGAAGAGAGAGGGATCAAATCCAAGGTTCCTCATCTTTTCCATGGTAGTTGATGCCCGTCTCGAGGAATTACTAATAATCACCATCTTGGCACCAGAGCTGGCCAACTTTTCTACTAATACACAAACCAAAATACATAATTAAGCACTATGCTCACACTAAAGCAACAAAATAAAATAACAGGACCATTTGACCAAGCTTACCAAAATTTCAAATCTAACAAATGAAAACATACATGTTGAAGCTGCACCAGGATAAGCTTGTTTCCCATCATGAAGAACTCCAAATTGATCCAAGAACCATGCCTGAATTATGCGTACACATCAGAAACAAAATTGACACTGAGAACACATAAAACCATACACACACACACACATGTATAGATATGCAGTACATAAAGTCGGTCGCTGTTGATACACAAATGAAAGAACAGTAAATAAACAGTGTATAAGAGTATAAACAATAAAACAAGGAGTACTATATAATACATAGTTGAGAAGCTGGGTGTTCATATAGTGGCACACGACTTGGTTAGTAAAAAACTTACAAAATGGTTAATATACTGAAAATTTGTATTCTTTGGTAATTGTACTTTTTAAAATTTTCATTCTCTTAAATATAGAAAGTCCATCAAAAACTTAACAGAAAGATACCATTTTATTGGGTCAGGTCAAACAACCCCCCAAATATGAAGCGGGTTATCTACATCTAACGAAGTGTTACAAGGATAACAGAAATAAATCTCCCATCTTATAGAGCAAAACATAAATAAAATCATTAAAGAAACTCAAAAAAGAGTAGAACTTTATCACCTAACCAAATACTAGACTATTACCCATCAATGCTATGTAGATAACAGAAGATAAAAGCATAACCAATTTTACAAAAACCACCCTGAGCAAGACGCTTAGAATCCAAATTTTGCCCAAATCGAATAACTAAATTGTTTATTATTACTATTACCTTAAAGTGAACAATATTTAAGATTATAGAGATGAAGCACCGAATATATGAAATTGAAAGCAGAATGAGCTAAGAAACCTAAAATCCAATGCAAATTTTAATAACTAATTAAATGTTAAAGGTGGGCTACCTTAAAACGACAAGTTTCTGCAAGTTGTTGAAATCCATTAAAGGTCTGGAACAAATTCACCTCATTGGAATTCGCTGCTGGCGAAATTGAGCATCTCCCCATCATTTTTCCTTGAGAGATTGCGATGAGATATATCTTCACACAGTGTTTGTGAGTTTTCAAAATGGCTGGAAGAAATATACGGAATACTTCAGAATTTTGTCCACTTCTACAACAAGCTCACCAACTCCTTTTCTCCCACTAGCCATATGTGTAATTTTTTATTTTTTTTGGTAATTAATGTTAAGATCTCACTCTGGGTGCACATTCGGCCTGCCCGGCTCAGGTGTTATTTGATTATATTTTAATAGACGTTAATAACTTATCTCTTAATATATTTTAATAATTTATAATTTTATATTAAGAGATCATCTGAATGGTTTATACTTATATGTTGGTTCCCGTGGACACAATAGAGATCTAGAAGGGGGGTTGAATAGATCTTTAAAAAACTTTTTAATTTTGTAACGAAAGCATATTAGTTATTAATGATAGAATCAATTCAAGCACAACGGATTTTACTTTTAATAAACCCCTTAAAGAAATATGAGCCATTTCATTTTAGTGTGTTAATCTAGTATGGGTGAAAGCAGATATTGTGCAGAATATAAAAGACATAAAGTAAATGACACAAGAGATTTATAGTGGTTCGGAGACTGAATAACTCCTACTCCACTCTTCTACGTGACAGTAGGAAATCCACTAAGATTTAGTCCTCTGGACTAGGATACTCTCGCCCTCATCAAAGCTAGCAGCTTTGGTTCCTTTAGTCACATTAAGACTAGGACACTCTTGCCCTCATCAAAGCTAGCTGCTTTGGACTGTAGACTAAGTCCAGCAGACTTAGAATCTCTTGTACCCTTCGGTACTCAACAAGTCCAGCAGACTTGATTTCTTTTTAGCCACTTGGGCAAGGATCCTTTGACCCTCTTTGTGTGTTGGATTCTTGTTGGGTTGTGCTGCTAAGATGAACTTTGATCTTCTTTAACTTCTGGTACTTAGCAGCTGCTTATGATCCATCATTGAATGCTGCTGATGTTTGTCGTTGATATTCTCCTTCTTTCTGATATTCAGCAACTACTCAAGATCACCAAATGTGCTGGCTAGGCTTTTGCACTTCAGCTCCTTCGGTACTTGATAACTCCTCGAGATGAACTCCTGAGATGACTGTGATGCTTCTTCTTTTTGGTACTCAGTTGTTCCTTCTTATCATAGACAGTTTATTGCTTCTCGAGATGGGCTTCTGAGATGACTGTGATGCTCCTTCCTTTTGGTACTCAGTTGCTACCATGTATGTATCAAGTTAGCGTTTAAGCTTCTCTCTTCCATGTACCTAGCATCTCTGAACACTTCTTCTGTAATAGAGTTATATATCTCTATGTCTTTCTCAATTCAGTGTTAATGTTCTGATGGATCGTAGAGTCCTTCAGCATCTTCATTTTCTGTTCCACTCTACGATTGGTTGTTGTCTACCATCATATCTCTTGTGTATATTTTCCAACTAAAAATGTTACTCCTCTTCTGTTTGTTATGTAAGCCTTTATAACTCTGAGCAAATTTTCCCGTTGAAAGAAATCCCGTTGGTTTCCTTTGGCTTTGTGCAGATCTTTAATAACTTCGATGTTGACTTTCTTGATGCTTGTGTCAGTGCTTTTCCCTTTTCTGACATGTTCTGATAGATTGACCTGTAGCTCTGCTTTCTCTGAATTTATAGCCGTTGCTCTCTCAGAGTTGTTCATCAAAGATTATTATATTCTTTGCTAGTTAATCTTCTGATTCATCAATAAATGTTTTCCTTGACTTTAAGAATCAGCTGCTCTGCAGGCTCTGACTTGTTGACTTGTCTTCTTTATCACTGTAGAGATGTCAGTCTCATGTTCTTCCCAGTCTTTGGAGTGAACAGGTCTTTTGGAGAATATGATCGTTGTGACATAGTCTTCTGATTTCTTGAGCCTGATACATGATACTAAAAAATCTTTGCTCTGACAACCAGCACGCAAAAGTCAGTATCCTGTCATTTCTGACTTCTTCTATAGTAGATGCCATAAAGTGTTGTCATGGACGTTTCTGAAGTAATTAACAACTCATCTTGAGATTACTGACTTAAGTGCTTAGATATCTTCAATCCTTGTTGGCATTTAAGTACTCGACGATTAATCCAGTTGTAGCTTCTTGCTTCTGATCGTTGAGTCATCTGCTGGTAGCTCTACGATCTTGTCTGTCGTAGGCTTCTGATCGTTGAGTCATCTGCTGGTTCTGCTAAGCAGCTCAACGATCTTGTCTGTCGTAGGCTTCTGTGTAGATCAGAGAGTGATTGACTCTACTAACTCTACGATTTTATCCAAGTCTTGCGGTCCTGACAATATGCTTCTCATGCTTTGTGATCTTCATTGTGCTTTATGTATATAGAGCATAAGTCTGTGATCTGGTTTAAGCTTTAACAGATGCTTTCTTATCATAGAGGATTGCTCTATGAACTTCAGGCTTGCTCGAACTGTTTGGTTCTATATGTCATGGAAGACTGCTTTATGAACCTTCAGGTGCCAGATCTTTATTGTTTTGGACTGCTCTACGAACTTTTAGTTTCATTCTCTGCTGTACAATCAAAGGCTGTTTATGACAGGTAGCATTTGATTATCTTCAGCTTGATTGCTTTGAACGTTGTACATCTGAACTTGTTTTATCATTTCACGACTTATCTGACTTGTGGTGTAAGTCATAGTGTAATCGTAGAGTTATGATTTGAACTGCTCTGCGATCTCAGTTCAGACTAGATGCTGTAGATGTACGAGATCTTCATTCAGTTTGTTTAACAGCCCAAGGACAGCCTACTGAATAATCTTTATGAGGATTGCTGTCATGATTCTGAACTTTGACTCTGCTTGGTTCGTAGACAAGATTAGGAGAATCGTAGAGTGACTGTCTATATGGACTCTACGATCCCGAGAGTCAGCTCTACGATGCCGAGACAACTCTACGATCTGCCGAGAGGACTCTACGATTTTTCGAGCCTTATTCTGCGTTTACCAGGCAGACTCTACGATCTTCCTTTGAGTGATTTCATAAGACTTCTATCTGAATGACACTTCACTTCTCAATCAGTCTTGCTGATGGAGTTGGTGCTTGGATCTTCTATTTGCTTGCCAGTCATTCAGGGTCTTCATACTGATGATCTTTAAGTAAACACTCTATGATTCTGCTTTGGAAATATGAGCGTATGACTGGTTATGCTGATGACTTGCAGACCCTACGATCAAGTGTAGTCAACGATTTTTGCTTTAACTCTCTTGCCAGATTGTTGTTCTTTTTGATCGATCAGGCCTATCTATTACATTTTAAGATCAGCCTAACAAGTTTGATATTTCTATATATAGTCCTTGTACATAGTGATCTTTTGAAGGACTGTACAATGCTATTAACTCATATGAGATCAACTTAACAGATTTGATCTTGTCAATCTAAGTCCTTAGAACATAATGTCTATTAACTATTAAGGACTTTACATATTTCATCAATGCAGACATATTTGCATATTAATTCATTTATCTTTTTAAAACACATCATCAAATCTTATAATTGAGAAATATCATTCACATGCATATTCCAAACATTATATTTATATCTTAACTATTCAGATGACCTCTTAATATAAAAATATGGGCTATTAAAATCCATTAAGAGGTTGGCTGTTAAGATGTATTAAAATGCAATCAAATACAAAGTCTAATTAAGATCTAGATCGATTAGGCTCAACCTAATAGTAATGGTCAAAAAAAAGAAAAAGGTTGGGCGCTGCAAAGGCTGACGCTTGTCAGCTGCTGTCATACTTATAAAAAAAAAACACCTGCTATATTTATATTGGCTAGCTGCATAAACAGATATATTTTTCTTTTATAAAATGAAGATAGTGGATTACATAACATTCACAATTGTTTATCTCACACATGAATACTTTAAGCATTTTTTTCTCACAACATAAAACCAATTATTTTCTCTCCACAAAGCTTTAGTTGTTATTATTATAATTCTCAATTTGTATTATTAATATATTTTTTTATTACATCCCTTATTATTATATTTTTATTATTACATTTTATTACAATTCAATGGATTCCTTCAACACTTCAGAAAAATCACAAATGCCTCAATTTATCTAAAACGACCCAAATAGCATTATGCCTAATAGTGAAACGAGTTCAAATCCGTTACTTTCATGTTCTATCGGTGAGCAAACCAAACGTGCAACACCAGTTTGAGAACATTTCATTGAAGTGTGGGTTGCCGAAGGTGTTAAAAAGACTCGATGCAAAATATGCAACGTCTTACTTGGTATTAAAGGCAAAAGCATAAACTAATCGATGAAAACTCTCAAGTACAAATTAATCGTTTCGGTCACAGTTGGAGTTATGATCAAATATTACAAAAAGAGTTGCAAGTCAAACTAATGATCGAGAAGGAGCTCCCGTTCAATTTTTTTAACTATCAGCGTTGTATTGATTACATTCAATCCGAATTCCAATCGAAATATAAACATGCAAGTAGAATAACTACTAAACATGATGCAATTAAATTATATAATAAAGCTAAAAAATGAACTAACTGAATAATTTGACGGTAAAATTAGTTTAAGTAGTTATATTTGGTCTACTAATTATCAACCCTGGAGTTAGCTATATTTGTATTACTTCTCATTGGATAGATTCTGAAATGGTTATGCAAACAAGAATTATAGGATTTGAATTTTTTGAATCATCTCATACTGGTCAAACAATATATGATCAAATTATGTCTATTATTCGTACTTTTAAAATTAAAGATAAAATAGTGAGTATTAATTTAGATAATGTAAGCAATAACACTAATTATGCTAACATGTTAAAAAATAATTTAATGCATGTAATAAATGGTGTATTTTTTCATGTTAGATGTGTTTGTCATATAATAAATTTATTTATTCAATCCAGATTCAATTATTTAGAAATGACGGTATATAAAATTCGCGGTATGATTACTTATGTGTATGGTTCAAATAGAAGAATTTAAGATTTTAGAAATTTTTGTCATGCAAGAGGAGAAAAATTTTAAAGAGTAAAATTTGATAATAACACTAGGTGGTATAGTACATATGATTTGTTTAGAGATATCTATAAACGTAAAAATATACTTATGGAGTTTTATAATGAACTAACTGTTCATGAATGAACAAACGAAGACTGTGATCTACTTTGTCAAATTTTAACTATTCTTAAATTTTTAAAAAACACACAAAAATATTAAGTGATGTTTATTATCCTACAATTCATCATGTTATGTTTGCATGTTTAGAAATAACAAATATTTTTAAAGATTTTAAATATGATAATTTTTGGTCTGCCCTTATTTTGTCAATGAAAGAAAAATTTTAAAAATACTTTGAAGGCATGCCAACTGTTATTACTTGTGTTGCTGCATTAAACCCAATTATAAAATTACAAGGTGTATAAAGGGTTTTGGAAGATATAGTAGAAAATATAGGGAGTAATAATATTGATAACATTAAATTAAAATTTAATAATACATTTATTGAATTTGATAAACAATATGAATATGTATATTGTACATCTATACGTGCACTGTCCCTTGCCCCTTTATCTTTTAAATATGCATCATTATTAAAATCACTAATCCAATAAACCAAAAATTTCAACACACACAACTAGTTTAAATGAACTTGGTTTATATTATAGTACTAATTTTAGAAGTTTTATGACTGTCGAAGAATTTAAACTTTTTAATATACTCGCTTTTTGGGAAAAAACATAAACGAAAATTTCCTACTTTGGCCGCGATGGCCTGTGATGTACTAAATCCAGGCTAGTGTCGTAGCTTTGTAATCTTGTTTTTCTTTATCTGATAGGGTATTAGATGAAAAAAGAAGCAGACTTAGTCCTGAATCGTTGAAAATATGTATTTGCTATAGAGATTATCTTGTCGCGCAAAGAAAAGTATAAGACATAATAGGCGATCAAGATAACTTGAAAGATCTCGAAGTCGGAGCAGAAACTGTTTAAAGTTCAATTCCATGAATATTGAATATTTGAAGACATAGTTTTTAAAATTTTGAAGACAAATATTTATAATCGACTCATTCTTAATTATTGTTTAAGTTATACTTTAAAGTTATAAACTTATAATTATTCATTATTGTAATTTGTAAGTTGTAACTTGTAATTTGTAAGATATTACTTTTAATAAATACATCAAATTTATTTTCTTTTTTAATACGGATAAGTCACATCATGTTTTGAAAGTTATGAGTACACACACACACACACACACACACACACACACACATATATATCCAGGCTACAATCCTAACACTATAGCGAAACATGTATGACTATTGTTTTAAAATATAAAATGTTAAATGTTAAAATTACATGTCATTAAATCGTAATCATTTAAAAATATTTGTTTGAAATAAATATAAATTACGTTTTTATTTATTTGACATTTTAAAAGTCGATTAATATTGTTAGAGTAAAAATAATATTGTCAAAATAAATATATTTTTAACAATCTCATTTTTTTAACTATTTTAATTATAATTAATATTTTAAATGATATTTTATTTTAATAATATTGTCAAAATAATATTTTAATTATATTTATAAAAAAAAAATATTGGACTGAACCGGACCGACCTGGCTTCCAGACCTCTACAGGCTACATCTCTCCAAGCTAAGCCAGGCCTAGGCAGCCCTGATGGTCCAAATATAAAGGCCTAGCTTGGTATAATCAACGACCAACGCCTGGCAGGCCCGGGCCGAGCTAGCCATTTGTTCATGCCTATCTCAATCTTAAATATATCTCAAATAATCAAAATATTAAATAAGATAAAATGTACTTTATAATATAATAAATTATAAAAGACTTATGCAACTAATGTATTGTGATAAATAGATAGGATTTTACAAAATATATTGAATTCTTAATTTTTTAAAAGAATTATATTTTTCCATTTAAATATAAGTTTTGTTATATTATCTCCACCTCAAATTTAACTTTTTAAGACAATTTAACTATGTTTAGAATTAATAATTAAGCATCTATAAATATATTTTTAAAATTAAAATTAGTAATAAATTGTATATACTTTCTTTTGGCTATAATGTCTTCACTTATATTTTGACAAAAATGATATAAAAAATATTTTTTTAAATGGTCAATTTAACTTTAAATGATCAAAACTAAACATTTAATTTGAAACGGTGGGAGTATATGATAACTAGCTTTTTAGAATAGGATTTTTCACGACTATATACATTATATTTAGTATCAAAGCAGTGCAATCTATAGACATCGTCTAAAGTGGAAAGAGCTACCTAGATGAGAGATACCTGATTGCAAAGAGTGAAGTTGTCCAACGAGAAAAGGTTACTTGCTGCCAAAGTGAACTACTTAGAATGAAAGTTGTCGTGGATGTTGGAACGAAAGCGTGATGGTATGTTACGAAATCAATTATAGGGTGATAGTTTCATGTTAATAATAAACATTGATATAAGTATTAAAAAGAATTTTATCTAAATTTATTCCATCTTAACATTTAGAATGTAAGACTCCGACTTTTATGAAATACAAATTTAAATTTTCTTTTTATATTTTCTTCTGAAAACGATAAATGAATAAATTGACAAAAGTGAAAATTAAGAAATGTTTGTACAAATTTTATCTTATCGGAGAATATTTATTTTGTCGGGGAATATTCGTTCTGTCGGGGAATATTCAATTCGTACGACGGCGCCGAAATAACCAAATATTGGTGGACCCTCACAACGAATTATTGTCAGATATAGAAAGTGACACACGTAACATTTCTAAATAAATATTTTTAGTTCCTAATGACACGATAGATATCTAGAAGGGGGGGGTTGAATAGATACTTTTAAAATTTTCTTTTTCTTTAACGATCTTGCTTTACTTAATACATAATCAATAAGTTTAACACAACGGAATACGATTTAGTTACCCCTCTCTTGATATGTTAAAGTAAAAATTCAACAAACAAATATATGGCAGATATAGCAATTTAAAAGACACAATAAGAAAGACTCCAGGTTTTAAGTGGTTCAGAGCTCACAAGACTCCTGCTCCACTGTTCTGCTCTTCCAGCAGCAAATCCACTAAGGATACTTTTATAATTTTAGAATCACTAAGACTCCTTCAAGACCAGCAGTCTTGGAACTCTAGTTCACTAAGAACTCTACAAGTCTAACAGACTTGGATACTCTAGTTCACAAAGAACTCTCCTGGAGTGATGTAGATTTAGATGTGCTACTAAGTTGCTTTTAGCTTGAGTTTTAGAAGGACTTGGTAGCAATGCAAGCTTTCTTATCAGTTTGATCTTTTTCAATTTCTTGCGTATTTTTCTTGTGTAATTCCCCTTCGCTTTTCTTTTGGCGATCTTGGTATTTAAAAAGTGAGGGCTTTAGTTTTCTTCCCGTTGGAACATCTGCTTGAGCTTTTGTTTCTTTTCGTTACCTCACAGAGGAGAGCTGCTGTATATTATATTAATATAGCTCATTAATGCTCTGATGATATTTTATTTGATCTGACCTGTTAGTCCATGGAAGGTTGTTTTCTTTTTCCTTGGGGACAGATACGTCAGTCGTAGGTTCCTACCAACTTTCATAAAGTCGTTTGGTCCTTCCATACTATAGGACTGATAGGACACAGTCCTCTGACTTTTCTGCCTTAAAAGTCTTCTTTCTGTTGTATAGTGCAATTGGGTCAGTCCCCTGACTTTTCTGACTTTGATCGATTTGCAGAGGCTTTTTGATTATGTCAATAAAGATTGAATTCTTGAACGAAATAGCTTCTGAACTGAGAGTCGTGATGTCTCTTGCCTTTTTGTTCAACGACCCCCCATGATCAACTCTACGAATATCCTTGCTGTCGTGATTGATCTGTTAAGGATCATCTCTTATTGTCATCGTAGAGTTTACTCAACTGTTAGACTGTTGATCGTAGAGTTCGTTTTATGGTTTCTCGCTTAGAACAAAGTCTATTGGTCGTAGAGTCTTCTTGGCCAAAATCGTAGAGTCCATTCTACGATTGGTTGTCTTGATCGTAGAGTCTGTTTAATCGTAGAGTCTTCTTGACTGAAATCGTAGAGTCCATTCTACGATTATATTACAACAAAAGATCAACCTAACAATTTTGATCTATCTAAGTCTTAGTACAACACAAAAGACTTTTATACATTTATATCAGAAGATCAACCTAACAGTTTTGATCTTATCTAATACAGCCCTTGTACATTATTTCTTATCATCAAATTTAACCATTCAATGTTCAACAATCTCCCCCTATTTGATAATGACAACATAAATAACAGATAGTCATTTGAACATATTAAATAGGCAAAATGCATATGAGTAATTGAATGCCTAATCATACAGTGAGCAGCTGTATTTTTTAGTGAAAAATATGAATTTTATTGATGTTTTAGTTAGTTGATACAATTGAGAAAACAAAACAATAACAAAACAAAAAAAACTTATCTCCTTCTGCTAGGAGGTCTTCTACTTTCTTCTTCCCTCTGCCTGAAGAGTGTTCTCCTTTCTTCGTCTGCTTTTTTCTCAGTTCTTCTTCCCACAGCAAGATTTCTTCTTCTTTAATTTGGAACCATTCTTGTGAGCTAGATGGCCTCACAGTTGAGGAAAAAGGTCTTGTTGTCTCATCCTGTCTGGGATGAGATGGTACTACTTCGAATCTAGGAGGATGTATTGATGTTTGAACCATCCTCATCCCTTGAGGTGCTCTTCCTCTTCTAGTGTGGTCTGAGCTCGTTCTTGTTTGCTCTGTTGTGCTCAGTTTTTTCTCCCCCTTGTTGGCATCATTAATGGTTGCTACCTGTTTTGAAAGTTGCTGTATGCCCTGAAAAATTTCTTGAAGTTGAGTTTTAGTGGCAGCAACATCATCTTGGTGTGCTTGGAGTCGTTCGTCAACCATTATTTGTTTCTGCTCCACCAATGACAAAGTGTCGTTCGATCGATGTTCTTGCTCTGTGAGAGAATTCTTCAAGGCAATGATCTCATTACTGAGGAGAGTGATAGATTTGTCATTGGTTTCTTGAAGAACGACGACAACCTTCTGATGTTTGTTCAATGCTTCCAGAAAATTTTTATCCCTTTCTTGGAGATTTTCAGAGATTGCTACCGTTAACTGCCTTAACCTTGTGGAGAATTGTTTATTCAAGCTGTTAGAGAGATCGTTGGCAGCCTCAATGACATCGTCCATTCTTCGTTGAATATTGTGGGATTTAGATGCCAGGTCTTTCTGTATCTCTGTATGGATATGGCTTGTCAAGTCAGTTAGGCCCTCAGTTGTAGGAAGCCGAGATACCTTGTCCAGAATTTCCTGGAGGAGTTGAAAAGGTTGTCCCTGGTCAGCCGTAGAGCTTGGAATGTGAAAGTATTCGTGACCAGAGGTGGAGGGAATATCCTCGAAGGTTAAGAGAAGTCTTGAAGAGAAAGCCGGAGGCAATGTTTGCGGAGTAGGCAGACTATCGGGAGAGTCTGAAGGGCACTCTATATTTTGATTATTTAGACTTTCCTGACCACCAGTCGTAGAAGGTGGGGACTCTACGATCGGGGAAGTGTTGATCGTAGAGCTTGATGCAGAGTTGGTATTTGAGGACTCCTCAAATTTATTAAACATTCGTGAGGGTGTATGAATGTGAATGAGGGCTAGAGGGATAAAATGTACCTTTTGCCCTAAAAAATGTGAAAAAATGCTGCATGAAATGAGCTTCTGGGCAAAAAATAGGTTCTGAGGATAGCCTTGAGCAATAATCACCACATTTGGGTATGCTTTGAAAGTCCAGAAGACCTGATCCCACGCATTGTGCACCAGAGCTCGGTGGAATGGCATCAGTGGCAAAAATTTCAACAAGTTGTAGTTAAGATGCCTTTGCTCATTTCTTCCGACGACCACTATTTCGATGTCATCCTCTTCATCATTATTCATTGTGGATGAAGGGACTGAAGAGTCTTCATGAGTCTCCCTCTCAGCAAGAGCACCTGCTGGCTCAGAAACTACTGGTGGCTCCCCCTCAGTTTGAGCATCCATAGGCTCAGCTGCTTTAGATGACTCCTTTACAACTGGAACAATGACAGATTTTTCAAGCAGCTCCCCCGTAGCTACTGAGTCTTTGTCGGCTAATTTTACTAGCCTTCTTCTCTTTCTTCTTGGCTCTTTGGGGGTGGCCTTTTCAGCTTCGAACTTACTGTGAGTTTCTCTTCGTAGATCGGAATCTTCATCCTCTGATGCAGCCTTTCCTTTTGGAGCAGCATCAGGAGCCTCATTTGATGAGCCTTGAGGTTCTTCAATCTCAAGGGTTTTCTTTCCTTTCCTTTTTCTAATGAGACTCTGAGAGTGTTCTTCAATAGAGATGGCCCTGCCCCACTCTGCGTTCCTTCACTATCCCCTGACCGGGATAGTTTCCTATTTTCAACTGAATTTCTCCTCCAGTTGTCAAAGATTCTCTGGGTTATTCTCTTGTTAGTATTTAGGGCTTCTCCTTCATCAAGCTCAATCAGATCCCCCAAAGATGATCTAAGGAGAATGCTGATGAATCTCCCATAGAACATTTTTCTGGTCCCCTTTGCTTTTTCCACATTTTGGACCCAGTTCCCTATCCATTCCAACAACAAAGAGCCATAGTTGATGTTTATCTTCTTGACTATAGCTGTCATCAATTTCAGCTGTACCTCACTGACTGAGTTATGAGCCGAGTCTTTGCAGATGAGGCATTTACTAATCACATCTGCCAGGAACTCATATTTCTGAGGAAATTCTTTCTTCTTCAAACCTTTTAGTCCTGGATTCTTTTGGTGGTGCATTCTTCTCAGGCCTTCTTCGGTATTCACCATATTTAGAGATGTGAGGCCTCCTTGCTTGAATCCTAGGGCTAGGTTAAATTCTTCCGCAATGAGGTTGAGCTGTACCCCTTTTACAGTAGTGGTTAGAGTTTCGTTTGCATAGGATCCATTGATGTAAAACTCCCGGAGAAGCTTTGATAGAATTCTCGTATTTGTTCCCAGAGCTTCTCGCAGACCAGCCTTTTCTAGTAACTGGATTATTCTTTTGATCTGCTTATCTGTCGTTGTGAAGGCTTCGAAGTTGAGCTCGTTTCCAGAAATGACTTGAGCAGGTGCCATTTGATAGTTTTTCTGAAACAATAGGAACGATTTATCTGAGTATTGAAAACTTAGGGTTTTGGATTGAGAGAGATAGATAGGAATGATAGATTTTTGATTTAAAAAAATAAACGACGTGCAGTTTTCAAAGTATTTAAAACTTCCCTCTATGTTTACTGAGATGCGTGTCATGTTCTGATAGGAGCATTTCAGTTGGTTGATGACATTTTTGCCCCTAGAGCTTTACGATCCTTCTTGACCCTTCGATTCTTTTGTTGATGTTTGTTGAGTTAGCTTTACGATAGAGGAATACTCTGCGATCCTTGGCTTGCCAACCGTTAAGTGAGCTCTACGATTTGACGTGTGCTCTACGATCCTTGGTTTGTTGATCGTTGAGTGATCTCTACGAACTTAAGCGTACTCTGCGATCCTTCGCTTGACGATCGTTGAGTGTATTCCACAAATTTGTCTTTTACTTATTTTCCTTGCTCACTTTTCTTCCTGTAGAGTTAGTATCTTCCAAAAAAAAACATAATATGTATTAAGGGTTTAGATTTAACATTCCTAACTCACTTATAAGTTTATTAAATCTTGATTCATCTAAAGGTTTTGTAAACACATCTGCTAGTTGATTTTCAGTTGGGATGTAGTGAAGTGATATATTGTCATTTTGTACATGATCCCTAATGAAATGATACCTTATATCTATGTGCTTAGTTCTTGAATGCATAACAGGATTATGAGTTATAGCAATTGCACTAGTATTATCACAATATATAGGAATAGAATTAAGCTCAAACCCATAGTCTGCAAGCTGAGTCTTCATCCATAGGATTTGTGCACAGTAATTGCCTGCGGCTGTATATTCAGCTTCTGCAGTTGATGTGGATACTGAGTTCTGTTTTTTACTAAACCAAGAGACAAGTTTGTTGCCAAGCATCTGACAAGTTCCACTTGTGCTTTTTCTGTCTATTTTGCATCCTGCATAGTCAGCATCTGAGTATCCCATAAGATCAAAGGAGGACTCATTGGGATACCATAATCCTAAATTTGGAGTCCCTTTAAGATATTTGAAAATTCTTTTCACAGCTAATAGATGAGACTCTTTGGGGTTAGCCTGAAATTTAGCACATATACATGTAGCAAACATTATATCTGGTCGGCTAGCAGTAAGATATAATAGTGAGCCTATCATACCTCTGTACTGAGTGATTTCAGTGGATTTACCATTTTCATCTTTGTCGAGCTTGGTGGCATAGGAGTTTTCATGATAGATGCAGATTCCATGCCATATTTCTTTAATAAGTCTTTGATGTATTTGGCTTGACTAATGAATATGCCTTCATTAGTCTGCTTTACTTGTAGTCCAAGGAAGAAGTTGAGTTCTCCCATCATACTCATTTCAAACTTGCTCTGCATAAGCTTGACAAATCTTTCACATAACTTTTCATCAGAAGAACCAAATATGATATCATCTACATAAATTTGAACTAGCAGTGTTTTATCCTTATGTTTTCTCAAAAATAAAGTAGTATCTACTCTTCCTCTAGTGAATCATTTTTCAATGAGAAAGTTAGTTAATGTTTCATACCATGCTCTAGGTGCTTGTTTTAGACCATATAGTGTTTTATCTAATTTATAAACATAATTTGAAAATGTTGGATTGATAAAACCTGGAGGTTGTTCCACGTAGACTTCTTCTTGAAGTTCTCCATTTAGAAAGGCACTCTTGACATCCATTTGGAAGACTTTGAACTTCATGTGTGCAGCATGGGCAAGGAAGATCCTTATGGCTTCCAACCTGGCAACTGGAGCATACGTTTCATCGTAGTCAATTCCTTCTTCTTGAGAGTAACCTTTGGTCACCAGTCTTGCTTTGTTTCTCGTTATCACACCATTTTTATCCATCTTATTTCTGAAAATCCATTTGGTGCCAATGACTGGTTTATGCCGAGGCCTGGCAACTAATCTCCAAACCTTGCTTCTTTCAAATTGATTTAGCTCATCTTACATGACCTCTATCCAACTTGAATATCCTAAGGCCTCTTCGATCTTCTTGGGTTCCTCTTGAGAGAGAAAACTTAGGTAAAAGCATTCATTCGAAGTTGCAGTTCTTGTCTTGATTCCAGTGTTTGGATCTCCAATAATTAGATCTTGAGTGTGGTCTTTGGTCCATTTTATTCTGCTAGGGACGTCTGTCCTGGTACCTTCCTGTCTGAGTTCCTCTAAACCAGCTTTTGGTTCTAATCGTAGAGTTTCAATGTCTGGTGTGGTGTGCTCTACGATTTCCTCTACTTGTTCAATGATTTCTGTTGCTGGTTCTGTGGTCGTAGAGTTAGACTCTACGATTTTGAGTTCTTCGATCATTGAGCTTGTGTCTGATGACTCGTTGAATTGTGATCTTTTCTTTTCAGGATCTGATTCATTGAATGTGACATGGATGAAGGTTTCAACAGTTAATGACTCCTTGTTGAACACCCTGAATGCCCTGCTATCTGTTGCATATCCAAGGAAGATTCCTTCATCTGATTTTGGCTGGAATTTAGTTAGATGCGTCTTGCCATTGTTGAGTACGTAGCATAGGCAACCAAACGCATAAAAATAACTTATGTTTGGCTTTCTTCCTTTTCATAATTCGTACGGAGTCTTCTTCAATGTTGAGTGTATGAGTGACCTGTTTTGAGTGTAATATGCAGTACTGATGGCTTCAGCCCATAAATATTCAGGGAGATAAGCTGTTGCTAAAAGGGTTCTTCCTGCTTCAATAAGAGTCTTATTCTTCCTTTCTGCTACTCCATTTTGTAGAGGCGTCCTTGGGGCTGAGAAGTTGTGATGTATTCCATTTTTTTCGCTGAACAGGTCCATATCTGAGAAATCAAACTCTCGTCCATGATCACTTCTGATGGCCTTGATCTTTTCGCCATTTTCATTCATGATTAGTCTGAAGAGCTTGATAAGATGTGAAATGGTTTCATCTTTAGAGCTTAGAAAAGATACACATGTATATCTAGTGTAGTCATCTACTACCACTAGAGAGTATCTCTTTCCTTCGAGGCTAGTTGTTGAGACTGGTCCGAATAAATCCATGTGAAGTAATTGAAGAGCCCTATCATTTGAGTTTACTGATTTGTTCTGGAATGACGTCTTTGTTTGCTTTTCAAACTGACAAGCTTTGCAGGGTTTTTCTTTGATGAAATTTAACTTTGACAATCCTTTTACTAGATCTTTGAAGGCAAGCTTTGAAATACTCTTGAAGTTAAGATGAGATAACCTCCTGTGCCAGAGCCAGCACATATCTTCAGAGGCTTTAGCAAGAAAACAGACAGTTTGTTCTGAATTTAATTGAGCAAGATTGACCACATAGACATTTCCTTCTCGAACTCCTTCTAGCTTTAGAGAGTTAGTTTTCAAATCTCTAACTTGACATTGGTTGTTGAGGAAGGTGACTTGATATCCTTTGTCACAGAGTTGATTGATACTTAGCAAGTTGTGCTTTAGTCCCTCAACATACGCCACTTTACTGAAAGATATTGCTCCATTTTCAGTTGAGCCATAACCTCTGGTTTTCTCAGAGTTGTTATCTCTAAAAATGACAGCATGTCCATCTTTTTTCTTAAATTCTGATAGAAGAGCCTCGTCTCCTGTCATGTGCCTTGAGCATCCACTGTCAAGATACCAGATGGATCTCTTTACCTGCATAACAAATCAATCTTCATTTTGGTACCCATATTTGTTTGGGTCCTGCTTTGTTAGTACCTTTTGGGACCCAAATCTGTTTGACTTTAGATCCTTGCAGTCTATTATATCTTAACAAATATTGATCATTTTTATGATGGTGCCTATGATTGATATGATGTTGACGATGATATGTGTGCATTTGTGAATTCTTATTTGTCTAGGACTTGTATGGATTATGATTTCTCATAGTCTTTTGATTTTCTGATCTACATTCTACTTTCATACTACTCTACGATTCTCATGATTCGTAGAGTGAGTTTTGCTTGACTTATTTTTCAATTTTTTGAACCCCAGACCCGTGCGAGCTTTATTTTCTAAAAAGATAGCAGGTTTAGCAGAATGTGGATTGGTGGGAGATAAAAAATCTGAGGATTTGATGAACACAATTCTTTTATTAAGATTAAATGATTTGCCTTCATTTATTTCCATTGATTTCTCCATGTTGGGCTTTGAGAATGAATTCTCAAATCCTAATCCTGATCTATCAGTCGCATCTCTTTGACTTGAGATCAGGGTGTCCATAGACGAACTAGACTTGTTCCACATAAAAATTGTCTTTTATAGTTCCTGAATCTTGGAGACTAGTGAAGACTCTTTATGAGTGCTTAATTTATTTATCTCTTTTAGTCTTTCATTCTCAGTCTCAATATTAGAGTAAAGTTTTACAGTTTGAAATGAAGCTTCTAATTCTATGCTTATTTTTTCTTTATCCTCATTTAGATGAGAGTAGTCATTAGATAACCTTCTAAACATTTTCATGTATTTGTGTAATTCTACCATTAAGTCATGCATGCCTTCTCTAAGATCATCAATGCTTAATTCAGGAGAGTAGAAATCAAATACCTCATCTATGTTGAATTCATTTTTGCTGCTTCCTTCTTCGTTTGCCATTAAGCACAGGTTGGCCTTCTGTGGCTCTTCATCGTCACTTGACTCAGAATTTAGTTCTTCTTCTGAGTCACTCTAGGAGCCTTCAGCTATGAGGCTTTTGTCTTTCTTCTTTTGTTTGTGGAAGCTCTTGAATTCTCTTTTTGGATTTGCTCTCGTTTTGTCCCTCCTCAGCTCTTCTCTTAAGGGTTTTGGACATTTAGCAATGAAGTGACCTGACTTTTTGCAATTATAGCAAAGGTCATTTGGTTGTTCTTTGCTGTTGTTGCTTCTGAACTTCTGAGGTTTGTTCCTATTGATGAATCTTTTAAAATGTCTGACTAGCATGACAGCTCCTTCATCATCATTTGATTCATCCTTGTCAGAGTCAGAGATATCCTTGTGATTGCTTCTGTGAGTTGAGGTTGAGGCTTTAAGAGCAATATTTTTCTCCTTATTTCTTTCCCCAGATAGATTCTCTGCTCTTTGATTTAGTTTCAGCTCATAGGTGAGAAGATTTCCATATAACTGCTGTACAGTCATCTCGTGCAGGTTCTTTAACTCTCAGATGGCTGTGGTTTTGGCATCACATTTGCTTTGCAAAGATCTCAGGAATTTAATGATAAGATCTCTGTTTGGATAGATTTTTCCATCAGATCTGAGAGAGTTTAGTAGTAAGTTAAATTTCTCGTAGGTGGTTGTAATGTTTTCACCTGAGATGTGGGTGAACATTTCATACTGCTGAACAAGCAGTGATTGCTTATTTTTTCTGACTTCTTCTGTTCCTTCATGCATGATCAACAGAGTTTGCCAGACTTTTTGAGCTGTTTTACAGTTGACAACGTTCTCAAATAGATCATCATCCAGAGATTGAAATAAGATATTCTTAGCCCTTTTGTCTCTTTGAACATCATTCTTATCATTTTCTGTCTATTCGTCTCTTTTCTTTGCTACTAGCTTGCTTGGATCTTCAGTTGATAGTGCAAGCTTCATTGGTATGATCGACTCATTTAGCACTGTCTCGAACAGTTCATCATCTATAGCATCCATGTAAGCCTGCACACAAACTTTCCAGTTAGCAAATTTTTCTTTATTACACATAGGTGGTCTGTTACCTCCACCGAGTTTTGATCCGTTCTTGTTGAGTGTCATTTGATCTACTCAAGCTTGTAAGGCTTTAGATGTGAGAACCTGCTTTGATACCAATTGTTAGTTCCCAATGACACGATAGATATCTACAAGGGGGTTGAATAGATACTTTTAAAAATTTATTTTTCTTTAACGATCTTGCTTTACTTAATACATAATCAATAAGTTTAACACAGCGGAATACGATTTAGTTACCCCTATCTTGATATGTTAAAGTAAAAATTCAACAAGCAAATATATGGCTGATATAGCAATTTAAAAGACACAATAAGAAAGACTCCAGGTTTTAAGTGGTTCAGAGCTCACAAGACTCCTACTCCACTGTTCTGCTATTCCAACTGCAAATCCACTAAGGATACTTTTACAATTTCAGAATCACTAAGACTCCTTCAAGACCAACAGTCTTGGAACTCTAGTTCACTAAGAACTCTACAAGTCTAACAGACTTGGATACTCTAGTTCACAAAGAACTCTCCTGGAGTGATGTAGATTTGGATGTGCTACTAAGTTGCTTTTAGCTTGAGTTTTCGAAGGACTTAATAGCAATGCAAGCTTTCTTATCAGTTTGATCTTTTTCAACTTCTTGCGTATTTTTCTTGTGTAATTCCCTTTCGCTTTTCTTTTGTCGATCTTGGTATTTAAAAAGTGAGGGTTCAGTTTTCTTCCCGTTGGAACATCTGCTTGAGCTTTTGTTTCATTCCGTTACCTCACAGAGGAGAGCTGCTGTATATTATATTAATATAGCTCATTAATGCTCTGATGATATTTTATTTGATCTGACCTGTTAGTCCATGGAATGTTGTTTTTTTTTCCTTGGGGACAGATACGTCAGTCGTAGGTTCCTACCAACTTTCATATAGTCGTTTGGTCCTTCCATACTATAGGACTGATAGGACACAGTCCTCTGACTTTTCTGCCTTAAAAGTCTTCTTTCTGTTGTATAGTGCAATTGGGTCAGTCCCCTGACTTTTCTGACTTTGATCGATTTGCAGAGGCTTTTTGATTATGTCAATAAAGATTGAATTTTTGAACGAAATAGCTTCTGAACTGAGAGTCGTGATGTCTCTTGCCTTTTTGCTCAATGACCCCCCATGATCAACTCTACGAATATCCTTACTGTTGTGATTGATCTGTAAAGGATCATCTCTTATTGTCATCATAGAGTTTACTCAACTGTTAGACTGTTGATCGTAGAGTTCGTTTTATGGTTTCTCGCTTATAACAAAGTCTATTGGTCGTAGAGTCTTCTTGGCCAAAATCGTAGAGTCCGTTCTACGATTGGTTGTCTTGATCGTAGAGTCTGTTTAATCGTAGAGTCTTCTTGACTGAAATGGTAGAGTCCATTCTACGATTATATTACAACAAAAGATCAACCTAACAATTTTGATCTATCTAAGTCTTAGTACAACACAAAAGACTTTTATACATTTATATCAAGAAATCAACCTAACAGTTTTGATCTTATCTAATACAGCCCCTGTACATTATTTCTTATCATCAAATTTAACCATTCGATGTTCAACAAATATAGTCAACGGTACTATCACTTTTAACTGTTAAAATATCCGGTGGTAAAAGAATAGTAACATACGGTATTGCACAGTAACACACAGTATTGCATAGTAGCACACAGTATTACACAGTAGCACACAATATTGCACAGTATTTTATATTATTGAATTGATAAAGTTGCTATTGTACTATATTAACTTTATTGAACCAATAATTGTCATATGCATAATAATTCATATTATTGAGCTGATAATTGTCACAATAGCATATACACAGTAATTCACATTACTGAATCAATAATTGTCATTACACAGTAACATACTATTTTCTTATTTATTTTTAGCATTATTGTTATATCTTTTATGATGTTGATTAAACTGTTGTATTCCATTATTAGTTGAATTTTCTTCTTATCTAACTCAGAAAGTCAACTACACTGCATATATAACAATTAGTCATAATAATGAATAATTATGAATTATTGTTGAATAATTAAATTGATAAAGTTATTTATTTTTATTATAATAAATTATATAAAGTTATTCGTTTTTATTATAATAATTTATATAAAGTTATTTACTTTATATAAATTATGTAAAGTAAATTATTTTATTATGATAAATTATATAAAGTTATTTATTTTAATATATAAAGTTAATTGATTTATATAACGTTAGTTGTTTTATATATAAAGTTATTTGATTTATAAAGTTAGTTATTTTATATATAAAGTTAATTGAATGGTATAGATTAAAGAAGATCTGAAATGAATGGTATAGATTAAAGATAATGTAATAATTATAGAATTTGAAATGAACGATGTAGATTAAAGATGATATTTAAATGAATAGTTTAGATTAAGAAAATCTTAAAAGATGAAATGAGTGGTATGGATTAAACATTATCTTGAAATATACAGTTTGGATTAAATTAGAAAATCTTGGTTTATGATAAGATTTTTGGCTATAAATAGATGCCTTAACTTAAGGATTTTTCATAAAAACTTCATTCCTTATTCTTTTTTTCACTATCTAAATATTACTTTGTGTAAGTTCTCTTTGAGTGTGATAAAGTCATCTTGAGTATTTGCGAAGATCTGTAAGTGTACGGGTACTGTTCAAGTAAGTGTTTTTATAAAGGTTATATAAGCAACCACACACGTCACATGGTGTTTATAAATCTTCTTTTAGAAGACTCTTCTTTTAGAAGATTTATTTTGAAAAACTTCTTTTGGAAGATTTATTTTGAAATATTATTTTCTTTCAAAAACTATATTAAAGTTATTCTACGTTATTCTATCAAATCACTTTTGATGATTTCATACGAATTGGTATACACCATGAAATTATATGTGGTAGTTATTAATTAAATTATAAATATATAGGTTGATCAACTTCATATCCAGTCACGTGTTAAGGTAAGGGGTATCATTCTTTTCATACTCTTAACTTACTATGGTAAGTACTATTTGGTAAAGTTTTTTGAAATGATTATATATTCTTTAATATTTTACGCTTCATCTAATATAATTTTAATTGAACTTTCCTATTTTTCTAAATCTTTCTATTGAACTTTAAACGTTATTCTGAATTGTAGATCTTGAATATCGTTCTTGAATTTGAGTTCACATTATGTTGACAATTTGTATATTATTTGAATCAACACAAAGTAAAATCATAAACTTTCGATATTTATTGATCATCTTGTTTCTTCTGTTCATCATATCACTGTTGTTATTCTAATCATCAAGAATCATGTTATTGTGAATATCTGTGGCCTGGGGCACAGATAATAGGATTAAAGCGATATAATTATTGTGTATCTTTTAGGGCACGTGATAAATGTTTTCTTTGGCCTAGGGCAAAGAAGAACTGTTGTTTGGTATGATTATGACCAAAGGTTGAAGACTGGTATAATCATGACCATTGGTGTTATATTTGAATATCTTTGGCTCGTAGTGCAAAGATGAACTGTTGACTTGCATGATTATGATCAAGAACAGTGAATTTATATTATCATGACCAGTGGTGTTTAAGATGATAAAAGTGGATGATATTTTTCTTAAAAAGAGAAGCTAGTGGACATCATAGTCTACATGATTCTTCTAATGGATTGCTCATTCCGCTGCTATTATTGATCTAAAACTTGTTGTTTATTGTATTCTATCAAGAACTCAATTGTTGAAGGCTAATGATAATTTACTCATTGTTATCTTAGTCATGATATTTCTTACTGGGCTATTTGAGCTCACCTTTTCTTTTTTGTTCCATTGTTCTTCAGGAAATGAGAGAATAGTTGTGTCTAGCCAGGGAATGGAGTAAAGGTCCGAGAGATAGTTGTAGTAGTCTTCACATATTGTATATAGTGTGACAATAATAGTGAATACTTAGTTTTGCATTATTAAGTTCTGTATTTCTGTTATATGTACTGTTTTTTATAGTTACCGTGTATTTTATGGCGTCTCAAATTGGGCTATGTAGGCCCAGATTTGGGGGCGTTAAATAGAATTCTACAATAATCACAATTCCACTTCGTTTTACAATTTGTCAATATATTAATTATTTTCCTTTAAATACTACTCCTTCTGACCGCAAAAATATGTCTTCATATATAATAAATTATATTCACCAAAAGATATATATATATATATATATATATATATATATATATATATATATATATATATATATAAGTTTATACTAAACGTGTTATGTGGACAGATTTAGGTTATATTTGATTGCATTTTAATGCATTTTAATAGTTCACCTTTTAATGTATCTTAATATTTGAAATTGGGATAAAAAAAATTCCTATGAATACCTCTAAATCATTAAGATACAAAATTAAATCTGTACTATTCAGAGGATCACATTAAGATGCATTAAAATACATTAAGAGGTAGACCGTTACGATACATTCAGATGCAATCAAATACAACCTTACTCTTAAAAGTTAAAATTAAGGGTTACTAATTTAAGTAAGAGAAACTTTCATTGTACTTGTGTTGTAAATACAAAAGTTTATACAAAATTTATGCACGTAAAATTACTCTTATTATATGTTGTGCAAGTTTTTAATGAATATGAAACTAAATTTAAAACTTGCTAAATAACGTAAACTAATTTCTTATAATTCATATTATAATCTCTATTTATAAACACAACAAAATTCAGTAGAGGGGTTATTGTCGGTCTCTATTGAATTTTAGTTTTTCCTTTTTCTTTATAAACTCACAAACCAATGTTTTAAAAATCGGTTCGGAATCGACGGTCGGACCGGTTGAACAGAGAATCGGTTCACTTTTCGGTCCGGTTTGAACCGGTTCACCCAATTTGGTCAATAATCTGTTGACCACCGGTTTAACCGGTTAGTTGGCCCGGTTCAACCGGTTTTGAAATGTTTTTTTTAAAATTTTTTTTTTACCAATAATATAACATAATTTCACTATATTTTAGCTTACAAAAAATTAGATGTTTTAAAATTTTATTAATTATTAATAATATATATTTTTATATATTTATGATGTCACTAGTTCAATAACGGTTCGACTACTGATTAAATTAGTGACCCATCCACTCGGTACCTTTTTCGATTCACTGAACGAACTGGTCATGAGAATATTGGCACAAACGATATAAAAATAAATTTATGTTTTCACAAGTAAACATGTTAATTTTATATATTTTTCACACATAAATAGTAACTGAGGCTCACGAAAATATGATTTTATATATAGAAGTAACAGTTTCACTTGTTAATTTTATGTTCTTTCTTTTTATTATTCTAATTTCAGTTTCTTTTTATTAAAAAAATTAGGTATGGTTTGTATGGATCTGGTTACCATGAAATTAAATTTGGTCAATTGACCAATACAGTGTTGACGCGCAAAGAGAGTGAATACCTCCCGACTTGCGTGTCGACACTGTATTGATCAATTAATCAAAGTTAACTTCATGATAACCGAATCCGATTTGTATATTTGACAGGAGAAACTAACAAGCAAGAGGGAAGGATTTTAATAAAATTTTATTATTTTTTCCTATTGTACTTATTTAAAATATATATAAATGTGTTGGAAGAGTAAATAATAATGATATACCATATCAAACCGTTAGAAAGATCAAATTTCAAAACACTCCTGTATAATGAAGGATTTGATACGTTCTAAAACGCTAAAATACAATCTATATATATATATATATATATATATATATATATATATCACAAGGGTTGCATGTACTAGCATTTTCCTTGGTTAAGCTTTAGGAGGCAGTGAATAAGAAAAACAAATCGTAAGGGCTTTATTCGTTTTCTAGGCTTTTGCAGTAGTTGTTACAGCTATAATGTGTTTTGTGAATAATAACAAGAGTACCAAATTTTCAGCTACCAAACAAACTTCTATAAATGCTTCCAGTCAAAAAAATAATAATAATAAAAAATAAAATGAATCGTTACACTATTATAATAAAAATAGTTACCATTATTGGATTACAGACATTTAAATTGCGTTTTCTAAACTTGGAAGGAATAAAAGAAAACCAGGCATGAGCCTTTCAAGTTAAAAATTGAAACTATTGTGGTGGCTCAGTGATGACCTTTCCTTTCTCTCTTAGCTTGGCCATAGACTCTTTCATTGCTTCCTTTCTCTTCTTACTAGCTAGAACTTTTGCCGTTAGGGCGTTCACACCTGGATCTTTTCTCTCCTCCGGTGGTGGTGGCGGAGGCCTCCGTGATGCGGCATTTGCACTCCTATCACCACCCAAATTCAAGCCCAACACCAAACCAGCCAAACCAAAGGTAGCAGTCCTGCATTACATGTTCATGTGGCCAAATACTACACTTGAGTCCACAAACAATATCAATTAAAAGACTAATTATTCGCGAGATTAATGCAGAAAATCAACTCCAACTCCCTCTTGTCTCAAAATGAGAATACATGTAGGCGTTGTTAGCAGTGCTACTTCCACGCTGCAAAATGTGTCTTACATTTTCTAAGCAATTGATATTGTCAAAGAAAAAATTATGAATTAGAATCCCGTCCATCACCTTTATCTTTCGGTATACATTTAGCGACACAAATATTATTTTTAATAGCACTTTCAACGACATAATTGTATCTGACAAATTTTATTTTTGTGCTAAACGTAATATCGGGCGAAATTGAAAAATATGTATAATAAAAGAGATCCTTACCAAAAAATTATGATGTCTGAAATCTGAATAAACGTACGTTTAATTAGTGATATGTTTACAATTATTCTAGCGACATTTATAACTTTAAACCACATTTATTGTTCTTGCATTATCAATCGCCTATTTCAAACTATCACTAATATAGTTAAATGTATAAATATGCTTTCGTTACGTCTTAGAATGTGCAAAATACCCAAAATGGTGGCATCCTATTGCAGGACAGGGGGGCTATTTTTATAAATTGATGCTACACATATATACATTCATGCTAAATTCGCATTGCACGATTTTTCTTTGATATAAATACCTGCGATGAACAAGTCTGGAATCTTGAGGTTGATTAGAATGTGAAGAAGCCTGAATTCTTTGAAACCCTGAAGATGGAATACGGTGAGCAGCAGCAGCATTCTTCTTTGATAATGTTGAGATGGGCACTGCTGCAGTAACTGGTGCTAAAGGGGTTAGCGTATGAACCATGATTGTGATTGGGTTATTGCTTGGACTGAATTTACATTTTTAAATCTACATGTGATGAAAAAATTAAAATTGAGTAGTGTATGTGGCTAGTGTGTGTCTGATGATTTTTGGATAGAAATGGAAGTTGGAGTGATAATTTATTGGTGGATTTTGGATAAGGTATCATGTTTGTGGACCTTCAGCTTGGCTATTCTTGCTTGGACCAAAAAGTTTGTAGGTTATATAAGACTATTATTCATTTTTGAAGGTTAATTTGAGATATTTGAAAATTTTAAATTAATAATATTTATTAAAAATTATAAAATAATAAATTTTATAATTAATATTGTTATTTAGATAATTTATAATATCCATTGATATATTCACTCAAATTAAATTAATTATTATGTCAATTTTGAGCTTTTCAAAACTTATATTTTAAGAGGCATATAATTTTAACTAGCAGAAAGTAAAAGCCAAGGACACTTGAAGGGCCGAAAATGCTTTAGAGACAGTCTTTGAAGAATTCTTTTAAAGTTTAACATCGGCTATTTTATTACACTTCATTTTGACAAGGAGATATACATGATGTCAGAACTTGTAAAACCATATATCCATAATGTGAACACAATTGCTTATTCAGTAATAATCAATTAGTGTATTTTATATGATTTTATTATCTGAATAAATATTTAAAATTAGTGTTAATCGTATAATTGAATTATACTATTTAGTTATTCAGTAAATAATCGAAATATAAATATATTTTTATCAAACAAAAAAATTCATTTCAAATTTCATACTAGAATTTTTAAACAATATTTAACTAAAATCTACAATCATAATAATTCATAAATTAGTTTAATAATTTCAAATTAATAATACATAGGTACATTTTTTTTAAGGGCCCAATACATAAATACTTATCCATAGAACAAAGTTGAGAACTTTTTATTTAATGTCTAATTCAATTATTTGAGAATCCAAATAATATAATTTTAAAAATTAAAATCAAACCCGAATACCTAATAACTAAATGATTATAACCAAATTAAGTAAAATGATTCAATAAATAAAATAATTCGATTAAATTTTTGGTTCGATTTGATAATTTATTTTATCCTTTTTTATTGAGCCCTAAATGTGAGAGAATTTGCAAAAGTTACAATAAAAATTAAGAAAATTTAATATTCTAATCCCATGAGTGTCAATAACACCCCAAATGACCTCGAGACATTGACTTACTCACAAGTACCCAATTACATACTCGTCGGCATTATAACACAAACCCACCTTGCCATAACCAACCAACAGAGCCTGCCAACTCATTAAATTACTCTCCCCCTTCTCTCTCTCCGCCAAACTTCACTTCTCTGTACAACATATGAACCATTAATGGCAGTGAGATTGCGTCCCAGAATCTGGGACAATGTCCTTGAGCTAACAAAGATAGCAGAACAATGAATGATAAAAATAAACTGAAGAACTCCTAATGCACAAAATAAAATAAAAAACACACCAGGTATGTTGTTTTATATAATTGAAAATAAAACAAGTTCTAATTTTTGATACTGCATTTCATAACAATTAGAAATCCAGAATCATGTTGCCATCAAGAAAATAATATCTTCAAACTGCAAAATTGATCAAAAAAGCAGTAGTACTGAGGAGCAGGAAAAATATGTTGTTTTCTCCAAACCATGAAATGATACTTCTAGTCATCGTCTTCCTCTTCTTCGTCAGCTCCGGCATTATTAAGGGCATTCAAGCGCTCAATCAGCTTGTTTTTCCTTTCATCATAAGTAAGCTTCTTCAAGTTGAACCTGAACCACAGACTTGGAGTAAGTAACCGAAAAAAATGTAAGGCTTGTCAAAAAGAATATATCAAAGTTCCAAAAGTAACATAGTTGTGTGCACATTGATTAAAAGTTTATGCACTCAAATAAAGAGACTTATGGGCAATTTCCAAACATGATGTACATGCCACCATTTCCCCGGGGGGGGGGGGGGGGGGGGGGGGGGGGGGGGGCTAGCATATTTATGGAAGAGCATATTTATGGAAGAGTATGTTGGATGCATTATAAGTCAAAATATTGATCCCAGGCAACCCAAATCAAGAGTACCGTGTACATAAAATAATGTGTTAAATTAGAATACCTCTTGTGTTCCGTAGGTGGCTGTTTCTCAGACTTTTTACCAGTCGGGTCTGCGCGGATGACAGCATGAACTTTCTTATAAAGCTCCTCGATGCCATCTGCGTCAATTCCTTTCCTAGCATACAAAGAGAAGTGAGTCTGATATTTCTCGGGCTCATCTTCCATCAATGTCTACAAAACAATCAACAAGACAGATTTACCGTGAATAAGACTGATATCCTTCCAGCGCATAATAGTTCCATTTTCTGGTATTGGTAGGCATGACTAGAGATGAATGACCCTTACCCTCATATAAGCAGCAACATGACCACCATAGATATACTTGTGATGAACCTCGGCATCAAGCTGCTTAGAATCCTTTGAGAAACCAGCAAACCTCTTCTCACTATGAGGAATATCAAGACCACCATCTAAAGCCCCCTAGGGTTATTAACAAATAAATTAGTGATTAAATGCAAGTACTGACAAACAAATCAAAAAATTTAAAGCATGTATACCTAGATGAAAGAAGCAAAAAAGCATATATGTTAAGCCATCACCACAACCCTAAGCCCAGTGGTACCCTGTTTATGATACACTTAATAGTTCAAAAGGTCCAGACCCAGTGGGGGCCCCCGACCAATTGAACACACCCTGACTGACCAGCGAAAGAAAGGGATGTGGAAAGGAGTTAGCTTTGGCGATATTATCCCCAGTCAAGCACTCAACAAATTTCTACTTCCATTCCAAAAAAAAGATAATAAAGTAAGTTATCATGTTTCATCTCCACTGATCTGATCGAAAACTACATTGAGTTAGAGAAGAATAATAGATTAGGGAGTGACATTTTATATAAGTCCATTAGCATTCAAAGCTACTCATTGCCGTTTTAAGGCTATTCAGCTTTGCCAAGATGGACTGACTTGCTTCAAGGAAATAAAAAATCAAGTTTAAGGTGTCAACTGACTTTAAAAGTGATCCACTTGGTGTTGTATTACAATCTTCCATTGTTTAGGGAGCACAAGAAAGTACAGCTAAATTATAAAGTAATAAACAGTAATAACTATGTCTAAGCTTTAAAAGTGTTTGTCCAGTCCTCTTTGATGCCGGTCAATAGAAGTTACATAATTCTAGATGACAAAGGCTGTAAGGGGAAGCATAACATTAGTTTATGTGAAAATAACTTGAATCTTGAAGAACATAACAAGATTTAATACAAGTTATCATGTCGCATATCTTACTAATCTAAAACTCCATTAAGTTTAAGTAGCATAGATCAGTTCCAAGAGATATTTATTGCAAGTCCATTAGCATTCAAAGCTGCTCATTTGCCTTTTAAGCTGTTGTGCTTTGCCAAGATGGACTGCAGCATGAAGATCATTGTGGTGTTAGCTTTTAATTTAAATAGCACAAATTTCAAGTTAAAAGAGTTATTTTTGTGCATTTCTAGGAAATACAATAGAAATTAATCTTCAGATATAGATTATATAATATGAAAGTACATCTAGAGCTCGCAAGCACGTGACCCTCTTATATGACTTAAATGTATGCTTGTATATTGCGACTCAAATTTGAAACATTAAACAAAAAAATGAACTTAATTCTGAAGATTTTAACTACTCATGGTAGAAATTATACAACAATTAACATTACAAACAATTATTTAATTGCCATATGTAAAGTGCTTTAAGATGGAAAATATACCTTAAGAGCACCGAAAACACGATTACCAGTAGTTGTCCTAATAAGACCAACATCAAGGAGGGCACGGAATGGCCGCCTATTTTCTGCTGGCTCCACTGAAAAATCTTCTCCGGTAGCCTTAAAAATATAAAGTAAATGCCTTTTATTGTGTGGATGTATATGGAAATTGGAAAACCCTGAATAAATCACTATATTTGATATTATTATCAAAGAGTGTATCAGTGTTAACTGTTACCTCTACGTTGCCTTCATATACATCATCCATCTCAAGCATTTTCAAAACACGGCGGGCCAAAAGAAGTCCAGTGCAGTAAGCTGACACATCATGGAGATAGCAAGAGATAATAAGTAGGAAACGAAAAAACAACACTTAAACAGGGAGAGAAAGTGGTGGGAATGTTTTATGATACCTGCAGCATAATTTGTGAGGCCTACTTCAAGCCCATAACGAGGCAGCTCGTGGGAATATGCTGCCGCAAGTACCATATCTCCAGCAATGCTAGCAGATACAATTTGGGCAATAATATTCTTATTTGTCTAGCACAAAATATTAAGGTTGAACTTGTACAGATACAATTTGGGCAATAATATCCTTATTTGTCTTGCACACAATATATTAAGGTTGAACTTGTACAATAATCAAATAAAATGGTTATTTATGAAAGCATCCCCAAGGTAATACCCCTTCCACGTGCAAACCAACTCAGATGCTGCTAAATTTTTAAAATTTTGTTTAAGGATGGTAATTCTAAAGTCTGTGCATATCAATAAATGAATATAGTTCATTAAGATCGTTTATCCCAAAGCAAAAGAAAATATGTATAAAATGATGGATCAAGTAAACATGAAACTACAGCTGAATAACAAAGATTCTCATTTCTCATGTATGCTAATCAGAGTGGACGACATTTATTAGTAATAGAGAAAGAAAAAGATATGGTCCAAAATGCATATCTGAAAATACATAAAACCAAAGGATACGAATCGCACGACGAAGCGATACTTGGGAGTGTTGTACTTGTTCTTATCCTGGTTAATCAAACGAATCCTGGCCCGATAATCTGTCTTCCCCTCTGTGGAGATTTTAATAATTAAGAACCATCAGCCAGTCACAGACAAATAGAAGTCTAAATATAAAAATGAAAATAAATTGCAAAATGTTAATGATTACCTCTTCTTCTCTTAAACTTAACCTGATACCGCTTAAAGTATGCCCTTGGCTTGACAGCTTTGGCAAAAACCTGAATCAACAATAATATAAGGTAAGCACGACGTTTAATGGTTGGTGGAGACATTATATAACAACAGCACTTCATACCTCCAAACAATTGAAGGAGCTTTAGAAAAGTGCAATGTAAACTATAATAATCTAGATCTCCTAAAATTAATTGAAATGTCATGATCTACTGCCTAGAAAGGACACAATCAAAATGGAAAAACTTTTTGAGATAAACAAATACTATGTCCATATTATTCATTAGCACCATTTTGCATAATAAATTAGCTAGAATGGTTCTTATACAAAATTATGTATGAATAAACTCACCCAGTTGCTAAATTCAATAAAAATCAATGTTAAACAAGCTCCTAAACAGAATGTTACAACACAGGACAGACTACATCTGCATTTTTACTGTTCAAATCAGCTAAAAAAACAAAGAAAAATCAATCTATATATATTAAAAAAATTAACCCAGTCGTGAAACACATTACACTAAAACTGATCTACATCATCAATTGAGCACAAATCCAACAAATATCCCAGTATGAATCAGCTAAAACTTTTTAGTAAGAACTCAAACAACAAACATAAAACAAAAAATCAATCACTTTTCAAAAAAATTATTTTTTCCTATAGACTTTTAACTACATTTTTCTAACCAAGAAAAAAAAAATCACACCGGCATTGCAGATGTAAACAATCAGAATATGAAATGTTAACCGTAAGAAATCAAATTGGAAAATTGGGATCTTACCATTTTGTTGAGGTTTACTGAGGGGAGTGAAACTCAGACGTTTGTCCGCTCTAGTAGAAGAGGGGTTTAGGCGATTCTGATAAATTTATATAGAAAAACCCTAGGACTGCTATCACTTTTTCAATGACGAAAATGCCCGTTTCTATAGCATATATACCTTTCAGCCACTATGTGTATAGGTGGAAAGGCCCGATTGGTTAGTTTACGGGTCATTCTAAAATCCGGGAAGTGGGGGTGGACGGGAGACATAGTCCCTTCATTGAAAAATAAAAAAATAAAAGAAGTCTCAGTTTGATATTTTAATAACAATTTTTATAATGAGTACTATCTTTTGATATTGGATAATACAGTATTTATAATTATACTAACTACAATTAAATTAGTTTAAAGAAATTAAACGAGACCCTTAATGAAATGAAGCTAGTATCAAATTATATAACATGAACATATTTACAAAACAAAAATAAAATCACTGTTTAATTTCAGTTATTTATAATCTTTACTTGTCAATAATTTTTTGTCAAGGAATAGTCATGTTCAAATAAAATCAATAAATTTAACAAAAAAATAGAATTTAATCGGTAGTTGTATTATATCATGTTATGTATCTTTTTTTAAATTTATTTTTCCTTTTTAAACCTCTCTCACTTATAGACAGATTAATATTTTCAAATAAACTGACATCGAAATATATAAAAATGAACACATTTGCATAATATTTTATTGAATTAACTAATTGACGGTAAAATTACTTCAATTACATTTCGTTTTACCAACATACAATGCGTGTATAAATCATACAACTTACCAAAGCTCATATGAATATTCAAAACTAAACTAAATATATATATATATATATATATATATATATATATATATATATATATATAATTTTACAAATTGTTATTATGAAAATATATGGAGTATTTAATTTTATAACTAATGGAATAATATTTTAAATTGAGAAGCATGTTTAGACAGTACGTATATGTAGGTCGTCGCATGCTACATATATATATATATATATAGGTCTGGGGAAGTTGTAACTCGGTAAAATATTGATCAAGTTTAAGATTTGCATGTGTTTAATAGTTAAGTTATATTGTAATTCTAATAATATTAAATAATACAAAAAAATGCACATGATTGTATACACATTATTTTACTGCTCTGTTGCTGAAATATTATTGATTATCAGATCTGCTTGGAATTGGCATCGTTTCTCGGTCCCACCACTAGTATTCTGCTGCCATTTGTTTACCCTCTCAATAGTTGAGAGATAAAATTGTCATATTATTTATTTTATAAAATTATTTTTAATAATATAAAATATTTTATTTTCTCATTTTTTTTCTTTTCTTTAAATTTTTTTACTTTTGAAAGAAAAAAATTTCGTAAAAAATTTATTAAAAAATTTAAGTAAAAAATCAAACAGAATAGCTGAATTACAATCTAAAAACATAGTCCCTTCATTCAAAAATAAAAAATAAAGGAA